>JBAMAX010001997.1:0-353377 GCA_037043745.1 Chymomyza amoena
ACGACCTCTGGTTTAGTCCAGAACAACGGCTGGGATAGCTCAGCTATGCCCAGGGTTAATATCACAACAAAATTTGTATTTTGCTGAGACTTTCGATATTTTAAATAATACACAATTTGCTTTAAGTTTTAAAATTATATTATCCGCCTTTTTGCGGTCAATTATCACAATACACTTAAATCGAGCCCGCACGCTCTCTAATTTACACAAAAGTATATTATTGGCAAAATAAATTGGTAAAACAGAATTACACTTAAAACTAACAATTTATGATTTTACAAATTATACTTTTATCCTCCCTTTTTCGGCGATACGCTCACCCAGATATAAAATCCTGGTAGCAATGCTACTCGGCGTGGCTCGTACACGAAATAGACTCCGACGCGGTCGCCTTTAACTGCGGCACTAACTTTCACTTTCACTCACTGTTCTGACTGTTCTGTTCTGTGTTCCGTCTGACCCAGATTTGGCTGTTGATCCGCCTTATATAGGAACTCGATCGCCGCCAAATCCTGGAATTCCCGCCCAAAACTATACTTATAAATCCTAAACGGCACTCTGTTTATCTACATAACTATTCTCATAATAAAGAGAGAGTCCGCCGTACCTAAAACTATCGCTATCTCCTACTCTCCACTTACACCTATAAACTAATACTATCACAAAACGCACTAACACCAAACAATTATTTTGGCGCCAAGCTTAAAACGCTATACTTGACCTAGTGTTGGTGAGAGTGAGAGCGCTTTCACCGCTACTCTCACCAAGCAGTTCAAGCAGTTTTGCTATTGCCCTGTTGGCAATTTTGGAACAATGTTGTGAGGTGGCAAATCGCCTCCTCACACTCCCCCCTTTCTTCGGAAAACAAAAAAAACGAGAAAAAAAAATGTCGTGCTTGGCCCTCGCAGATTTTGGCTCAGCTGTGGCTCTACCAAGTGGTATGGCGCCCGCGGCTGGTCACACCGCCCCTGCGGATCCTCCTCGTGAGCTGAGCGCCACTCACCATCCATCGTTCGCCCTTGCCTGTGCCATAAATCGGCACCAGGTCAAGCGACGAAACGGCCTCCCGGAACGCTCTGCTACCTCCCCTCTTTGGGAGAGTAGCCAGCAGCGTTGACTACACTTTTGCTCGATCCCGTGCTCCCTCAATCGGAGTCACGGCGAACGCAGCAAACTTTTGCCCGCTCCCGAGCTCCTTCAGTCGGAGTCACGGCTCACGCAGCAAAAGTTTGCTCGCTCCCGAGCTCCCTCAACCGGAGTCACGGCGAACGCAGCAAAAGTTCTGCTCGCTCCCGAGCTCCTTCAATCGGAGTCACGGCGAACGCAGCGAACTTTTGCTCGCTCCCGTGCTCCCTCAGCCGGAGTCACGGCTCACGCAGCAAAAGTGTAGGAAAATCTCTGCTCACTATCTTCCGACCACCGCGTCCCAAATACTCACTTGGTTTTGCCCACAGCTGCCAAGCTGCACCGGCGTCTCTATTTGAATTGATAAAAATTTTCCTTGTTTTTTCTTTTTCCTTTAATATCGGCCTATTATTTTTACCTTACGAAAAATAACGCCTTGCCCACGGTGCAAAGTTTTACCGTTACTGTTTTATATTAATGAGCTTTTGTTACCCTACCGCATCATTCAGCTTTTTCGTGGGTGTATCTTTTCAGCGTTGCCCCTTTTGCGCATGCGCGCCGGCAACGCTATCACCAGCTGTGTTACTAACAAGAAGAAGAATTCCTGAAGTAAACGTGCAATGTAAGTACAATGAAAATAAAATTGTTATAAAAAACTTTTCCATGCCAACCTAATTTGTTCCAGATACGCGAAGACGGTAGACATACTGACCTTCTACCCTTCTGCACATGCGGAATCGCCGTCCGCCTACCCATTTCCAAATTGCAGCCTTGCGCCAATTTGCATAATTTGGCCCCGGCCTGCAATATTACCTATTTTTTTCGCCTAAGTCCCTCTTTGGACCCGGCAAGTACCTTATTTTTATATGGCTGGACTACCTCTTCATTAAAATGAAAACCCTAGGGTCGCCACATTGGCCCCAACGAACGCGGTACCGATTGCCACCCGTCGTCAAGAGTTGTCCGCCACTTGCTTGTGGTCGATCGAGCTGCCGCCTACGCCGTACCATAGCAGATACGGCTACCGGCCACGCAGACTCATCGGCCAACAGCCGCCAAGCACGCCGGGGCACTTCTGTCGCCTCCTCGTGCTGCGCACTCATGCACTCTGGCGTCTGTTGCGTTTCTTTGCGTCGTGGCGGTTCCGGGCCCATCGCAAGCCTTCGCCTGGATAGGCTAAGATCTTGCGAATTGCTCGCCGGCTGCCGTTGACGCTGCTGCTGTGTGTACTGCGGCTTTCTTTGCCGCTGCTGATGTTTCTGCTGTTGTCGTCTGTTGGTGTTTATTTTGGCTCTTCTGTTGCAGCTGGTTTTGCCGCTTTTGTAGTTGTTGCTGCAGTCTCTGCTGCTGTCGTTGTAGTTGTTTCTGTTGACGCTGATCAAAGTGTTGTTGCGGCTGATCTTGCCGCTGCTGCCGTGGTCTCTGCTGTTCTCGTCGTTGTTGCTGTTGATTTTGCTGCTCACGCTTCTGCAGCTTTCGTTGTTGTTGACTCTGCTGTCGCTGTTGCAGTTGGCGCTGCTGTTGTGAGCGCGTCTGTTGTTGCGGGCGCTGCTGCTTTGAGCGCTGCTGCATGTGCTGCTGTGGTGCGCGCTGTTGTTGTTGGTGCTGCTCACTGCGCTCAAACTGCTCCGTTTTATATTTGATGCTGGGCCCATTGCAAGCCTCCGCCTGAGAAGGCTGAGTGCTTGCAAACCGCTCACCAGCAACAAGTTCCTGTGTAGCTGCATTTATGATGCTGGGCCCTCCGCAAGCCTCCGCCTGAGAAGGCTGAGCGCTTGCAAATCGCTCACCAGCAACATGTGCCTGTGTAGCCGCATCTTGTGCTGCCGTTATGTCGGATCTGTGGCCACCTTCCATCTCCATGACTTCAGGTTCCACCACGGGATCTTCGGCTAAATTCGCTCGGCATGGTAGTTCTTGTCTGCAACGCCTATTGGCGATGCTCAAAACATGCCCACCGCAGCTAAAACTGAAACCCATGCTTGTCAAGAAATCCCACCCAAGGATTAACTCGCCTACCACTCCCGGCATCACAAGGAGCCCTATAGTGGCACGGCCGTGTCCAAAGGCGATTTCTAAATCAAGCCCTCGCATGGTTTCGCAGTGCCGGCCATCCGCCAGGCAAACTTTTCGCAGCACATTTCTGCTGCTGCCAACGGCGTGCATCTTTTCAGCTAACTTTGTGCTTATCAAGCTGCTGGTCGCACCCGTATCGATTGTGGCATCTATAAGTTCGCCACCAATCGTCACCTGAGCCTTAATTCTACGGCCTTCGCTCATCAGTTTCCCCACCAACGATTTTGGAACCGGGACTGGTGCGAATTTCGCTCTTCCCGTTTGCAACTGGAATTCTGAGCAACCTTTTGGGCCTGACCACTGCTTATGGCAGTTATTCCCAACATCCCGCAACGCCAACAAATATTCTATTGGCTGGTTGCGGCACATTTGGGGACTATGTCCAGCCTGTCCGCATCTCCAGCAAGTTTCTGCTGTACCTGGGGTTTCTTCCCGATGCTGGCTATTTTGAGGTATGCGTGTTTCTCTAACTAAATCACGCTGCGTCACATTGGGTGCCTGCCAACGCTGGTGATATGCACCGGGCATATCACGGCTTAACGGCATTTCACCCTGTGATGCATACATGGCCCTGGGCCGCGCATGTCGCGCATCCGCTGCTAAGTTTTGCCGGTCTCTCTCCAGATCCTCAAACTCATCCGCTAACTCCATCAGTTGCTTGAGAGTTTGGAATTGGCCTCGCCTTACAAACGCACGCAGATCCGGCAAGCTGTGGTCGTAGATTAACTGCAGTTGATGCTCCTTCGAATAACGACAAGGACGCATCAGAGTCTGCATCTCTACCATATACGCCTTAAACGGCTCACACAGCCCTTGCCTTCGCTGATTTATTTCCTCCCGCAGCTTCGTATAATAGCCTCGGGGAAGGAAATAACCCTCAAAATCCTCTACAAAAGCCGCCCATGTGGTCCAATAATTATTATTGGCCACATACCATTGGAGGGCCATGCCTTGTAGGAGTTCAGGCATAGTTCTTGGAACCAAGTCCAGGTTTAGGCCATACGCTTCGGCCGACCATTCTACTCGTTCCAAGAACTCCAGTGGCTTAGTGGACCCATCAAAACTGAATGTCCACTCACGCACATGCTCCGCTATTTTAGCATATTCGCTAATCCCGCTAGAGCCGTCTGGAATATTCTGTGGCATTTGGAACACCTCAGTATTTTCAAATGAGCCTGTGCCACATGGTGCGGGTCTCTGAGCTGCCTGAGTGCTGTTGGCCACGCCTGCAAGACCCTCTGGTACTGCACGACCGCCACCGCAACTCAAATTCAAATTGCTTGTTGACGACCGCTGGCCATGCTTTCTGGCCAGCTCGCTCAACCGCAAAGCCCATTCTATTTGGCCTTCTTGCATATTTACCCACCGTGAGAATTGTAGACGCAATTCATCCACGGTGCCCGCCATTTGGAGACCAAACTCCCGGGTATATGCAAGAATCTCGTCACGCCTTAGGTTTTTAATCCAAGCGCGTGCCACCATTTTGTGTATGTGTCAGACCTAGGCTATATAAAATATAAATTTAAAGTCAAAGAAAATTTTTTTATTCAAAATATCGAAAGTCCCTGCTCGGGCGCCAGTTGTAACGACCTCTGGTTTAGTCCAGAACAACGGCTGGGATAGCTCAGCTATGCCCAGGGTTAATATCACAACAAAATTTGTATTTTGCTGAGACTTTCGATATTTTAAATAATACACAATTTGCTTTAAGTTTTAAAATTATATTATCCGCCTTTTTGCGGTCAATTATCACAATACACTTAAATCGAGCCCGCACGCTCTCTAATTTACACAAAAGTATATTATTGGCAAAATAAATTGGTAAAACAGAATTACACTTAAAACTAACAATTTATGATTTTACAAATTATACTTTTATCCTCCCTTTTTCGGCGATACGCTCACCCAGATATAAAATCCTGGTAGCAATGCTACTCGGCGTGGCTCGTACACGAAATAGACTCCGACGCGGTCGCCTTTAACTGCGGCACTAACTTTCACTTTCACTCACTGTTCTGACTGTTCTGTTCTGTGTTCCGTCTGACCCAGATTTGGCTGTTGATCCGCCTTATATAGGAACTCGATCGCCGCCAAATCCTGGAATTCCCGCCCAAAACTATACTTATAAATCCTAAACGGCACTCTGTTTATCTACATAACTATTCTCATAATAAAGAGAGAGTCCGCCGTACCTAAAACTATCGCTATCTCCTACTCTCCACTTACACCTATAAACTAATACTATCACAAAACGCACTAACACCAAACAATTATTTTGGCGCCAAGCTTAAAACGCTATACTTGACCTAGTGTTGGTGAGAGTGAGAGCGCTTTCACCGCTACTCTCACCAAGCAGTTCAAGCAGTTTTGCTATTGCCCTGTTGGCAATTTTGGAACAATGTTGTGAGGTGGCAAATCGCCTCCTCACAAGCTTGGCAAAGTATATGGTGGTCAAAACATAACTAAAGATTATCCAATGCAGAAGAAACAAACGCAGCGAACTTATCTGTGAGAAACAGGCTACAGGCTCACCTAGATGCGTCTTGATCAGCATTTCAAAGATCTGAAACCAGCGTTGTTGTTTCAATAGAGCAGCACCTGGTATATGCTTTAGAAATCCCTGCAGGCAGTAGAATATAAAAAATACCAGCACAAGATTACCCAAGAGCAATTGCCAAACCGAGCCACGAAAGGCATTGACAAAGATGAGATATCCAGCACGCTTGGCAGCGGCGGGCACAACCAGAAAAATCTTCACACGACTAAGCGGATAAAGCTGTTCCACATCGTTGGCAAAACATTCCATAACAAAGCGCAGATTCAAACCCACATGTGTGCGTCCTTGTATGATATCCGGCAGCACGCCGGTGAAGCTGCCATTCTCCAGACAACGTCCGTAGTTATCGTCATCAGCGGGCATGACATATCTGGCCGTGGCATTAAGTTGCTGCGCTAGCGTCGCAGCTGCCAAGCCATCTATGGCTTCAAAGCCCGCCGTAGTCCAATTTGGCAGCGGCAGAGCGCGTAACTTATTGTAGAACAGGGAGAATCTCAGCTCATAACCACGCAGATCTCTCAGCTTATCCTGGTAGTAGGGCGCTTGTGGAGCATGTTGTACAATCTGCAAACCGCCCGCCGCAAAGGGATCAAAGTCGTAGATATGCTGCGCATCCGTCAAGGCCAGCCCAAAGAGCAATTGCCGACGCCAGCAGCCGGTGAACAACATTTCTAGCTGCTCCATATTCGCCTGCGGCCATATAAACAAATAGGCGTGTCTATGCTTTTGCAGCTGCTCCGGATTAATCATGTCCAGTATGCTTAGCACTATTTTCTCACCAGCTTTGCCGGCGGGTATGTGAAATATATTCATGCTGTTTGTTTGACGATATGGCTCCTTGGCAAAGGTTTCAATGCTGCGTATGGAAGAGGGAACGGTGTCTAGTACACAATGATGCAGCTCCTGCTCCAGCAGTGCAGACCTGACACAGCGAGCACAGCTATAAATGTAACTGATTTGAGCAACATGACTGGAAACAATATGGCAGGCGAGCTGTGCCAAGCCTATGACTTCGTTATTGTCTAGCTGTTCCAACTCCAAGTAGATTGATCCTTGTGGCGCAGCCTGCTTAGCGCTGATCCTTAACAGCAGCAGAAGCACTAAATGCCACATAATTTTAATGGCAACTAAACAAGTTAGCATAAAAAGCGCTACATAATATAGCCCAACTCTATTCTTAAGCCATCGTGCTTCGAGTGCTCCCCTGCGTATACTTAATGTCAATTAGTTGAATTGGTGTCTAGTGGCGTTCCTCCAGAAATTGTGTACATTGTGCATAAATTAGGTGTTTCAGTAAGATCTACGACATTTATGGAAGTTTAACCCTTACCAAAACCACTTGATTTTCCATCTCTGATACCAAAACCAATGTGTATACTCCACCAGAAACCCAATAATGCTAAAAAGTGTGCCGAAAACCCAAATATAAAAAGCACCCTGTAATATCTCCAAACTAAGCACCACATGTTTCTGCTGTGCTTTAGCACTCTCCACGTCTCCACTCTCCGCATCTATGCTCTCATAGAAATCATCCGCCTGACCCGAAGGACGTTCACGTCGCATAATATCCAGCTTTGTCCAATAGTCCACCAAACCATGCTCTTCGAAAGCATGGAGCAGCATTTTAAACTTATAACCAAAAGCCGAACCCACTGGTACTATATAAGAACTATGAATAGAACGTAAGTATTGCTTGACCATATGATAGGATGGACGATTCTCTGCAGTATTGTACGAACTGGCCAGAAACTCCTGTGCCGTTTCGTAGCGCAGCACATAAGCTATACGCTTGGAACGTATGCTAGCTGGCAAGTTATAAGGCATATCCGAGCTATAGTTTAAGGGCAGTATTATAGCCTTGCTCATTAACAGCTCATAGTGTTGGCTGGACATGGCAACGCGTGCGGTTGAAAAAAGCGTATTTACGCCGTAGACGGGCATATTCAAATGCTCCAAGTCATCCAGACTGTCCATTTCGGTCTCATACGTGGCTCTGACAAAGCTGCTTTCCAACTTGGCCACATAGATAGTGGTGAGCACATAACTAAAGATTATCCAATGTATAAGAAAAAGACGCAGCGAGCTGATGTGTGAGAAGCAGCTCACAGGCTCACCCAAATGTGTCTTGATCAGCATCTCACAGGTATGATACCAACGTTGAGGTCTTAAAAATGCAGCGGCGGGCGTGTGCTTGAGCAGACGCTGCAGACAGGAAAATATAAACACCACCAGCATAAAGTTGGCCACCAAGAGATGCCAGACGGAGCGTCTAAAAGCATTCACAAAGATCAAAAACTCCGGTTGCTTAGCTGCGGCAGGAACCACCAGATGTATGTTGCGCCTGCTGTTCGCATAGAGCTGCTCCACATGCGGCGCAATACAGTCCATGACAAAGCGTTTGTTGAGACCCACATGTGTGCGTCCTTGTATAATATCTGGCAGCACGCCGGTGAAGCTACCATTGGGCAGGCATCTACCATAGTTTATCCATCCGCGGGCACCACATAACTGACGCTGGCATTCAGGTGTTCCACCAGCGTACGTGCTGCATAACCATCAATGGCTTCAAATCCTGCTGTCTGTTTATTGGGCAGCGGCACTGCGCGTAATTTTTCGCCAAACATGGAAACGCGCAGTTGATAACCACGCAGATCTCGCAACTTGTCATGGTAGTAGGGTGCGCGTCCATTGTGCGCCACCACCTCCAAACCATTTAAAGCAAAAGGATCAAAATCGTAAATACTCCTTGCTGCAGTTATGGCCAGTCCAAAGAGCAACTGCCGTCGCCAATAGCCGGTAAAGAGCATTTTTAGCTGCTCCAGGCTAGCATCCGGCCAGATGAATATGTATTTGTGTTGTTGCTTTTGCAACTGTTTTGGATTAAGCATAGCCAAAATTCGCTGCACCAAGGGCACTCCAGCGCTGCCGGCGTGTATTTGAAAAATATTCATGCTACCCGTTTGACGCAGTGGTTCCATTTCATACCGCTCAATGCTGCGCATGCAGCTGGGCGCTTGAGTCAACAAACAATGATGCAGCGCCTGCTCCAAAGCCACGTGCTGGTTCTGAGCAGACGCGGCGCAGGTAATACAACGATAGATATAGATGATCTGGGCAGTATGCTTGGATGCAATGTGGCAGACGGTTTGTGCCAGTTGCGCAGCATTGCTGTCATTACCGAGATGCTCAATGTCCTGTATAAGCGAGTTGTAGCTGGCACTACTCAGCATAGCACAGCACAACAGGAAAACAACCGGGTGCCACATGGCTTGAACAAAAACTGAGCCAGCCAACGGGGTCTGCTTAGCAAAAGGCGGCATATCCCATTCCATTGGAGTATTCCCTGATGATATGTCTCAATTAAGCAGTTGTGTACGTTTATAATTAAAGGTGTAAGTATCCCACACACTTTTTTTTATTAATTTAGTGAGAAAATAATAAAGGGCGCTTTTTAAATAGGCTCTAGATCCTTCATCATACCCGTGCTTCTATACGGCGCTGAATCAGAGATATTATCATCATTCGATAAGGCAACTTCAGGGGCTTTCGAGACAAAAATCCTTCGACGTATCTTTGGACCCATAAATGTGGATTGTGACTTCCGTATTCGAATGAACCACGAGCTGTATTAGCTATACGGTCACTGATCTAGTTCGGCGCATAAAACAACGTCTGCGCTGGTTAGCCTAAAAGGTATTCGAGCGGAGATTACTGGAAGGCGACAGTGACGCCCGCCTTTGCGATCGAGTGATCGCTTAAGCCCCTCGAGAGCTCCAAAAAGTGTACAAAGATGCTGCTCTACGCGAAACAAGGTGCCGTGATTGGTTCAGTCGTTTCAAAAATGGTGATTTTAATGTTGACGCGTCGCGACTGTCCACGTGAAAGAAGACCGAAAACCTTTGAAGAAGATAAGCATTAGGGATTACCCGCCAAGTTGGGAAAGAGTCAAAAACAAGGAACTTGGGTTCCATATGATTTGAAACCAAGGGACGTTACGTATCGTTTTTTTTGCCTGTAAACAACTGTTCCAGCGGCAAAGAAGGAAGGTTTTCTTCATCGCATCGTGACGAGTTATGAAAAATGGATTCATTACAGTAACCCATAGAGGAAAAAATCTTGGGGACTACCCGGTAATGCTTGCACGTTATCGGCTTGACGGAAGGCTATGCTGTGTATTTGGTGGAACTAGGTCGGAAAGACCAGTCACCAGGGGGCTCAGCCACCTGCTCGCTTCGTCGACAAAGCTTAGTTCGAGGGGGTTTTTGGGTTTAGTTAGGCAGCTTATATTAGGTTGTCAAAAAAGTCTTGCGGTATTTTTATTGAATTTTCAATTGTTCATAAAATTGGTTATAATAATGCGATTTAAGTCAAATATGCGCCGTTTTGTTCGATGACGAGTTCCCAACGAGATGCCAACTTCATAATGCCCCTCTTATAGAAGCTCGCTTCCCTATTGTCAAAAAACTCGGAGAGCCAATTTTCACAGGACTCTCTTGTGGACAACTTCCGATTACCAAGCGCGTTCGTCATGGACAGAAATAGGTGGTAATCACTTGGTGCGAGATCCGGACTATACTGTGGATGCAAAAGAACCTCCCATCCGAGCTCCCGGAGCTTCTGGCGCGTCACCAAAGATGTGTGTGGCCTGGCGTTGTCCTGATGGAAGACTATTCGGCCTCTGTTGATCAAAGATGGCCTCTTCTGCATGAGTGCTGCATTCAAGCGGTCCAGTTGTTGGCAGTACAGGTCCGAATTGAGCGTTTGGCCATAGGGGAGCAGCTCATAGTGGATGATTCCCTGCCAATCCCACCAAACACACAGAAGAACCTTCCTGGCCGTCAATCCAGGCTTGGCCACCGTCTGGGCAGCTTCCCCGCTTTTCGACCACGACCGTTTACCGTTCACGTTGTCGTAAGTGACCCACTTTTCATCGCCAGTCACCATCCGCTTCAAAAACGGGTCGATTTTGTTGCGATTCAGAAGCGATTCGCATGCATCCATACGGTCAAAAATGTTTTTTTTGCGTCAAGTCGTGTGGCACCCATACATCGAGCTTCTTTTTCAATCCAAGCTTCTTCAAATGGTTTATAACGGTTTGACGACTCATGCCCAGCTCTTGGCCGATGCTACGGCTGCTACTATGCCGGTCTCTTTCGATCAATTCAGCGATTTTATCGCAATTTTCGACAACAGGCCTTCCGGACTGTGGCGCATCTTCGATCACCTCTGCACCAGAACGAAAACGTTGAAACCATCGTTGTGCGGTGGAAATGGAAACTGTATCGGGTCCATAAACTGCACAAATTTTATTGGCAGCATGAGATGCATTTTTGCCTCTATCGTAGTAGTACTGTAAAATATGCCGTATTTTCTCTTTATTTTGCTCCATGTTTGCGACGCTATAACTCACGAACGACTAAAAGCAAACAACAATTAATCAAACACGTGTTAGCACGTGAAAAGAGCTTTCCAAAAAGCTCTAGCGTGAACCGATGCGACGAATACAACTAGAACTACGCGCTTGCAAAGACAAGCTTGCGGAAATACCGCAAGACTTTTTTGACAACCTAATATATAAAATCAATATTTTTTAAAGTTTTATATTCTTAAGTAACATATTACTAACCTCTGCAGGCTTGACAAAGTTTTCGCAAACTTAGGCACATTTTCAATTAACACTTTTATAATTCACAAACCATTTATAGTTTAATCGATTTTATTTTTTTCAACATTTTCAACGTTTATTCGTAGATTTACACTGCAAAGTAAACATCGATTTTTTTCTTAGTTTATCAAATCAATACACTTGCTGCAGATTGGCTAGTGCGCCAGATCCACATGACATACTCCACCATAAATCCCAAAATGCTTAAAATTGTGCCAAAACCCCAAAGATAAAAAGCACCCTGTAATAAATGCAAATTTAGCACTACATGCTCCGCGCGACTGCCCGCTGGAGGTTTACAACGTAAAACATCCATTTCCATCCAATGATTTACCAGACCATGTTCTCTAAATGCATTCAGCAGATAATGAAACTTGTATGCCAGCGGTGAACCCTTAGGTACTATATAAGTGTTCATTTTGGAGCGCAGATATTGCTGTACTATATGATACGCAGGACGATTCTCCTTGGCCTTGTGTGTTCTAGTTACAAACTCCTGTGATGTATCACCGGCCATCACATAGGCCACGCGCTGGGAGCGTATGCTGGCCGGTATGGTGTAGGGCATATTGGAGCTATAGTTCAGTGGCAACATAATAGCCCGGCTCTTAAGCTGCTCATAGTGTTGGGTGGACATGCCTAGACGAGCGGTTAAAAACACATTCTCTAAGCCATAGATGGGCATATTTAAATGCTGCAGCTCATCCAGACTGTCCATTTCCGGCTCATAGGTGGGTCTAACAAAGCTGCTCTCTAACTTAGCCGAGTAGATGGCTGTCAGCACATAACTAAAGAGTATCCAATGTATAAGAAAAAGACGCAGTGAACTTTTCT
The DNA here is from genome assembly GCA_037043745.1 of Chymomyza amoena. Taxonomy (NCBI): domain Eukaryota; kingdom Metazoa; phylum Arthropoda; class Insecta; order Diptera; family Drosophilidae; genus Chymomyza; species Chymomyza amoena. The sequence continues at coordinate 12,258 of JBAMAX010001997.1, forward strand.
GCGAAAAACTGGCTACAGGCTCACCCAGATGCGTCTTGATGAGCATTTCGAAGGTCTGGAACCAGCGCTGCTGCTTCAACTGAGCAGCAACACGCGTCTGCTTTAAAAGATGTTGCAAGCAGGAGTAGACAAAAAATACCAAAAGAAAATTGGCTACCAGGGAATGCCAAACCTGACGAGCAAAGGCGTGCACAAAGATCAGATAGGCAGGTTGACGTGCAGCCGCCGGCACAACTAGAGTAATAGTGCGTCTATCGTAGGGATAAAGTAGCTCCACATACGGCACCACCGTGTCCATAACAAAACGCGAATTAGGTGCAAAGTGCGCATATCTGGAAATAATATCCTTAAGTATGCCCGTAAAGCTACCATTAGGCAGTGGACGTCCATAATTCTCACCATCCTGTGGCAACAAATATCTGACGCTGGCATTTAAACGTTCACCAATGGTGCGAGCTGCCAACCCATCAAGGGCTGCAAAACCCGCTGTAGTTGCATTTGGCAAGGGCAGCGCACGCAGCTTGTCCCAGAACATGGCAAATCTCAGCTGATAGCCACGCAGATTTCGTACCTTGTCAATAAAATAGGGCGCCTGTGCATCACGCTGCAGCACTTGTAGTCCACTCCTGTCAAAAGGATCAAAGTCATAGATGCCAGCTTGTGTTATGGCCAGTGCCAAGAGCAGATGTTGTTGCCAGCAGCCCTGGAAGAGATTGCACAACTGCTCCAAACTGGCATTCGGCCACAGAAAGATGTATCTGTGCCTATGCTTGTTTCGCTGTTCGGGATTAAGCATGCCCAGAATGCGTCTTACTATTGATTCACCAGCTCGGCCGGCTGGTATGTGAAAAATATTATTGCTGTCAGTTTGACGATAAGGCTCCTGCTCATAAGCTTCAAGGCTGCGCATGCAACTGGGAGTTTGACTAAGCAAACAATGATGTAGTGACTGCTCCAATGCCATATGCTGCTGCTCCACAGCTCCAACACAGCTAGCACAACGATATATATAGCTGGTCTGAGCAGCATGCTGGGCTACAATGTGGCAGGCAGTCTGAGCTAGCTTTAAAGACTGACCAGTGTCCAAATCCAAGTTGGAAAACGCTTGCAGCGCACAGCAGCCAAGCAGTTTAAGGAGTAACAAAGTAACAACCAACTGGCGCATGTTTAAAGTAACAACTAAGCCAACTACCCAAAAACTGGCACAAATTAACCACAATACCCAGACACAGACATAACGAAGCTCAGTTCAAGTGCTCCCTGGCGTATACTTAATGCCAATTAGTCGTATATGTGCGTTTTCAATTAAAAATGGCCGAAAGCAGCGTAATACAGAAGGCCAAGTACAGCGCGCAGTACGCGGCGTATGCGTAATATTAAAAGTGCCTGCATCTATTTGTATTTGTTTTTGGTTGTCTCTCAATGCGAGTTCAAGTAAATAAACTTGTCGATTTTTCACATGAAATACGAGCATAAACGAATAAATGAAGGTCATTATGCAAAAGTGAGCCAAGCTGAGTGCAAGCAGAGAAAATTGAGTGAAAATTGTGCAAAATAGAGTGGGATCTGGGTCTGAGATACAATACAATACTTCAACGCCAACGCATTTGCCAATTAGATCAATGAAATATTGAAACAAATAACTTTTAAATTTTAATACGCGAGTAAAATGAAAACAAATTTTTATTGGATGGAAAATGGAACACTCTGCAAACAATTATATTGAAAATGATTGAAATATGTGTATGAGAGAAGTTTGCGTGGGGAGATGGATAGTAAATCATACAGACCCATATAGAATTTAAAAAAGCCCACCTAATGGAAATATGAAAAACACTGCACATGGAACATTGAAATATATCAAAACTAGAAGAACGCAAACAATGATAACCAGCTCCACGGCGTTCAAATATGCAACTTTAGTGTACATATAACACAATGAGCCTGGATTAATGCGCCAACTAACGCCCCTCAGAGCAATCAGCCGAGACTGATATTTCTTTGGTACCAATTTGAATTACCCCTTCGTGAGGGGCGAGATCTCTTCTGCTTAATGGATAGCAGCTCCCGGTTGAGATCGCAACACCACGCCGAGCCAAGCTAACTCTACCCGCGATTTGGGTTTCAACCACAGCCACTACGATACTCCCACAAGGGGGCCGACCTCAATGAGTCCGCTTGGACGTGTACTCAACTCGTGGTACCGAAATTAAGGGCTCGGTTTGCCCTCCCCTTTCAGTCCCGACAGACTCGGATTTGGGGAACCCCACCAGTTTTGGCATAAAATGCCCGGGACTGCCTTCCGTGTTTCAATCATCCGCCGACGATGCATAAATACGACTTCCTGTCAGCATCCACTCTCCAGTCGAATGTGACCAACATTGACGCTGTCTTCAAAACGCCACGCATCCATTTCCTGATGATCCTCATTTAATCGCCTCTTACGACAACCAAGGGAACACTGAGGGGGATATTCTAGTCCCGTCACCCCACGGCGAAAAAGAACGCAAAAAAAAGGAACTTTTTTTTTTTTTTAATAAAAATGTTTAAGCTTGAATTGAAAATTGCAATATTGTAAAGCCAGTCTTCAAGTCACGCCTTCTCATCCGGCCAATACTTCCGTACTGATCGGAGGATGTAGACTCTAAGGAAATCAGATATAGGCCTCCTGGAGAGGACAGATAGAATATTTTTACAAAGAATTCTTGGACCGATTAGGATGGATCCTAATAATTACCGCGTTAAACAACACAAATCTAACTGCCTATAACAAGTCAGAAAGACTTAGCTGGGCCGGAACGCGAAACCCAATTTTGAAAAAAGTCTGCTTCAATCAACCAGATGAAAGAAAAGTAAAAGATGATGTGCAAAAATTAAAAGTCCTAAATTGGGAGGAAGCTGCAAAGGATAGAGATTATTGGAGAAATATTGTTCGAAAGGCTAAAGCTGATTTATAGCTGTAGCCCAAGATAACAAATCTATTGGCTCAAGTCTGTTTTTTTTTTAACGAAATAGAGGAAAGTTTGTACCAGAGCGGCGCTATAAATTACATATTTCATATTTCTTTTGAGGTTTTCAAAATAAAATTATGCATAACTGCGTGCCTTTACAGGGAATCAGAGACGCAAACAAATCGGCAATAATAACGAGTATTATTTTTTAATATATTTTTAAATGCAGTCGAACTTTCCCCTAACGAACTCCTCTATAACTTATGATCGATCTGCTCATAAAAAACTGGACTTTATTTGTAGGTTCATCATCGGTTTTTAGACACTTCTCTGAACTTTAATACTTTCTAATGGTTCTTGTTGATAATGAATCTCAGTTTTTTATTGTTTGCCACAGAATATTTCTATAAAGAAGCTCTTAACTCGATACGAATAATAAAATGATTAAAGTAAGTCCTTTTTTTTTAATGAGAATCGGTCCAGCCGTTTCGCAAGAGTATGGTAACTAACATTGTGACACGAGAAGTTTATATATAAGAAGAAACTTATGTTTAACGTGTTTCGGGTGTTCTCGTGAACGCGTTAATGAATTTCAAATCTGATTTTTGCGTGTGATAGAGGTTGTCTATATGGAGGTTTTAAGCCTTTGTATTGGTTCTTGAAATAAACGAATTTTTGTGAATATCGAGTATATAGCATAGTAGAAAATTGTTCAACACCGGGGACATAAACGTAGTCGCAAAGGGGTAAATGTAGTTTCTATGGGGCATGAATTTATTAGAGATGTGAGCTCTCTTAAGAATACTTAAGTTCGTCCATACGGCTTTTTAGAGAGTCATGAAAGTCAACTAATCCAAAAATCTTATGGTTGTCTAGATAAGCTAACTAAAAAATCTTACAAGGTTTTTACACTTTAAGATTATTCAAAAAGTTTGGGCAGGACAACGCCTGCCGGGCCCACTAGTATGTATATATTTTTTCCTTAAACAAATTTTTTACTCTTTTTATTGTAAAATCTTTCCTAAAAACAATCGGTGGATAATATTACATTAAATCGACAATAACAGGAGCAGCTGTCTCCATTGAGACTAGAAAAGAAAAGTGACTCAATTTTTTTTTTTTAATTCCATAAGCTAAAAATCGGAGTCAATTATTTATAAAAATAGAAAATCAAATACCTAACTAATGACTTAAAATTCATTATAAAGTTGCTTTGCTTATATTCCAAGATACTTTTGCCACAAGCTTTTACATACCTACAAAGTACTCTATATATAAATAAGTTTTCCGGCTCATATTGCAAAAATGAAAATCAATTCTTGCTTGTTAAAAGAAAATTGTGAAATCATTAAGACAATAAAAAGAAAAGTTGCCCTAAGAAAAATGCAAAATAAGTCAAATAAAAAGATAACAAAGTGAAGACTCTAAATGGGGCATGTGGCAAGTGCAACAGTAAACTTAGTTTTCATTTAGCAACAACAAAAGAAAATTTCAGAAATGGCAAAAAAAAAATTGCTGACTATAAAACAAAACAAAAAGTGCAATGAAAATCCATAAGGAAAAGCAAGCAAACATTTTCACATGCAGAATGCAAAAAAATTTGATTAAAAAATGGCGGACGTAAAGTCGGGCGCGGACGACTTTAGGATACCCTGTACCACTAGGTACAACCGGTAAATAAAGTCCGATTTCTTCACAAAAAACCAAAAACAGAAGAATTTTTAAGCAAAAATTTTTTTTTGACCGATCGTTCCTATGGGAGCTATATGATATAGTCAACCGATTTTAATAAAATTTGATACAGTGCTTAAATACCTTAAAAAAGATATGAATGCCAAAGTTATTTCAAATATCTTTACAAACAAACAAAACACATCGAATTTTGTATAAAAACGTGTTTTTGGACCGATTGGTCCTATGGGAGCTATATGATCTAGTCAAACGATTTGGATTAAATTTGGTACAGTGCTTAGGAACTATAAAATGCTCACGAATGTCAAATTTGGTCCCAATATCTTAACAAACAAACGAAACACAACAAATTTTGTTAAAAAATCGATGTTTTGGAAGATCGGACCTATGGGAGCTATATGATATAGTCCACCGATTTTGTTCAAATTTGGCACATTGCTTAAGTGGTCTAAAAAATTCCCAAACGCCAAATCTGGTTAGGATATCTTTATTAAAAAACGAGATATAGCCAATTTTTCTTTAAAAAAGTTATTTTGGCCGATCGGTCCTATGGGAGCTATATGATATAGTCAACCGATTTTGATCAAATTTGGTACAGTGATTGGGAACTATAAAAAACTTTCGATTGCCAAATTTCGTTACGATATCTTCATAAACAAATGAATTATTCATCTAAAACGCTTTTTTTTTGTCGAGGTCGTCTCAAACACCCCCATGGGAGCTATATAATTTATCCCCGATATCAAAAAAATAAAATAAACTTGCCTCCTATGGAATAATATGGGATCTAATGTGAAAGTTTGGTAACTCTAGCTCTTACCATCTCTGAGATCTAGGCGTTCACACGGACGGACGGACGGACAGACGGACGGACAGACGGACAGACGGACAGACGGACATGGGTATATCGACTTCTCTATTCACCCTGATCATATTTTAGGTAACTTTGGGGTGTCTCCGACGTCTCCTTCTATATGTTACATACATTTTCGGCTTGCACAAACTTAATATACCCTTGGACCATACGGTACAGGGTATAAAAATGTTCTTTCTATTCATAAATATTTTTACCGCAAATGTAGTTTGCTAAACAATTACATTCAACATTTTAAGTTTTTATTTATTTTGTAATTATAAAGTAGAAATTAATTCCAATCTGTAAAAGAATTTATAGCCAGAGCAACTTCAGGCTGGTATTCTAAATTAAAAAATGGCGGACGTAAAGTCGGGCGCGGACGACTTTAGGATACCCTGTACCACTAGCTTGTAATAAAGTCCGATTTCTTCACAAAAAACCAAAAACAGAAGAATTTTTAAGCAAAAATTTTTTTTTGACCGATCGTTCCTATGGGAGCTATATGATATAGTCAACCGATTTCAATAAAATTTGACACGGTGCTTAAATACCTTAAAAAAGATATGAACGCCAAAGTTATTTCAAATATCTTTACAAACAAACAAAACACATCGAATTTTGTATAAAAAACGTGTTTTTGGACCGATTGGTCCTATGGGAGCTATATGATCTAGTCAAACGATTTGGATTAAATTTGGTACAGTGCTTAGGAACTATGAAATACTCACGAATGTCAAATTTGGTCCCAATATCTTAACAAACAAACGAAACACAGCAAATTTTGTTAAAAAATCGATTTTTTGGAAGATCGGACCTATGGGAGCTATATGATATAGTCAACCGATTTTGTTCAAATTTGGCACAATGCTTAATTGGTCTAAAAAATTTCCAAACGCCAAATCTGGTTAGGATATCTTTATTAAAAAACGAAATATAGCCAATTTTTCTTTAAAAAAGTTATTTTGGCCGATCGGTCCTATGGGAGCTATATGATATAGTCAACCGATTTTGATCAAATTTGGTACAGTGATTGGGAACTATAAAAAACTTTCGATTGCCAAATTTCGTTACGATATCTTCATAAACAAACGAATTATTCATCTAAAACGCTTTTTTTTTTCGAGGTCGTCTCAAACACCCCCATGGGAGCTATATAATTTATCCCCGATATCAAAAAAATAAAATAAACTTGCCTCCTATGGAATAATATGGGATCTAATGTGAAAGTTTGGTAACTCTAGCTCTTACCATCTCTGAGATCTAGGCGTTCACACGGACGGACGGACGGACAGACGGACAGACGGACGGACAGACGGACAGACGGACAGACGGACATGGGTATATCGACTTCTCTATTCACCCTGATCATATTTTAGGTAACTTTGGGGTGTCTCCGACGTCTCCTTCTATATGTTACATACATTTTCGGCTTGCACAAACTTAATATACCCTTGGACCATACGGTACAGGGTATAAATAATTGTTTGGGTAACCACAACAAAAGTGGTAACAAATTTAAGAGACGTTGACAAAAATAAAAAATGCAGGCCAGAAAAACCAAAAAAAATAACCAAGAAATGTGTTGCCAAAAAATAGTAAATGAAAATTGGATACCCTACATCCACTATGCCGTCAAAAATTTGTATTGTATTATATTATACGGGTTTAAGAGATTTCGCAAAAATGTCAGCATTTCGTTGTTGTTTAAACTCACAAAGGGCAGAATACCAAATTTGATAGGTTAGGTTTGTTTTTTAACTCCAGACAAGAGACAGACTAAGTTGGTATGGCTGGACAACGGTAAGCCAAGCAAATTCTTTGTGGAATTTAAATTAGAACTCCTTTAGTATACTGACTGGGAGGGCATTGCAGGCTCAGGAAATACCTGAACAAAATGAACTTCGTGGGTTGTTCCAACACCTTTAGTTTATAGTACATTGAAGAGAAAACTACGCTTACTATATGGGCCGATCTTGACAGATAGCGAAGAAGGAAGCATTCCCAATAATTAAGTTTGTCTCGAATAGGAGTTCTAGTGCTAAAAGGAGTTCTAGGCACATATTTTATGTGAAAGCTTTTTCCAATCCTCGAAACTTTTTATAGGCATTGGCCGGGATGGCGTTCAGCACTCCGTCGCATTCTGTTTTATGGTCGGTATGGAGTCAAAACGGTTCCCCGGAGTGGCAATTTTAGTTTTGGCCAGATCTGAACTGTATGGTGCCTGGTCGATTGTACTTTTCAAGAATTTTGCCTTAAATGCGTTCACAATCGTGGCTCCATGAGTTGGCGCGTTATCGTCGTGCAAAATCCAAAATTGTCTGCCCACAACTCCGGCCGAATACGGCGGACCCGTTCACGCAAACGCCCGTTGACCGTTTGCCCCTCTGGAACGTATTCATGAAGCACCAATATCGAAGAATATCGAACTCCGGAAACTTTTTTGTCACAATGTAAGATAACTAAATTCGCTCAAGTTCATATCAAAAGAGATCGGCAGAGATCGTACTATGAATTGCTGTTCCATCTACCATACACTAAAGATCTGGATCGAAACAACTGTCTATTATAAGTTCCTGTACATCCCATTAATGCCAAGCATTTTCTTTTCAGTACCTGTCACCTTCTCCTGCCTGTTACATTCATTGTCCAAATCTACATACACTTGAAACTGTAGGGCATAAGATGTAAAAAAAACGAAAAGTTAAAAAAAAAGGAAGTTGCTGTCAAAATGGCCACAAGGAGCAAGTCAAGCTCCTTGTGTGTAACGGAGCAAAACATTTCCAAGCTCCATCAGCCATGACAACAGCTACAATAAGAAATTCGTTATCCCAGATCAAAACAAGAATTCCTAAAACAAAACTTTTCAATGTCTTGTGGTCAAGTCTTGGCATTCCAAATGCATAGCTATAAATCGAGTTTGGTTTCTGGAATTGGCAAAGCGACAATTTTAAGCTTCCAGTCAAGTCCAGGTGCCACAGGGTTCTATGTTGTCCAAGTCAGTTTCAAATAGCTTGGAAAGAAAACAAATATTCTGAGCACATTGTTGCCGCCACTAACAAAGATGTAATGCAAAAACTTGAACAAAATATGTGCGAGGGTTGCTTGATAAGTTGGTACTTGTAGAGTGACCAAACATATAAGGATTTATATAAACTGGTCAAGAATCTGGAGTCAGAGAAGAGCAAATTTTCTTCTGGAACTGTGGAGAATGTGGTTTTTTTTTAATAATTATTGGATGCTATGTTGATGTAGGACAATTCAATAAAAGTGTTGCCAAATCTCTTAAAAAACTGCAATCTAAAAAATCTCGAAAAAAAATTTCTAACTTATATACATAAGAGAGTGTAACCCTAATGGTCAGACAAACGATGGTTGATTTTTAAAATATTTTTAAGACTCCTCCTTTTCCCAAGGTTCGTTATTAGAAAAATTTTAATACTCATTATAAATTCCCTAAGTAACAACAGTTTGTTTTACAATAACAAACTTTGATTTTGTTTGTGAAATTCTAAAAAAAAAAAACACCCTTTACTATGATAGAAAACTTTAGGCTTTCCTATTTTTCAAATCTAAAAAATCTTTTAAAGATTTTTAACTTATATACATAAGAAGATAATGGTAATAATGGTCAGACGTTTGATTTGTTCTTATTTTTAAAACATCTCCTTTTCCCGGGATTCGTTTTTATAAAAATTTAAAAATGCATTATAAATTCCCTAATCAATAATGTACTATAAGAACCTAAATTTTTAGGAATAAAATAGGTGTAATTAAAATTTGTGTCATTCATCGACTAATTTTATTTTATTTATTTATTATTACTTATGCATGACCAAATCTCATCTATTTGAATAACTTTTTAATCAACCTGCGCAGTACAAGCACATAACAAAAGAATTTTCTATTCATTTGCATTTTTGTTCATTTTTCGAAAATAAAGTTCCAAAAATAACTTTAAAATAAGAAACCACAAGTAAATATTAAGATATTGTAGCAAAAAGTTTTAAAAGTTTTTATTGTGGCTCTACATTGTTGTTTTATATTATTTAAACCATAAATTTATTTATTTGCAAAGAGTTGCCTTAAATATATAGAGGCGAAAATAAGTGAAACGGGTCACTTTTTAAATTGATCTTTTCGATTTTAAAAAAATTGAACTTTTTTGAAAGAATTACTAACCCAATTAACGATTATTGAATATTTGAGCAAAATTAAGTTAAGCGAATGACTTTTTTTTAACTGCTTTTTGATTATTTATCGAGCTCATGATAATAATATGTACCCAGTGGCGGATTTATCGTACAGGCAACATAGGCTGAAGCCTAGGGCGGCAGAATTAAAGGACGGCAAAATTTGAGTCACCGGAATAAAAAAAAAAAACATTTTTAGTGAAGAATTCGATCAATATGAAGAGAAAGCTCTCTCTATTTCCACAATTCAGGAATACAAAACACTCAGGCAGCGTGGAAGGAATCAGAATCTACAACCTCGTGAAAATAGAGACAATAGTATCCAATTGAGTGGCCGTGACAACTTTCATGTGAACACATTCAACGTTATCTTGGACCGTACTTTGACAGAATTGCGACGAAGACGTAAAGCATATCAAAAAATCTATTCGAAATATTCTCTCATCACTGATATGAAACATCGGAGCAACGAAGAATTACGTGAGAAATCCACTATATTGAGCAACTACTACACGCAAGATTTTGAGGGAAATTTGGGAAATGAAACGGTAATTTTCAGGGCATATTGCATCGAAAAGAACATTTCAAATTATTCTCCGCTGGAACTGTTGAAAATGCTGAAACAGGATCATCTGCAGATCTCTCTCTGTTTTAAAACGCGTAAAAAACTATCTCAGATATTCGTTGGGCGAAAACAAACTGAATGCTCCGGCGTTGTTAACGATAGAGTCAGATTTGTTTCTATCTATCGATTGTGAAGATATCATCCGCGAATTCGCAGCTGAAAAATCAAGATGTAAAGAACTGTGAATAAGAAGTGTTTGAAAAAGGGTCAGTATTTGGTCAGACTTATTTTTGATAAGCCGCATCTCGTAAAGATATTTCAAAAAAATCTGATTTTATGTAAAAAAAAAAAAAAAAAAAAAAATGAAATTTGAATTTTAAAATTTTTTCAACTTCTAAAATTTGTCAGAGATTTTAAAGCAAACATACATAATGAAAACTTGTTTAATCTATTCTATTCCCAGATAAGAAATAAAACTATGGTGCCAAAAAAATGTAAGCACAAATTTTTTTTAAATTGCTTTTTAATTCTTAATTTATTCACGATCACGATCTGTGCGTGAATCTCTTTAGATTTTCTAGATAAATAAACTATTTTTTTTAAATCCAATTTTTTTAAATCACAGCTTTTTAAAATAAATTAAATTAAAAGAGAATTTTAAAATTCTAAAAAAAAATACAATTTTTAAAACATCACAATTTTTTAATTTTTTTTTAATTTCCAAGATTTACCATTATTTGATAAATCTTAAATTTAATGTGGTATATGTTAACTCCTTGACGCCATATATTTTGTCTAAGAAAAGACTACCAAAACATATAATTGCACAGGCCCTTTACAAATAGCGCTAGACATGTGAATTTGGAGCCGCAGAATTCGAATCGTAGATCTTGAAATCTCTCATGGGTAGTCAACTAACATCAGAAACCTCGTAAAACAAGGTATTCTCAGAAAACTGACGCACTAGGAGCTTAACGACCTCCGATCAGCGTTTCCAACTTTGGGGTCAATCACCAAAAAAAAATTGTATGGGATCTTATCTCAGAAACCTTGAGTGTTGGGGTATTTTGGACGTCGTAATCCATACTATATGTACGTAGCAGCATGTGTTTATGCGCATATATCTCAATAACATTATATATTACCAAAATTTAACACAAAAGTATAAAGCAGCCCTTTGATGATAAAAATCATCGCAATCGAAGAGTTTCGTTTATTTTCGCTCCGAGCCCTATACAATGTATAAATGCGCAGAAATGCATTTTTGAAATATTTTACGCTTGTCAAACATAAGTTCGCTGAACTTCAAACAGAAATAGAAGCATCCTTATATATATTGTAGTACATATGTTTCGGCTCTTTTCAAATGACAAAAATACATTTTGATTTTTTTTTAAGTCTTTCAACATTTCAAATCTTTTTCTTTTACAAATTTTCAGATCTGTTCCAGAGGAAACTAAATATTTCTCATTTGTTCCGAAACACAACGTGAAATCAAAAAAAAATATGGTTAACCTTTAAAAAAAATTATTTTTTTGAATATAAATATTTTGAGAATGTAAATGCATCTTTGTTCCATTTCTTAAAACTGTTTAGATTTAGTTGACCCATAAGATAATATAACTTTTGGTATATTTAAAGTAAAATCTTTTTGACTTGCTTTAAAAACTTCGGAAGAAAAATGAGCAATAGCTGTTTATTTGTTCCTGTCAGAATTATTTTCTAATGCATTTTCTTGTTTGAGGGATAACCCTATATCTTCACACATGGAGCAATACTATTTGCGGTCACTGTCTATTCCGTCTGTTCTGTGTGGGCGTCATGTCATTAACTCTTGAGCAAAGCAATATTCCATGCCTGACAGTCAAATTAGGGTCACTCGGTCAGTTCTTGTATGCGTTTTAAAATCAATTCCCATAAATGAGTAAGAAGGAGAAAAAAAACCGAGTTTTTAATGTTATTTTTAAAGTGCGTTTAAACGCACTCGGAAAATTGTATTTTCACAAAAAAACAAAATGCAAACAAAAATTTGTATAAATAATAAGTAGAATTCCAGGAAAGCAATTTTTGTGCAAATAAACAAATGAGTGGATTTAAAAAAAATATTCGCTAACAAGGCGTAAAAACAAAAATTAAAATCATTTAAAGCATTTTTCTCAAATAATTAATTGTTGGAAAATTTTGCTGGCATATAGAAATGAGTGTATATGGTAAAATATACGCAAATAATATAAAAATAACAAATGCGAAAAAGAAAAACTCTAGAGAAAGACAATTCGGCAAGAATACTCGTAGTGGCGACGTGAGTGTTACCCTAACAACGATGCATAAGTGCAAAACTGCCCGACTAACAAAGAAGGAAAAACAAACAGCTGCTTACAAGTAGCAATATGATGTGTTAAAAAAAGTTTGTGTAAGAAAAATTATATCCTATATATATATATAAATGAATCTCATGTTTTTGATGAATCTTAATGAATCAGCTGAGCGTAACACCTACACACCGAGGCATAACTGCAAAAGATGCACATGACTCACAAAGTGAGCAAAAAAAACTATATTAGCTCAAGCCGCTTCAGAAGTGATTGTAGAAACTTATGGTAGACCAGGTTGTATTAGTGAAAGAACGTATCGGGACATGGTATCAAAAGTTGTAAAAATGGCGCATATGACGTGCAAGATCGCAAGGATCGTCCCGGACCCGTGAAAAAATTCAAGGATCAGCAGCAATCAGATGACTTTACTGGATGAAAATGGTTGTACGAACCCAACAAGAACTTGCAAACTTGCCATTGGGCGTTGACTCAGCAAGCACGTTTCGTTGAATCGCCGTAGAAAAGCTTAGGCAATGATTCAATAGAACTGAGGACATTCGATGGTACTTCAAGCCTTACTGAGTATGATAGTCCGAGGGACATACGCAACGGCGCGAACAAGCGTCCTGCCAAAGGCAAAGCAGATAGTTTTGTTGCATCGAGATCCTAACCGAAGCGGAAAAAATCGTGGGGGCTTCCCGTCACATGCAACAATTTCAAGCAGTGAAAGCGCGAACATTCTATGGCGCGTCGCTGATGACTCTCGTGCTTGGTGGGACCAGCTCGGCGCAGTGTACTATGAACTCTTGCATCCAAAAATGCGAAACCATTACAGGAGACCCTGTAGCAGACGCCAACTAATACTGCCTGAGATCGAGCGTTGACGGATAAAACAGCCCGCATTACTCGGAAATACACGATGAGGATCATACTTCTACGATGACATACGCTCGGCCAGATGTATGCGTTCGAATACCTAATGCTGAAGAAACTTCGGCAATGGGAGCAATCCTACCCGCACGCCGTCGTACTGTCCTGACAACACCTACATCTGATTTATTACTTGATTCCGATTGAATGACGCCTGACCTTGCGTTCTTTCGAAGAAGCCAAAATTCGATCGATTCAGTCGATCGCGTCTAGTGAGGAACTGATGAAGCTGATCAAGAGAGTGCAGCTCTACAATATCCACCCGAATATTTGAATTCCCTAACACCGTCTAGCCTCCCACCAGCGGACCTTCAGCTAAAGACAGTGTGCATAGTAATGTTGCTCAGAAATCACTGCATCATAGGTGGACTATGCAATGGGATCTATATATATAAAAGAAAGTTATATCTCAAGAACGGCTGGACCAATTGGATTGTTGGGTTAGTCTCCGGCCTGGCCAAAAGAATAACTCATAAGACATCGGATACATAATAAAGAAGTAAATCGCAATATTCTCTTGCAGAGACAGGGGGCCAGATATCAATACTAATCGAAGATCATCATCTGCGTGACTATTATGCTCATCTTTTGGTAATATTTGAGTTTTTTAGCACTTTTAGTTTCTGAGATCCTCTACCCATACGGAAAGACAGATATGGCTATGTCGACTCGACTGTTGATGCTGATCCAGAATATATATAGCTTATGGGGTCTGCCACGCCTCCTTATGACCGTTGCATACATTTGCGAACTTATTATACTTTTGGTATAGGTTATAACAAATAACGACTTACAGATTTTAATGAACTATCTAGAGCTGCCATTTATGATACTTAAGGAAGAATTGTAAAGGGTATATAATAGTCTCGATGATCTGACTTGAGTACAGCAGATCTCACGGAGGTTGGCGTGTGAAGCACGCAGGGAGCAGAACCCCTACTTTAAAAGTATAAAAGACTAAGTTTGGTATATTTAAATTATACGCACATATATACAATATATTACTTGTTCACAATCTGCTGTCAAATAATACCAAAACTAAAAAAGGAAAATCTCTCATAGATTTTGTCGCATTTTACAACACTCTTGTGAACAACAATGACCTACTTTTCATAGTCAAGGCCGTGAGTGGGGCACAAATGCACCTTTTTTTTTATTGTAAGTTGTGGTTAAACTTTGCCCTTTTACCCAAATGCAGTTTAAAAAAAATTAAATTCAACAAGTTCCATGACAAACTTTTAATCGTTTTAAATTAAAAGTTGCAAACTGTTGAACATAATTCTCAAATATTATAAAAAGATTTTAAGTATTAAAGTCAAACAAACCAAATAAGTAGATTAAGTATTCCAAAGCCAACAGCAAAGCACTGTCAAGTTGTCAAAAAGAGATAATCAAAATGCTATGACGTTTTTTGGTAAACTTCCCAAAAAATCAGCCACAGCTACTACTAAAAAAAAATCGAAAACAATTTCTTGACCCTGTCGGCTATCAAATTTTTCGAGGTCTATCAAAAATATTCAAACCGCACGTGCTCACAACACTTCCATAGGGAAATCACGCTTAAATACCATGACAGTGAATTGATTTGATAAACGTTTTATTCATTCATTGAATTTATTTTTTTAAATTTACGTTTTATTTTATATATTTAATTTTTTACACAATATATAAACTGTCACAGGCATAGCTGCATATGCATTCAAGCGTTAAATTTATTCGTTTTTTCTATTATAGATATATATTTTAAATTTAAACTCTTTGCTTTGCTTTTTTAGGAAAACACGCGCAACATTTTTTCTTTTTTTTTTAGCTAAAAAATGTGATCAATGGAAACGCTTTGAAAACGCGACATCAACTGAAAGATCAGCGCAAAATTTTGTACGCCTCGCACAAAAAATGTTCATTTAAAAGAAATTCTTTAGAATTTTTTGCCCTCTCAGCATCCAATCCAAAATGAGAGTGAAAATGAGCAGAGCACTGGGCTCAATCTGAGCATATGCAGCTCCCACACATACACATAGGAGAGCGTATATATATACTATAGTATATACATATATATGTATAAACGAATGTTGGCGAAATGCCCAACATTGCTGACTATGGCAGACATATCGCAGGCAGTCAAGTTCCGAGACATTTACAGGGTGCTCCAAGTGCGTTAATATGAATGCTTGGCCATTTGTCAGGCTGCCAGATTACACAAGCCTCTAACCGAATCGTTAGCATCATAGATAGCATTGGGAAAGGCCAGAAATTGTTGGCAGTGTAATTGGCTAAGATCTGTTGCCAAGCAGCGATAAATATGTGAATGAAGGCGTTGATAGTTGATGGCTAGACATGGCCACAAAGATGGGTCAAAAGATCGATACAGGTCGCATAAAGCGTGACCAGGTTGAGCGCGACAAAGCAGATGCTTTGAGATGGGGCGAGATGATGCCAAAAGAGCAGAGTGCTCGGTGTTCCGAAATAGACATAATACTATGTCAAGACATATCTTAATAGTTAGTCAAAGCGTTTGGATTCAAGGGTTGCGATTACCATATAAGTTGACTTTAGCATGTGGACTTGTGGGAGTTCATAGGGTTAGCTATCTGAAAATTATGCATTATGATCTATTGAGATATTAATTCGCTAACTGCAGCACTTCATAGACTGTGCAGAATTGTCTCAGCCGAAGCTCTTTTATAGTGCAGGTGGAAAGCCTGCAATTTTTTCGGGCAAACGAAGAATCGTCTAAATCTTTTTTTATACTCGTTCTCAAACTGTTTAATAAACACAAAAAAATGAAGAATTTGTTCCAAGAAGTTTTTATCTTATCTAACCGAATAATCCATAACGACAACATGGGCACACAAAAAAAGTATAGGTCGAAAATCTTATCCAATTTATCCTAACCTCAAAAGGTGAAGCCAAACAGAGCGTTTCGAAGTTTATCTCAAAAAGACCGACGTGCTGGGATATATTTGACCACAAATTTGGACTCAGCGTCACAAAAATGAATGAAAAATTTGGCGTACGTTAAAGTCGGGCGCAACGACTTTGGGATACACTGTGCTACCCATCGCATTGCAATCAATTTCGGTATTTCGCTTAAGAATTTCAAAACATATATATTTGCTAAATTTAGTTAGGATATCTTCAAAAACAAAGAAAAAAAAGACAAATGTTGCACATTTCCGACCGGTGGGAGCTATATGATGTAGCTAACCAAATTTGATCAAATTTGATACTTTGCTTTGGAACTATAAAGGACTTCCGTATACATAATTATGAAACGAATTCTTCACCTAGAACTTTTGATAATTTCGAGGGCCTCTGAAAAGCCCCTCTGGGAGTTATATATCACCTGATCAAAAGTTCACGGAATCGTGTGGCGCTCTCAAAAGGTCGCAAAAGACATCATTCCCAAGATCGTTTGGATACAAAATTAATGAATAACAATAACCACCGAGTTCACCCGATTTTTCTTGAGAAATGACTCCATCGAAAAATCAAAGATGGCTGCAAAAATTTGATCAAATTTGGTACTTTGCTTACGAACTATAAAAAACTCCCGAATAAACGAATTCTTCACAAGCACCTCTCTCTATACCACCTGATCAAAAGTTCCCGAAATGGTGTGACCTCTCAGTAGGTCGCAAAAGACATGATTCCCAAGACCATTTGGGTAAAAAATGGAATGAATACCATCCAATAACCACCGAATTCACCTGGTTTTTCTCAAGGAATAAGTTCATCGCAAAATCGAAGATGTCTCTAATGGCTACGCCACAAACCGTTTATAAACAATGTTTCGAGGATAGGATGAATTCGATGGTGGAATTTTTGGAGGGGACAATATCGATTATGATATACTATACCGATCAAAAAGTTTTCCGGAATTTCGAATTAAAAGGCGCGCGCAAAATGAATCGGTATATTTATTTTTTTATTAGGTTGGTAGGACTGTTTTTGACTGACTGTTTTTGAATTTTCGTGTGCTGATTCGCTTAAGATGTTGCAAAAGGCTTTCACTGAGGACTGTATGTCTAAAACAAAGGCATACGAGTGGTACAAATTGTACAGAGAGGGTCGTGAAGACGTCACTGATTTGTCTCGTTCCGGTCGTCCTTCAACATCAAATACCGAAGAAAACGTCGATGGAGTCAAGAAAATTGTGCTCGAAAATCGTAGTGTCGGTATTCGTGAGATTCCTTCAGACCTTGGCATCTTATATGGATCAGCCGAACACATTTTGGTTGAAGTTTGGGGCCTAAAACGCGTCGCGGTCCGACTCGTGCCAAAAACGTTGAATTTTTTTTGCAAAAAAAAATTCCAAAAACTCAACGAATGTGGTCGCTCAGGCTCCGTATTCACCAGATATGGCACCGTGTGACTTTTTCCTGTTCCCCATACTAAAATTTCCATTAAGAGGGAAGCATTTTGACACCATTGAGCTCATCAAACAAAATTCGAAGAAGGAACTCAAAGCCATCCCTGCCCGGGCCTACCAGAAGTGTCTGGATGATTGGATCAAGTTTGGAATTTGTGTGTAGGCTTCAATGGTGAATACTTCGAAGGCGATAATAAAGACATTAATTAAAATTTAAGAAAAATGTTTTTTTTTTTTTTGCAATTTCCGGAAACTTTTTGATCTTAAGATATACTCTTGTATTATTAATTTTCTGAATAAATTCGTGGAACTTTTTGATCAACGAACTAATTCATTTGATATTTGATGCTCACTGTTAAACGATGATTTGCAAAATCAAGTTGTGACAAATACAAATTTCGTGACGGTCTTGCAAAATTGGACGTAATCGTAAGAACTAACCAGTGGGCGATATCGTCCTATAACACCATTAACATCCCTGGGCTTTTAATTTTCACTAGTGTACATTAAATTTAGCATGGAACGATGAATAGTAACCCTCGTGTCACGACTCAAAAAAGTACTAAATGCATTTTTTTTTTTCAGTGTAGGTAATTTCGTAGGTAAACATGTGTAATTTGAAGTATATAAAATGTTATTTATCGGAGTTGAATGACTCGAATATATTATATTATTCAAGATACATCTACCAAAAAAAAATTATATGTATACTAGAGGGCTTCGCCCCCTGCAGGCTTCGCTCACCAACCCCCACCCCTTCATAACCACAAGCGGCTCAGGAGGGCCCACTTGAAATTAAATTCAAATTCATCAAAAAGATTAGAAAAAAATACTTTTTTATATAATAGAGGTATATTTTCTTTTACGCAAATCAACTATATATGGAAATAATTAAGAAACTGCAGCCAAAAATAAATATTATCGCGACAGCTGCCAAAAACATTTGGAAAGCCAAAAATCAATTTGAAATTTTTGGCAGGTAAAATAAATTGTTTCAAAATTTTCCAGCACAAAATAACGAAATAGGTAAGTTACAAAAATTGTCAAATTCGACAAGAGCAGATTCTTTTTATATATTTATATACTATATGTATATACATATATAACACATACATATATTTTTCGCAATGTGGCGACGTCATTTTGAAAAACAAAAAGTTGTCACATAAAATTAAAGGAATTTTTCTTTTTGCTCGCTGGCGGCGGCAACAACAAAGCGTTAAGGAAAAACGACGGCAAGTGGCTGTCAAAAATACTCGTTTATATATAGACCAGGAAAACAAAAAATATAAAAATGTGCGAGTGGGGTGGGGGAGAGATCAACAGCTGTCTGGGGTGTGAGTACGTTGAACTTTTCTTGTGGGAAAAACTGTGAGATTTTATTTTCCGCATGAGAGCAATAAATAGCAACAAAATGTGCAAAGTGGCGCCATCAAGCGGCTTGGAGAGGCAGTTAGCCAGCGAATGGTTGCTGTCTAGACTAATGTTAAATGCTACAAGTCTCCAAACTGTGTGTAGATTTTTGTGCACTGTTAAGTATAAGTCGAACTAACAGCGCTGCATGTAAACTATATAACAGCGTAATGTAATTTAACATTTATTGTGGAAAATTCAAAAGCTGCTAAAATAAATCAATACAAAAATTAATTTAAAAATACAAAAATAAATGGAAAACAAAAACTAAAATAAATTTTAAAAATACAAAAATTAATGCAAGAAATACAAAAATAAATGAAAAAAATACAAAAATTAATTTCAAAAATACAAAAATAAATTTAAGAAATGCAAAAATTAATTTTAAAAATACAAAAATTAATTTTAAAAATACAAAAATAACTTTAAAAAATACAAAAATTAATTTAAAAACTGCAAATACAAAAAAAGAAGAAATAATCATACAAAATAAATGGAAAAAACACAATAATAAATATAAAATAAAGCAAAAATAAATTTAAAATGAAAAAACACAAAATAATTTTAAAAAGATAAAAATTAATTTTTAAAAAAATGGTACAAATACTAAATTAAATGAAAAAACACAAAAATAAATTTAAAAATTAAATAAAAAAAAACACCATAATACAATAATTAAAAACTAAAGAATAAATAAAATAAATGAATTACAAAAAAAAAATAAATATAAAAAACAACAAAAAAAATATAAAAAACAAAAATAAATATAAAACAAAAATAAATATAAAACAAAAATAAATATAAAACAAAAATAAATATAAAACAAAAATAAATATAAAACAAAAATAAATATAAAACAAAAATAAATATAAAACAAAAATAAATATAAAACAAAAATAAATATAAAACAAAAATAAATATAAAACAAAAATAAATATAAATATAAAACAAAAATAAATATAAAAAACAAAATAAATATAAAAAACAAAAATAAATATAAAAAACAAAAATAAATATAAAAACAAAAATAAATTAAAAAAAAAAAAACAAATAAAACAAAAATAAATAAATGAAAAAAACTTAAAATAAATTCGAAATTAAATTTAAAAAATGAAATTAGAAAAGATTCCAAAATAAATTTAAAAACTAAATAAAAACTAAAAAAATAAAGATGGAATAATAATATGTTACAAAAATAAATAGAAAATAGCAAAATTAAATATTAAAAAATTCTTAAAAAGTAAATAAAAAAAAAACAAAAATCAAAAATAATTGTAAAAAAAAACAAAAATTAAAAATAAACCAAAAATAATTGCGAAAAAAAAAACAAAAATACATTTAAAAAAAAAAGAAAAAAATCATTTAAAAAGAAAAACAAAACACAATTAAATGAAAAAAATACAAAACTAAATGAAAAAAAATACAAAAGTAAATTTAATAATTTAATAAAAAAATACAATAAATAAAAACTATAAAAAATTAAATATATTAACACAAAAAACAAATAACAAAAATAAGAGCAATCAATTGGTTTATGTTATATTTGCTAATTGGTTTGATTTCCTTTTCAATGGGCATGGTAAACAATTTAATCAGGGCTGCAAGGCAACCTCGAACCCAACTGGTTCACAATAAATTTTCACCTATTTTGACACTTTGAGCTGACCCAACTTACAGAGCACTTTCTACAAAATAACCAAAAAATATTTTTATACAAATATTTTGCATAAAAATGTATATAAAATATTGTGAAGTCTAAAATCGAGCGCTGTCGACTTTGGATGCCCTATATCGTCAAATTTTTATCTGCATATATCATAAGCTCAAAAGCTTCCTGCCTTTTTTCGGAACGAAGTCACATAATCCTACAGGTCAACATGGTAAAGTTGTTGGAAAGCTAAGGATCATTTCCAAAATAATTTGCTGCGTAGAATCCGAACTCGTGATCTGAATTGCCCTATCACGTCAATATTTTAAGATATTTGAGGTTATGTACCCGAAAAACGGCTCTTTTTCCCACCTTTGAGGTTATGTTTAGGGTGTAAATAAATTTTAGTGGTCTGTCTCTCTAGTTACATTATTTAGTTGTATTCTTGGCCTTTAATTTAAGAATTCAAGAGATCAACTACAAATTTTCCCGCAAAGTTATGGCTATTCGAAGTTACGAAATATATCCCTTTGACTTCATTAGCATTTCACATGTCTTAAAATACCGGCTCATGCCAGTTGCTGTAAAGCTAAGGGTCATTTCCGAAGTAATTTGCTAGAATCCGAATCTAAGCAGAATTGGCCCAACACGTCACGATTTTGAAATGTTTGAGGTTATGTACCGGAAAAATTGAGGTTTTTTTTTTTACAAATTTTACGTGGAATGAATATGAAATCAGAAAAATAAACCACCAAGCGAAAATTTTCAAGAGAAATTACACAGTATAAAATTATTGGCTCAAAAGCTTAATACAAATGCTAATGGCGTCGAAGGGGTTTAAGATAACAAGATCCGCGATAATGACATTGTATGAAGACCCATGCTTTTAAAAAAATATATTTAGTAACATTTTAATTTCAAAAAATATATTTACGTAGCTCTTAAATTCCTTTTGGCTGTTCATCGGCCCAAGTAAGGAAACTTTAATTATAATCGTAGCCGTAAAAACAAAAATCGTCGCTAATTCTATTAGAAATAAATAAAAGGATTAAATTCAAGTTAAGACTCAGACAAAATGAAAACGTAAACCAGGGTTACAATACTTCAATTCGTGAACCAGCTATATTTTATACACTTTTATACCAAGATCGCGCTTCCAAAAGGACAATAAATTTCCATCAGAGAAGAGCAAAGTTTGAAAACTGCTCGAAATAGAGAGAACGTAATCTGTTTGATGGATGAATCTCTAATAGTGAAAAATTGATCCGTCTTTTGTATATGCTTATGTCACGATTATGACACCCAAAATGTGGGTAAAGAGCTGTATAACATAATAAATATATTCATAACTTAGGGAAGAACTATCAAAATACACCAATTGTCAAAATAAATCCAATTGGATCACGCTTTATAATACAAAAAAAAAAGTTCTTCAAAGTTGTTTCTTCTAATAATCAGCCTTGATCAACGATTAAGTTTAAAAAATTACCAATAATCTTTAACAAATTTCATTTTGAAAATATATTTGAACATGTGTTTGTGAAGAGTATTTTCAATAATGCCATCTTCTAAACATTACAGTTCCAATAGTATATGAGTCTTATATTTATATTTACATAGATGTGCTGGTATTTGCTCTATCACTCACAAATACAACCCTGGGTGGGACGACTGACTATAGACAAAAGAATACAAATAGAAAAACATATAACCCCCACGATAGGCTCTTCTAGAACAAATTGTCAATATTTGAATGAGTTTTAATTATGATAAAAAATACCTTCCGTTTTGGATTAACCAAAATATACACTAGAGAGCACATATTTGTGGATATGTCACTCTCTTTTGTCTATTCCAAAGCACACTCACACACTCGTACACACACGCACACACTCAGTCAATTCTGTGTCGTTGTCGTTGTATGTGGAGCAGTGTCTAACATTTTCTATTTTATGATGCCAGGCATAATTTATAGGCAAATAATACATGCCAAGGGGTGGCTGACAGCCACTACACCCGCAACCCTGCTCGCTCCTCTCTACACCGCTCTCTTTCTAATCCCCACTATCTATCCCTATAGCCAGCCAAACCCACCTCTTACTAGCTACTAGTGCTCAAATAGTATTTTCCGTTTTATTTATAAACTCGTGTGACACCAACCAAACAGCGAAACATTCAAATGAGCCCGGGGCCATGGGATGGATGGGCATGTCTTCGGGCTGGTTTAGTAAGGGAGTACCGGGAATACCGTGGTTTCCCCGCCGTTTCCATACCATTCATGTGTTCCTGTCATGTTGCTCATGACAGACGGTGAGAGTGTTCAAATATATGCTAGTACACATCGTATATGCATATTTGTTCCAAGTTACGGAGGGGAGTATAGTATACTACTCATATGGGTTGCCGTATGAGCTTGGCGCTAAACATATGACGCGTGCTGTGTCAGCAATTTGGAAATGTTGGAATAAACACAAATTGTTTTTTTGGGGTCAACATGTAATAGCATAATATGAAATCAAAAGTGAAGAGCTAAGCGGGAGAGAGTGACGTGCAAGTTAAGAATAAAAACAAAAGTCTACTAGTCTCTAGATCTTGAGTTGGACCAAGGAATACACAGTCAGGAAAAACAAAGTTTGATAAACTCTTTGATAATACTAAAGTTAATTCGATATAAATATTTTGTTATCGATGACTTGATAACTTATATGTATAGGTTATATACCAAGGTACTGGGAAAAGGGACTTAGGCGAGTAATAGAAGAAGACCTAGAAGAGGAGCAGGCAGCGTTCAGACCGGATAAGCAAACACAAGACCACAGCTTCACTTTAAGAGCTATCATGGAAAATTGGATGGCTAAGGGGAAGGATCTTTCCCTAAACAACACTTAAAACTGAAAGTGTTCCAGAGAGACTGATAAACGCTATAAAAAATGTCTATGACAAGCCGAAGGGAAAAGTAAGACTAGAGGGAGAGAAGTCAAAAGTATTTAAAATATGCAAAGGATTAAAGCAAGAAGACAGTCTTAGCTCGACTACTGTTCATCTTATTCATGGATGAAATAGCTAAATCGTGTAAGAGGCAAACAGAAAAAACAAAGATTGGGAACTGGAGACTTCAACCCATCTACCAGCAATTATCATAGCAAACAATCCGGAAAGGCTACGATATTGCGGACGATATTGTTATCATAGCAAACAATCCGGAAAGACTACGAAATGCATTAGAGTTGTGTTCCAACAATCTAAAAAGAAAGGGAATGGAGGTCAATATAACCAAGAGCAAAGTAATGTGGGTCTCTAAAGAGGATAGGTCGACTGGTTGCATATAACATGCAACGGCAGAGAATTGGAGAGAGTTGAATCCTATGAATACCTCGGAACCATTGTTAGCTGTAAGGAAAAAAATAGACCAAGAAGTGCTAAGCCGGACCAAGAAAGTGGTCTCAGCGTACTTCAGACAGATCAGAGAGATAAGCACAAAAACAAAACTCTAGCTATTAGTAAAACATCTGAGTAAATTTCAGGCAACAGAAATGAAGTACGTACGAAGGGTCGCAGGAAAAACCAGGAGAGATATGGTCAGAAATGAAAGACTACGTTCAGAAGTATGGCAGAAGAAGTCGATTATACAAGAAATCAAGGAGAGACAGCTAAAATGATTCGGACATCTACATCGGATGGCCGAGTCAAGAAAAGCCAAATAGGTACTTGAAATGAGAACGGAAGGCAATGCACCGAGAGGAAGACCCCGAAAAACTTGGTGAAATCGCATCCAGGATGTGGGAAGGATGAGGGGCAGAGCCCTGGCAGAGATGAGAAGAAAGAGCCACGACTGACCTAATTGGAGAAGATGGATATTCCGAAGCTACCCCGACGCCTAACAGCAAATGGGGATTGAAGAAGAAGAAGAAAAGATAACATCGATGTTATAAAAAAAAAAATTCAGCATTTAAGTTCCTAAAATAAAATCTCATTCCATTTATAAGAAATACAGAACATATTTATGCCCTCTATGGAAACTAATCTGCTGGGTTTATTAAGTCAAGGTGGAGCTGTAAAAGTTTATACGCATCATGTATTAAAAACTTGATATGCCCTCAACTGCCTATAAATGTATTTATATATATATATAGCTATCCAGCTAGACCGCATTGCTAAAAGAAGAAGAAGCAGAACTGCCAGGCGGAAGCACAGCGTGCAAATTCCAATTTTATAATCAGCAAACAGTATGAAAAAAGAACGGAGCAGGGCCACAAGAAAGAAAACGCATCATTGAATTCTTAATCTGGCATTAATACAATTTTATGTACGGTGACGGCCAAGCCGGGAGGGAGCGGGTAAAGGGTTTGAGACCGGCTGGCTGGTCGGTCGTTGCTACATGAAGAGAATCCCAACAAATCCGTCCCAGACAGACAAAGGACAGCCACGACATGTAATAGATGGGCGACGACAGATTGTGAGCATTGCACTCGAGAAGAGTTCCAGACGAGGATGGCACAACTAGGCTTGGAATGTCACTGGTTTTGGTCTTGTTGTTGTAGGAAGAGCAGCGGGTGGAGACCAAGTCAAGGAACGAGAGAGGCACTACTGCATTTGATATGCCTGCTGTTTGACCCATATTGGAATTTGCCTTAGAGCCGTCGTCGTCGTGCCAAGCAAAACAAACTGCACTAAAGTAAAGAGAGAAGCAAAAGAAAAAAAAAAGTAGAAGGCAGTCCAAGTCACGATTTTAGACTCGGCCAGAGGGTGTACGACGGGGTCTTAAGAAACTTTATAATGAATGTGGGATAAGGAAAGTGGCCATCGGAGCTGCCGCAACACAATGCACAGCAATCTTGGGTCTACGTCCATTTAAGTGTGTGTAGGTGCAGTAAGCACTTGGATGAGTTTATCTTTGTTGTAGTTAAAAGTGACTTTTTGTCATGGCAGTTTCCACTGTACTTTTAGAGTTCAAAGCACAACATGACACCGTCATTGCAAAGGTGTTTGAACCCAAACACTGCATCGTTCTATGCACACAATAAGGTTCAAAAGTTATTGCATAGAGCAAGGACTCACCTTCATTTGTCTCGCTGCGTCGGCGTCTATTCATGCTGTTGTTGTTGTGGTAGTGCTCCATTTCCGACTTCTCCGTTGACTCGTTCTCCTGTTTCTCATCCTCAGTATGCACTGGCGATGAAGGGCCCGAAGACACGCTGGCCACTGGCGAAGGTGACGTAGCCGAATTAGTGCTGCCACTCAGTCCATTGCCGGCAATGTGCGCATTACCGGAACCAGCATTACCAACTCCACCCAGACTGTCAATGGAACCGCGTTTGACTGCCTGCAAATAGGCGCTATGTGTGCTTAACGAAGATGTAGGCGAAGCACAAGACGAGGGCGTGGAGCAGCTGGTAGGCGGCAAGTCCTCAATGAGATCTATTGACTTTTTGCGCGGCTTCTCTGGCGGCACGGGTGCTGCCTGCTCACGATCCTGCTCCTGCAGCAGCGAACGTTGCATGGCAGCAGTAACTGCTGCTGACTTCGCAGGCGGCGGCGGCGGCGCCGGCTCCACGCACTTTGTTGGCGAGCGTAAACGTTCCGCATTATACTTGACGGGACTGACATTCTTTGGCTTGGTTGCCGGTATAGGCGGCAATGGTGGCGACTTGACGGGACTGCCAATTTTGCCGCTGCGCGGCTTAATCTCTGGCGGCGTGGCTGCTGCCACAGCTGTGACTTGCCGCACCGGCGGACTGGGTGGCATGACTGGCTCTGCTTGACGCGGCACTGGTGAACGCAATTCCATGGGCGGCTTGTGATGCGCCGGCGGCGTTTGTACCTTATCGTTATCCACAGATCTTTGTGTAACAGCCGCGCCTGTTATAAGCCCCGTACCGGGCACCGTGCGTATAATATCGCAGCGATTTAAATCGCTATGCGTGCGCGGTGACTTAGTCTTGGTGAAATGCGATGTCCACTTTTTTTGCTTCTCAATCAGCTCACGTGAGTTGAACTTACGTTCCGGCTTCTCGGGCTTATCAACACCACTGACAGCAAACAAGGCGCTAACTGCACCAGTGCCACTGGATGTAGTATTCTCCTCCGATTTCAGTCGCGACAAGTTGTGCTGTGGATATTTGCTTATGGGCGGCGTAGGCTCCACTATAAACTTGTTATTGGGCACACGTTCACCGCCGTTTTGAGCTCCAGCACAGTTGTTGTTGACCAGCGAAGCGCCCGAAGGAAATGGCGTGCGACGCTTGGGCGGTGACTGTGAACGATCTGAAGAGCGCGAAGAGGAACGATCAGAGCTGTCGCATATGTTATCCTCACGTGAGCCCGAACGCTGCAAGCGTCCGCTTACATTCGAATTGGACTCTACTCCCAATTTCTCGAAGAGTGCACGCGCGTTGTTAAAGCGTGCCGAATGGGATTCAGTGCGTACAACGTTCGCGGGTTGTCCACCAGCAGCGGCTTGAGCGGCTGCAGCAGCAGCGTGTGCCGCTGCAACGGCGCTGAGCTGCTCCACAGGCTGAATTTCGATGGGTTTACGCTGAAAGATGTTGGCAATTTGGGAGACTTTACCCACGGGTGCGGGCGCATGTTGCATTGGTTTTTCCATATTGTGGCTGCAAAGAAAACAAGAGGAAGAAATTATGAAATTACTAACCAAATCAAAAAAGTTGGGTTAATTTACCAGCGCCATTTTCTATAACTAAATATTTTTTTCTGGTAATTTAAAGTTCCGCTGTGCGTAAAGCGCCCAAAAAGAACACAAAGTAAAATAAACTACACAATTTGTTTAAAGCATTGCCAGCCCACAATTTGAACTGTTTTTGATTTTTAGCTCGGAATCTCTCAAAGAAAAAATGCCGGCGTAAAGCCTATATAAATGATGGCGGTAGACGCGACATTGAAAACTCTTTTAGGTTGTTTGTTTTTTACTGATAGGGTTAATGTTATCGACAATAGAGCGATTGATTTGTGACTGGGCTGGTTTGACTCTCCGAGAGAGCTACAATTAAAAGCTGAGTCAATTATAATATAATTTTTATACACTGTAATTTAAGATAAAAAGGGTATATTAAGATTGTGCAGGAGGGAGACGTTGAAGAAATCCTAAAGAACCCTAACGTAATGTTCAAGATGACTAAGTCTGTATGAATACCTAGAAGCTACAGCAATCAATCTATCGATTGAGACCCCTTACTATATGATGGGAAATAAGTTTACTACCTTGATCAAAAAGTTCCCGGAATCAGTACCGTGTGGCGCTCTCAGTCACAGAATATAAAAATGTTACGACGACATTGGAAATGTTACAAAAGCTGTTTCGACAACGATTCTCTGAAGAGAACAGTCATTTCCCAGTGGCACGAACGATTCAGTGGTCATGAATCCCTTAACTATGATGAACACAGTAGCAGGTTATCGACATCGAAAACCGACGAAAACTTCCAACGCAATTAAAGAATGGATGTACCGGAAATTGCCAATTTAATTAGAGAGACAGAGGAGTTGAGTATTGCTTTTAGATCCGCTCAAGACATTTTGGTTAAAGATTTGGTGCCTTACGACCTGAATTTCATGCAATAAAAAGAGCCCGTAAAAGACATGACTTCCCAGACCATTTGGATAAAAGCGGATTGAGTATTATCCAACAACCACCGAATTCACCTGATTTCTCTCCCTACGAATTTTTTTATTCGGTCTCCCAAAAATCAGCTCTATTGAACGCATTTACAGCACCCGAGATTGAGGTCATCGAAAAACCGAAGATGGCTCTGGTGGCCATACCTCAATCCGATTATTAATAAAAGTTTCGAGGGTTGGATCAAGTGCTGGCAAAGGTGCATTGCAGTCAATGGTGAAGTCTTTGAGGAGAACAATATCGATGTTGCTTAATAATTTGGTATTTTGATTTTTCTGAATAAGCTCCCGGAACTTTTCGATCTAGGTGTTATACATATATTATTATTTTTTGAAAATAGAGCAGGGTATCCGACCATCAGTTTTTATTTTTATATTTTAAAGAGCATTTCTAACGCTTGCATATAAAAAACTAACAATAAAAATAAATTTTGAACACTTTTGTTGTTATGTACGACTTTTTTATCTATCATAACCAACCCGGAGCTCTTATCATTAAGTCAACAGACGCCATCAAGCAGAGAGGTAAACAAATGCACAGATAACAAGCTTTACCAAAAAGCTGCACAAAGAGCGTCTGAAACTCAAAACAAACGCCATTCGATTACGTAGTTCCAAACGAATGTCAGTTTATAGACCCCAGCCCAGATCTTGTAATAGCAGTAGCCTTAAGCTAGTAAAAACTTATGACCAGCCTACTTACATACTTGAACAAATGTCAAGTGCTAAAGACAATGCTTCAAAAGGGCTCCAAAACTATCTTATCTATGAAAAACTTGTTTTGAAAATATATAGATAACCTTGTAACTAACATCACAATTGATAAAAGTTATCTAGTTTTAAGATAACATTTAAAGCAGTTGAATAATTGTACTGAAAAAGTAATACACTATTTAAGAGTCCTCCAGCTATTAAATATTTAAACCTCACCGTTTTACTTGGCATATGTCAAAGTTATTGATTTAATGGCGCATTCATTGAGATGGCGGATGATGCACAATATGCACGGTTTGCATCGAGCCCCATCATATCTCGTTATATTTTAATGACGCACAAAATGGACAACACTGAAAAAGGATAATATGTTGGCACTCATGGACACTGCCGCTTAAGTGCATAGCCATGATGTTGTTGAACACTCAAGCTATTTATATTTTTAAGCGAGGAGGTCGGAAACGATGGGGTATACCCGACTGTTACATGCCCTCCCTCAACATCTCACTATATGTACTTAATAAAATTGTATCGTAAAAGTATTTTTTAAGGTATTTTGGGTCGAGAAACACGAAAATGGCAACCATTTTTTTTTTATCTACCGTTTTCGAGATTTTTTTTTGTAAAAATGTTTTTGGGCACTGTTTTTAGTTATTCTTTTATATCTCATGAAAAGCGTCTACAATTCTCACCCTATTTTATAGATCTTAGATCTTCTCACTCAGCTTAAAGCTTAAGAGGTGCGGATCCAAGTCTTAGGTGGGATTCTTCACTTCGTATGTATGTATGTATATAAGAGCTCTCCAAAAACTGTCAATCCATTTTTCCAGCTTTTGGGGGTGCAGCAACGGAAACACCCCATGCATCAACCACTGCTTATTATTTTCGCATCGGAGGTCAGGCCATATTAATTGATTGTTTTTAGGTTCGCTGCATCCGATACCAAGGCCCGTAAACCACCAGCCAAGGTTCTGACATTATAATAAGAGTATTTTGGAGTTAATCTCAAAATTCTGAGGTGCTGGCGTTTTTTGGACTTCGGATTCAGGTGCAGCTATAAAGATGTAATTGAAAGTTCTAAATTGTAAAATAAATTTACGAGTTTTTGGAGGTTTCTTGGAACCCTGGTATGCTCAGCTTTTTAAAAGCTCAAATATCATTTCTAATGTGGATCTTTCTTTGATCACAAACAGTGAACTAACAAACACCATTATAAAGGGACGAAAGTGAAACTAGATTGGCAACACCCTACGCAAAGTGGACAATATAGCAAAAATTTTGCAAATTTGCAATGGAACCCGCGAGGCCAATCAGGTAGACCTCGTCGTACGCTCTTTCCGAAAGCCGGGGAAAGTCCAGGGCCAGCGGGAATAAGATGAGGTGATTAGTTTTAGATAGAAATCGTTGGAGCTCCTTTGTTTTCGCCCTATGCTCGGACCAGGAATGTCCAGGAGGTAAGCCGAAATATGTAGAGGTTTATTATACCCTGTACCGTATGGTCCAAGGGTATATTAAGTTTGTGCAAGCCGAAAATGTATGTAACATATAGAAGGAGACGTCGGAGACACCCCAAAGTTACCTAATATATGATCAGGGTGAATAGAGAAGTCGATATACCCATGTCCGTCTGTCCGTCTGTCCGTCCGTGTGAACGCCTAGATCTCAGAGATGGTAAGAGCTAGAGTTACCAAACTTTCACATTAGATCCCATATTATTCCATAGGAGGCAAGTTTATTTTATTTTTTTGATATCGGGGATAAATTATATAGCTCCCATAGGGGTGTTTGAGACGACCTCGACAAAAAAAATAAGTTTTAGATGAATAATTCGTTTGTTTATGAAGATATCGAAAGTTTTTTATAGTTCCCAATCACTGTACCAAATTTGATCAAAATCGGTTGACTATATCATATAGCTCCCATAGGACCGATCGGCCAAAATAACTTTTTTAAAGAAAAGTTCGCTATATTTCGTTTTTTAATAAAGATATCGTAACCAGATTTGGCGTTTGGAAATTTTTTAGACCACTTAAGCAATGTGCCAAATTTGAACAAAATCGGTTGACTATATCATATAGCTCCCATACGTCCGATCTTCCAAAAAATCGATTTTTTAACAAAATTTGTTGTGTTTCGTTTGTTTGTTAAGATATTGGGACCAAATTTGACATTCGTGAGTATTTTGTAGTTCCTAAGCACTGTACCAAATTTAATCCAAATCGTTTGACTAGATCATATAGCTCCCATAGGACCCATCGGTCCAAAAACACGTTTTTTATACAAAATTCGATGTGTTTTGTTTGTTTGTAAAGATATTTGAAATAAATTTGGCATTCAGATCTTTTTTAAGGTATTTAAGCACTGTGTCAAATATTATTGAAATCGGTGGATTATATCATATAGCTCCCATAGGAACGATCGGTCAAAAAAAAAATTTTTGCTTAAAAATTCTTCTGTTTTTGGTTTTTTGTGAAGAAATCGGACTTTATTACAAGCTAGTGGTACAGGGTATCCTAAAGTCGTCCGCGCCCGACTTTACGTCCGCCATTTTTTTTTATTTAAAATTTTATTGTAGCAATTTTAGATCCTCTCACCGAAACAACTATAATATTAGCATCTTGGAAGTTATAGCAATTTAAAATTGAGGCCAAAAATTTGGTCCCATTAGCGATCGCGATTTCGATTATATTCGCTTTGTTTCGTCTCATTTAGAGGTTATGGTCCTGGAATGTTGAAACGGTAAAATTTTTGGAAGTGATCACGAATTTGGCTTAATTTCGCGCTAAATCGTCAAATTTGAAAGTAATGACCATTTAAAGATAAGACAATAATTTGGTCCGATTTGCAGAGATCGTGATTTCGATTACATTCGTCTCATTTAGAGGTTATGGCTATTGAAAGTTGTAACGTTAAAGATTTTTGGATTTGAAGTGATCACGAATTTGGCTTAATTCGCGCTAAGTCGTCTAAATAATGACCATTTAAAGATAAGACAAAAAATTTGGTACGATTTCATGAGATCGTGATTTCGAATATGGAGTTTATGGCTATTGAAAGTCGTGACGTTAAAATTTTTCGGATTTGAAGTGATCACGAATTTGAGCTCATTTTCGCGCTAACTCCTCAAAAAGTTGTACAGTAGATAATATTCCTTATAGTCATAAGATTTCATGTGGCCCAGCTAAACAAAAACTGTTGACATTTCGAGGAGGAAAATCGCCTCAACACCCTGCCTAAGAAGTAAGATTGTTTTTTTTTTTGTCCAGGTGCTACTTACAATATTTTTTTGCACCAAATTGATATACCCCTTACTCTACGAGTAAGTGAGGTTGGTCATGTCCTTGCACTCGCTGACGCACATCTAAATCAATTAACAAGTATCTCTAGACAGTATCATTTGCATTATGACACTCTTTAACACAATACCTATAATATCCGCTCACGTTAATGATAATGATCATGTTCATCATAATAATAATAATCATAATTTGCAATGCCAAATGACAAACTAGTTTACCTGCCTCTAATTCTGCATAAATGTTAATTATGTTCGTTTAAATGTATAATTCAGCTCGTTACGCGGCGCGGCGCCACATGAAGACTATAACAAAACCCCACCGAGAAGGGGCAAGCTCCCCGAGCAAAGGTGGCACTGCGACTATGCCATGTGTTATAATTGCGTCAAAGCTGTCTGAGCGTGAAAAAAAACACACACACATACAAAAATAAAAAGAAAACAATGTCAACAATGGAACATGCTCTTGGTTTTTTTTTTCTTTCTTGTCGGGATTGTCGTTGTTGTTGCAGTATAACAACAATGTGCTGACAAACAAGGTGATAGTTGAATAGATGTAGGATGGAACAAGGGGGGAGGAGTGTGTGCCACACAATAACTTGGAAATAATTAAAATGATGCAGAGCTGCAAAGACACAGAGGGGGGGTCTGCTCTCATCTCTGCGTCAATAAAGTCAACTAATTATAAAGTCTCGAGAGATGTTTGGTTCTAATCTTGGTGGAACAAGCTTTTAACTACATTAGATTTTTGACTGCCGCTATTGCAATGGGCAAAATTTAAGAGATGAAGTACGAAAATTTACAGGCAGAAGCCCCGTAAGATCTTACCATAAAAAGGAATTTCGAAGCTATTGAACATCTCTGGGAAATGGGAGTAACTTTTTCCCAAAAGAAGCCTCAATTGGTTGTTGATGAGAAATAATTTAGATCTTCTGTAAGGTCTTTAAAAAAAAAGGTGACAAAAAAGTTTTGTGACTTTTCAACCGTACGATTTGGCAAGAACTACAGAATCCTCCTTCAGGACAAGGGCGTCTGGGCATACCTATGGCCTGACGTAAATTGAGCATTAAAAACCAGGAATCAGATATCGAACATTTGTAGAACCTCACATCAACCTTTTGCAGGTATACTGAAGAAAAAGACAAACTTTGCGGTTAAATAAAGCTCAGTGCTCGACAGTAATCCTCGCAATTGCCGGACACTGGCTGGTGGCATCAAGGCTAAACGCACCTCATCATGACTCCTCTACAAGTTGCGGTGGTGAGGAGGAGCTAGATACGAGGGAGCACTTCTCCTGTCACTGCCCCGAGCTGTGTACGACAAGGCTCAGATTCCTTAGATCACTCTTCTTAAGTTACCTATCCCAGCTCTCAGCGCAGAGTCCAAAATGCCTTACGAAATTTATTCAGGTCACCGGATAGTTGTGACTTGGTACATACTCTCAATGGGCAAGGGTGGTGAAAAGTCCAACTTTGCGGTATCACAATGGGCACACTCTTTGACCTAAGTAAGTTGGGACATCAGGTCCCGACTGGCGCCCTAACCTACACCTTTTTTCCTAAAGGGTACCTCACAGAAGGGTGGGGCACTGCGACCAAAAGGTCTTTTGTACCATACCCTAAGGTTAAAGCAAAAGACTTTCCAATTTTCTGTAGATGATATATAACAGTGTGGTGGCCAGATAGGTAAACTACCAGGAGCTTTAGGTCCGTTCTGCCAAGACCTTTTATCTTGATGGCATCCAGAGGTTTGACAAGCTCTTTTGCTTGACGAAGTCCCGGAAGGGAGAATCAGTATCTCCTATGACCAACCAATACCACAAAACGGCGCAGGAGATGTAGTCACGGTGGAGGCAACCTGTCGTGCTAGATCGTCAGCGATCGTGTTACCATCCACTCCCGAGTGTCCAGGCAGCCAACATAGCACGACTTTGTTCCGAGCGGACAGGGTTTGGAGGTAGTTACGGCATTCTTTAACCATCCTGGAGGAGACGCTCCAGGATGACAATGCCCTAATAGCAGCTTGGCTATCTGAAAAAAATTCATATGTTTGCGTCCCTAGTTCCCTTGAGCAGGATATTAAGGACGCAGAATTCTATGGCTTGAAAGACATAACCTAATCCTTACAACCGTGTCGAGTTAATTTTAGGAAGAGCAATCTGGAAATACCTCTTCCCATCGATATAACTCAATAAGATACTTGTTCTACCAGTTTTCTGAATATTGCCTAAATATGGGCGATGCGGGCATGTGACGTTCAAAAGCATTCCAAGATGTGTTGAAAGAAAAAATTCTCCATAATCCCGCATGTTCAGTCAATAACGGGGCTGATAGGAAATTACAAGAAAGTATTTCAAGGGCTGAATCAGCCATTTGTTGGAGGGCATTCTATCTTAGATGGGTTGTTATTGCCACTTAAGAAAGATCTAAAACTTAAACGATAGAAGAAGGTGAAGGCATGAAGGTGAGACCATGGTCGCTAAGTTGCCCTGAACATTTCCAGCGTCAAATACCCTCAATTGCAAGCACAATTTTGAACTTGTAACGATGTCCAACTAAGATAAAACTAAGCACAACCAAAAACCGGACTCCAAGCATGACAACGGTCTAGAATCTAGATGTTCTTCAGCTTGTCGCGTAGGTTACACAACAACAACAACTAACTGCATTGTGTGCCGAACAACCTCCAAGAGTTATCTAGTATTTTTTTTTTTACTTATATCTTTTATTCTTGATTTAGAATACAAAACAAGTTGTTGCTGTGGTTCTTGTTACGACAAATTATGCCAATTAAATGGTGGGAAAACAAGTTGGCAAGTCTGCACGCGTCTGTCGCGGTACCCAGTGGCTGATGTGGTTAGTTCTTGTTGGAAGTTGTGGGGAGACAGGAAACGGGCGTGTAGGCCGCAAAACTTTACCACTTGCAAATTAAAGTAATTTATCTTATGGAAATCAACTTCACATATGTATACTTATAAATTAAGCTAAAATTAAGAGAGAACAAAAAATGGGTTCAAAGGAGGAGATGTTGGTTTTAATGTCTGTTTTTTTAGTACTCTGGTAAATTGATATAGAGAGAAATGGGTTTAACCTACAGTAAGACCAATAACAATTGGTCGAAAAGCTAGAGAAGTTCATGGAGCTTTGACGTAAAAGCTTTGTCTATGGGTCGAAAATGCATAAGGTGGAACAGCATTCGTGTTTTTCAACAGAAATAATATGATACACTTAAGTTCTCATCTTTTCTGGACTTTAAGATAAGAGATTTAGTTTGTAACATAGAGAAGCAGAAGCCGGTATTGCCAAAAAGTTATATCCAATATGTTCATGAGCTCCAGAGACATCTAGAACGCCTGAATTTTGCAGACTACACGAGCTAGCATAGCGAAGCTGAACACTTGGACTCCTTATATGACCAGCCGTATCAAGCTTCTAGGTAAAGACATTTTCGGTGTAACCTAAATTATTCTATTCCTTTTTATTTTCTTTCCTTTTTCTAATGATAAGGACTTGGTCTCTCTTCCTTTTAGTGCCATAAAAAATAGATTAATAGGCTAACAGGGAATGGGTTTAAGAATAGCAGCAAAATGGTGTCATCAAAAGTGGCTGCTTGTTGTAGATAGACTAAAAGCCAAGTTTGTGCCTAAATATGAAGCCCATCCTCAGTAATTATGCGCCTTACAAGCACAGGATAATGGCCCTAAAAGCGATTCTGGCACTCAACGTCACAAGCGAATTTTTATTTTTGGTGACTAAAGTGGGTTGTCTATAAAGTTGAAAAAAACCAAGCAGATCTGGAATGTTCCTTATGAGTAGAGCCGGTAGAGGACGTCAGGTCCTGGAGACTACAAATTAACAGACATACTGGTAACAATGAACAACACCATTTTGTCAATGCTAATCCCAGGTTAAAAAACAAGTCCTTCTGAGGCTTCAGAGAAAATATGTTAAGAACTAACTCATCACCCACAAGGAAGACTTTATTCCCTATTATTGCCCTCAGAGGCGTAGCGGGAGCGTTGAATGTGGGGGATGATGAGCCTCAGAATGCCGACTCGATTCAACAAATACATATCAAATAACCGATTCTAAATTTTAACAGACAGACAAAATGGAAGCTTCGCTACGCCTTTAAATTCTCGGGAAAGCCGCGACGGAGACCGTTGGCATAAATAAGCCTCGATCACCTCAACAGCTGTTATAGGAGATAAGAAATTCCATTGTAATCCCGCCCATCAACCTGTACAATTCATGAAAAATACCAATGAAGGCGCACCTGGACTCTGACCGTCGCACAAATCTACATATCTAGGGCCTTCCTTCTTCGGCGGCTCAAGGAAATCTAATAGAGCTCACAAGAAGACGTCCAAGGGGATGGAACGGCATATTGGAAATTGAGTAAAGCTTGTTCAAGAAGGCTAACCCTTGAATCGCAACTCATTGCGGAGCGATACCAATCGATATAATTTTCAATTGGTGCTCGACTATGAGATTAAAGAGTCCAATGCAATCGTCACAAAGTAAATATTACATTTGGGAATCCCAAGAGATCTATCGTAGGAGCTACATGGCACCTCTGATGGAGCTCCTAAGAAGACGTCCAAGGAGATGGGACGGCATATCGGAGATTGAGTAAAGCTTGTTCCAGAAGGCGAAACCTTAAATCGCAGCTCATTGTGGAGCGAAACCAATCGATATAATTTTCAATTCGTGCTCGACTATGGGATTAGAGAGTCCAATGCGATCGTCACAAAGTAAATATTACATTTGGGAGTCCCAAGCGATCTATCGTAAGAGCTACATGGCACCTCATAGCCCAGCCATAAATTACCATACACCCCACCTATGAACCAGCCTTCTCTACAAACAATCCCTTGATTCTGTAAACAAATTGCAATTTGCATACCATAGCAAACCTTTCGAACCACCCACTATATCAAAGTACTTGACAGCCAGGTCGTGTGACATGTAAACACCACAATATGCAAATTACTCTCCAGACCATCATCCTGCCGTTCTCAGCACGTAGTCTCTGTGCAAAGCAGGTTGCACTACTTTTATGCCAACAAATGACAAAAAGCAATAACTTTTCATGGAATAAAGATGAGGTTGTCCTAACAACATCTAAAAATAGTGCCAGCGCATCTCAACTCTGGCATCAGAGTGAATCACATGAGTCACAGAGCAGTTGAAATCGAGAGCATGTGACAAGAGAATCAGGCTAGGCAATTCTAGGCTATCCAAGTCATCTGTCAGGCTTATAAATGTCAATCAATTTAACTTGATTTGATACGCATCCATCGATATGGCTAAGAATAACGAGCACAAATATATTGACTTACCTTCTAGAATTTTATCTAAGTGATGTAGGTAGCTGGTTGACTATGCAGTTTCCGTCTAGTTTGTTGCAAGTACTCCGTGCTCGAAATGCTTAAAAGCGTGCAACACCAAAGTACATGTTGGGGGTCTCTCTGGGTTTCCGAACTCTTTACTTTGGCACTCAAGCGTTTAGCCAACTTATGAGCCAGCTTCTAAAATAGTTTTCGTCAGCATTTTCCGTTGTTTGTCTTGCTGCAAGTTAACATGCAAATTTTTCTGAAAAAAAAAAAGAAAAAACAAAATTAAAACAATGAGATTTTTAGTGCTTGTTGTTTTAGTTGCGAGTAGGTTCATTGAACCATGCAAAAGGTGCCCAAAAAAGAGGTGAAGAAGTCGGACGGATGGTCGACAGGGGGATACTCTGCATGGTGAAAGGGGGTAAGCGGTTGTTTTGCAAATATATCAATACTTTCTTGTTTACTTGACTCGCATATCCTATTTAACGATTTTGGTGACTAGTGGCTGTGCAGTACGTAGGAAAGAGCTTCTAAAATGAGCTCCAATAGAAAGAGGAATTAAAATAAAACCTACATTCAGGCCATGGCTTCTTCTCTGACCGAGGATGACGTTTTGGACATAATTTCTGTCGTCAAGTCTTGCGTAAAACCTCCAAAATAAGCCGGTTTTAACTATCTGAAGACCATTTCAACAATGGTTCGCGGATGGGTCCAAAACTGAGCAAGGTGTAGGTGTTGGAATCGTTGGACCCAACACCGCGTCTTTCAAGCGGAGATCTAAAGAGATCTGCGTCCTTAGTATCCTTCTCAAGTGAACTAGGGGCGCAAACATATGCAATTTTGTCATTAAGGCATTGTCTTCCTGGAGAATCTCCTCCAAGATGATTAAAGAATGCCATAACTACCTCCAAACCCTGTCCGCCCGGAACAAAATCGTGCTATGTTGGGTGCCTGGACACTCGCAAGTGGATGATACCTTGATCGCTGACGATCTAGCTCGACAGGGTGCCCCACCCTGACTACATCTCCTGCGCCGTTTTGTGGTATTGGTTGGTCCACGATTACAACCATGATAAACAAATGGGCCGCAGGAGAACATAGGAGATACTGGTTCTCCCTTCCGGTGCTTCTTCAACCAAAAGTGCTTGTCAAACCTCTGGATGCGATCAAGACAAAAGGTCTTGGCATAA
Organism: Chymomyza amoena; assembly: GCA_037043745.1. Lineage (NCBI taxonomy): Eukaryota > Metazoa > Arthropoda > Insecta > Diptera > Drosophilidae > Chymomyza > Chymomyza amoena. The sequence goes on from JBAMAX010001997.1 coordinate 51,356, forward strand.
CGGACCTAAAGCTCCTGGTAGCTTACCAATCTGGTCACCACATTGTTAGAGATCATCTACATAAAATTGGCCTATCGGACTCTTCAAAGCGCAGGTCTGTTTAGAAGACAATGAAACCACCAGGCATATTCTCTGTGACTGCCCAGCGCTGGTATGGGACAGAGCCTGTCACATGGGAAAGGAACGGATTATTCCCTTCCATCTCAGGTCATTACCAACAAAAGACCTACTGCTATTCATGAGGAAAGCGGAAAGTCTGTTGCTTTAACTTAAGGGTATGGTCCAAAAGACCTTTTGGTCGCAGTGCCCCATCTCTCTGTGAGGTACCCTTTTAGGAAAAAATAAATTAAAAATCTGACGATGCCTAGCTACTTCGTTTTGCACCCAATCTCAATCTCTTCGGCGGATTAAGCACCGAAAGACTAAACTTTTTTACGGTGTGATATCACTATAAAAATTTATAGCTCCTGAATCAACTATTGTTAACTACCAAATTTTCCAGATGTTCCTAAGATGAAACTGTCCAAAATATTGACTTGAAACAAAGCACTAAACCTGTGCACGCGAAATGAGCATCTTCCTACAGAATTTGGTGCCTGTCGCTCTTATGCTCTCTGAGATCTAGGAGTCCAGACGAACATGTCTAAAACGCTACGCGATTTAAGCGCTTTAATACAAACCTCTTACATATCCAATATACCCTTAACCCTACGCGTGTAGTGTATAAAAACTAAATAACCACATGAAACAAAACCGACCACATTTCCTTTTAAGCGAAATTAGTTGGCGGATTTGTTCCAACTGAAGGTGAAATGTTGCAAACGGAAGCCATTAGTTTTTGGGGAGAGAGTTAAAGAGAGTAAGAGTTTACCAAAAAAAAAAAATTAAATAGATAAAAAAAAAAAACCGCGTGCTCAAACAGAGAAAGTGTATAATATTGATATACATTGCGCGTATTGCTGCCTTTATTTGGTAACAAGTCCGCAATAATAGCTACCACATTACGGTTTAGACGTTATGGTTCGAGACAATAAACGAATCTGTTTTTTCTGTGCTCATCCACTCGCTCTTTCTGTTGCTCCATTGTAATCAGTTAAAGCAATCACGTTTTTTTAATTCAAAGTTTGCCGCTAGGCGGGATGTTGGCTTTTTATTTTATACTCTGTAACCAAAAGGTAAGGGTCTTAGTAGAATTGAAGACAGAGATACCCGATCGTATAACAGGTAAACCTTAACTTTACAAACTCAATAAGCTCATAAATTTACACCCAATAATTTATTTTAAATAACAAAAACGTCTATACATTTTTATGAGTTCACTTCATCTAATAAAATAAAGCTCCAAAAAGAGACATTAGAATTTCAGACAAAATAAAAAACTTGTATTCTTCAACGAGCTAGGTAATAATAATAGGTAGAGACCTTAAGTATACAAAATCAATAGCCACACAAATTTACACCCATATTATTTTTTTAATAACAAAACGTTTAGACATTTTTATGACTTTCCTTTATTTAATAATACAAAGCAGTAACCCAAAACTACATTTTTACCACCACAAAAGAAAACGATATTAAGTCGTCCCAGAACCAATAGATAGATTGCCTAGTCAAGGCATTTTAAAAGGAAAAATCTCTGAAGAATCTTCTTTTTAATGTAGAATTGACTTTGAAACAGTTCCTTCGCGCTTCAATAGGAAAAGGTCTCTAAAGAACCTCCTTTTGAACTTTCTTATAGAATTGCTTTTGAAACAGTCTCTTCGAGCTGCACAAGAAAAAGTCTTTAAAGACAATTTGAAACTTCTTAGGGAATTGGTGTTGCAAAACTCTCTGGAACTCCTTTTCAACCTTCTTATGGAATAGGCGTTAACAGGAGCCATTATCTGTTCTGATGACGAAGAAGGCGTTCACGGGGTGTTACACCTAATTGTTAGTCTGTTTATCTGCCTGAAGCTCATGTTTCTCAAAGTCTAAATATATTAATTGTTTAAATCTTTATATAAACTCTTTTTGAAAGACCTGGTCAGCTTTACAAGACTGCGACGATATTTTTTCCGCAATATTTTTTGTAAACTCTCGAAAAACGATGTAATTTACAATTGCAATTTTCCTATTCTTTCTAAGCACCGACTAGGCTAGGAAATAAAAAACATATAATCCCTATTTTAGATCACGAATTCAGTCTCTTGAACTGGAGATATCGGAGATATCTTAGACAGATGTTAGCGAGGTACCCATCAGAATGCCAAATTTGAGTAATTACTTCTGCAAACTTCTAACGATGATTCTTCAGGATATCGAATTTTTTACCAGGTTCTTGAAACATTTTTTGTCTTTTTATTGGATTGTCTTTAGTTGCTCCTTAGACAGTATATTAGGATGCCTTATTTTGCTGGTGTGTTTATTGATCTGAAGGTTTCCAGTTTGAGGTCATGGCACAAGTTGGAATTTTGACTACCAGTAATAAGTAATAAGTCGCAAATAAGATTTCTTCTGAGGAGTCTATTGTTCCAATGTTTTTTTTTATATATACGTGGTGGGCTCAAAAAGTATCGCGAATTTTGAATTTTCGCGGGTTACGTATATTCGAATTTCGATTTTTTTGTGGCGTTATCTTGGTACCCATGTCTCTCATGCCGACAAGCTCGGCCATTTTGAATGTTCACTTAAATGTGGCATACGGAGAAGCTGAGGACCTAGATATATCGATTGGCTCGTGCCATTCGATTTGTATCAATGATTTGGGCATGAGACGGGTCGCCGCGTAATTCGTACCAAAATTGCTCAATTTCACCAAACGCGACTTTTTGGCCAAAAACAGCACACTAATGATGCCGCAGCCACCGTATTCCCCAGATCTGGCCCCCTGTGACTTTTTCTTGTTCCCTAAACTGAAGAGGTCCATGACGATTGTCGAGATAAAGACGGCATCAAAGGAGGAGCTGAACAAGATAAACAAAAATGATTTTTTGAAGTGCTTCGAAGATTGGAAGAACCATTGGCACAAGTGTATAATATATCATGGGGATAACTTTGAAGGGGACAAAATAGATATTCATGAATAAATAAATAATTTTTGAAAAAACACAAAATTCGCGACACTTTTTGAACACACCTCGTATATATATATTTTTTTCATATAATAAGCCGTTTTCACGGTCCTCAAAATGGAATTGATATGCACTTCATTCGACAGAAATTTCCCATCGCTTTTCACTTCTTTAGATTTGGTATCGGAAAAGTCCAGACATCCTTGGACGTGAAAGATTTTGTATATGGAATAGCAATTTCATAGTGGCACCGATCACACGGATAGCTTTTTCATATAAGACTATTCCCGCTCAGTTGAAGAGTTACAGCTTCAGTCAGCTTACGCACTTTTATTCTGCGACCGTCAGGTTGCTTACTTATAAAATCACCCTCGTAAATTTTTTCGGACATCACCTTCTAATACCAAGCTGATTTTGCAAAGCACATGCATCTTAATGATCTATTAAGTTAAAGCATGTCGAGGTTACACGACTTTTGTAGTCGAAATCTCCCGATTGTCGCCGGTGCTAGGTTTTCACTCACCGGATGTATGCATATCTTATAATTTCTACAATCTCACTTATTTGTAGTGTCTAGTTCAAATTGCGAACTTGACTATATAATATCTAGTTTAAGCAAGCTGAGTATTGATAGGTCATCAGTAAGATTAGTTAATATAATATGGAAGCTTGTGTAGCTATAAAAGCAGCTTAGTTACTTGAGCTAGGTCAAGTATACCTTGCATAGAAAAAGTGAAAATAACTTTTAAACATTTGTAAGCAATTTCTATGCAATGTCACACAAAGACCACCAAAGTTACTTAATATGGTGTGGAAAAGTAAGCCCGGGGCATCATAACTTTCAGATAAATAACTCACTTCTAACAAAAAGCACAGACCATTAAGGTCTGAACAACCTCATCTTCAGTTCAACTAACTTGCCAGCCGCAAATCACCATAAAAGGTCATGAAAAAGTTGTTTACTTTGAGCATTACCAAAGATTCTATTTTTTTTTGTTTTCTTGGTCCCCATAAAAAGACAAGATAGAACAAATGGCTTTAGCATACGTATAGATGAACCGGCTAGAGATGGTCATAAAACTTGGAACATGACATGAACCTTTAATGTTATTTACAAGATTTATCTTACATGAGTACAGTTTGCGTTGGGTTTTTAGGATTAGGGTTAGTTAAGTCAAGTAATTTGCCAAGCTCTCATTAAATAACAGCTGGCAGTAAATGTTCTAACAATGCGTTAATACGAGGGTCGCCATTTATTTTTTGTGTCTTGGTAATAAACTGAAAAGTTTGACATTTTTTTAAGCTAAACGACGCTTTGGCTTACTTTTTGTATTATTTAAAGTGACTTTAAAATTTGGTTCGAAGGTCAGTCGCAGCAGATAAAAAGGTGACGAAACAGAAAAAAAATTAATTTTCAAAAAAAGATGGCGAAATTCGTAGCGCCACGTTTTTTGTCTCTGGCACGCAGCCTTGTAGCAAAACAGTGTTGCCCATTTTTTTTTTTAATTTACGCTAGATGGCGCCAGCAGTAAGACCAGCATTTGGTTTCAGCGCTTAATACATTAGGCCTTTAATTAGTTATTATTCCTAAACAGCTTATTATCAACAATATATTGCAAAAACTTTAAAAAACAAATCTAAATTTAATTTCGGTTTAACGAATCTTTTATGCAACGAACCAATTTTCTGCTCCCGTTCACTACAGAGCAACAAAAAAAACGGTAATAAAAGTTACCCAACACACATAAATTTGATAGAAAAAGCTTGACCAACAAACGATTTAAATGGAGCTCTTTCACCGTCCATAAATGTACGTTCCATAAACTAACGGCCTTGATATAAAAATCAAAACTCAAACTCTAGTGCTTACAGACAGACATATCCAAACAAAGCCGATACAAAAAAAATTATCTCATAGCCATAGACAAGTATCTTGCCTCATCTTATAAAAGGGGAAAGAGGTTTATGGACCACTTTGATTGAGAGTTATGACATATAATAATCATCGCATATGTTGTATCTGAACCACATTTGTACATCTGTAGCCGTCACAACAAGTCAACAATTTGGTACAAGACTTTTTTTTTCAGCTAAAACACACACGCAAGCACCGTTATTAGCTTGTTCGGGAACGCGGGAATGCTCTCCATAATGACTAAGAAGCGTCAACAGCCAAGACTGCTCTTGGTCAACTTGTTGGCCATATCTTTATTTGTTTTTTTTTTTTTCTTTTATAAGGAAATTGCAAGACATTAAATCGGACAACTAATGATGACTGGACTATGACTTTGGTCCGACAGAGAAATCTGATTGATTGTAATTATATACATAAGAGTACATATATGTATATAGAAACTGTTGATGATAAGTTATTAGCACTTTCCTTGAACTGAGAAAGCAATTCTAAATTCAAATTTATGTCATTTTCTCTAGAATGTGTCAAAGACATTTTCAATTAAGTTTAATGAGCTACAGACGACTAATAAATTTCAAGTGTTGGCGGTCGAATTTTGGCATTACGAACACCGTAGAGGTTAGCTGTACAAAGGAAAACTCGCTTTCCCATAGCATACGATGAGCATAGTTTTATGTCATATATCTCCAAGTCTTAAGCAGTATTATATACTTATAATGCATAGAAACGAGCTAATTTTAAAATGTATTCGCCGGCTAATAGCAAATAAAAAACCTTAACTAAGGTGCATAGCTAATTATCTTAATTTTTAATGACAACTATAACCACTTTAGTAGTTAGCAAAATTACTCTTTAAAACAGATTTACGTAATCATTTATTATCTGCATACAAACTTGTGTTTAAAGTTAGTAAAAATAGTCTTTAAATTATATTTTAACAAGCAGCTGTTTTTTAATCGTTTACATAGATTAACACTTGCTCTGAGTCAATATAATCTCAAACAATAATTAATTTTCGAAACTTTAAATCTATCCACTTGAATCTCTTAGCTAAGCACTGTATCGAATTTTACCAAAAACGTTTTCTATAACGTCTAGCAGCCATACAACCGAACCATTTTGCAACAAATTTTACAATCTACCACAAAACTTGCCTGAGTTTGGCTGCGCAGCAAACTGGTTCAATTTTGTATGGTAGCTATATGAAATAATAAACTAATTTTGATCAAATTACACATAAATGTTAAGCAAAACACAAATTAATACTGACATATATTTGATGATGATACTTTTTAAAAATATAAAAGAAATTTCTAGCATTTTTATGTGGTTTAAATTTGTCTACACTTTTTCAAAATTTTTATCAAAATTTCCCTAATATGTATTTCATATAATTAAGCCAATATTCTTCTATATAGCTAGGAGGACTGATCTGAATATGTTCGTCCGCCTGTATGATAAGATTGCGCGATACCGATCCGATATTTTGAATATCGAAAATATCGATGTCGATAATGAATACTCGATACCGATATTTTGGTTCTCGATTAATTGTCGATCCGATAACAATTTGCTTAGTATCGGCAAAAAAAAAAGTCGAGACCGATACAATCGATTTCTTTTTGGAAAATCGAATTAGATCGGTATCGAATTTTTTTGGAATACTCAATACTTCGATTCGATTTATTTTTTCTGGTATCGAGCATTCCTTCTGTATGAACACTTGGACATTGAAGACAATAATAATCTAGGATTACCGAATTTAACATTTAGATTCCGTATCATACGGACCGTATGTGACCTTCTGCCACACCCCCTTTTAGCTTTGGTTTGTATGAAAAAAATGTGTGAAATAATAAACAAATAGTTAAATTAATACTAAACGATGTTGTTAGTGCTCGTTAAATTAGTATTAAGTTTAGTATTAAATACTATATTTAATTTTGTTAAATAAAATAAATACTAAACGATATAATAAAAGATGAATTATAAAATAATATTGTAGAGTCGCGATATCAAATGGTCTTACAAAAAGGGAAACTGAATTGGGAGACTCCTATTACGTAGTTCAACCTGATTTAGTTGTTGGAAACCTAAGGATCATATCCGGAGTAATTTGCTGAGAAAAATCTGAATCAGAGGCCAGAATTATCCCATAACATCAAGATTTCGAGATATTTGGAAATATCTACCCAAAAAACGACATTTTTCCCCTACTTCTGAGATTTTGTACAGGTTGCATTTTTTGTGGTCTGTCTCTCCAGTTACATCATTAAGTGCCACTCTTACCCTTTATTACTAAAGATAAATTTAGATTTTTTTCTAGCAAAGTTATGGCTATTCGAAATTACGAAATATATTACTTCGACATCATTACCATTTTCATTAAGCCTTTGAGACAATAATTTTTACTGTGCAAATTTCACTTTCTTAGCACCCTCTCTTTTTTGCAGCCAACACATAACCTCAAAGGTAGTGGGGAATAAACCTTTTTTTGGGTACCTGTAATAATTAAAAATCCTGATGTATTGGGCCTATTCTCTTTCGGATTCTGATTCTACGAAGCGAATTACTTTTCTACAGCCGACATGATCTCTATTTTTGTAGATCTGTGTTAAGTGACCATGGCTCTTGCTCGACTTATCGTCGTATCGTCTACAAAGCTCCCAATCAATTTTTTTTTTCTTAGTGCGTTATAATTGGTACAGGGTGCCATTACGTTCAAAAAATACTATTAGTATTTAAATATTTGACTTCCTTCTCTTTATAGATTTTCCTTCACAAAAGACTAACACAAGAAATGAAATCCTAATCCTGGTTGGATTGGTTATTGTACAGCATAAATATTTTCGTACAATCATCTAATATATATATAAAAATAAAAAAAATAAAAAATTTATGATCGCAGAACTCTGAAACGGCTGGACGAATTTGCCTAATTTTTTTATCTTGTTTGTTATAGTTTGTAGAAGGTTTATAGCACAAAAAGTTTTGAGTAATTTGTAAGAAGGGGGTTGCCACCCCTAACTTTTTTTTAATTTTTCGACAAATTTTTTTTTAATTTTTTTTTTTTGTGTACATTGTCAGATTAACTAATGTTATTGTTTTACGTGTTACGGGTGTTCTCATGAGCGCGTTGAAGAATTTCAAATATGATTTTTGTGTGAGTTAGATGTTGTCAATACGAAGGTTTTAAGCCTATTGCGATGTGGTTGTGTGTATTGGTTTCTAAGATATACGCCATTTTTGTAAATATCGTGAATATAGCATAGTAGAAAATTGTTCAACACCGGGTATTGGCATTGGGTATTTTAAAGGCGTTGAAATGTAGTTTCTGTGGAGCATGAATTTATTAGAGATGCGAGCTCTCTTAATAATACTTAAGTTCATCCATACGGCTTTTTAGAGAGTCATGAAAGTCAACTAATCCAAAAATCTTATGATTGTCTAGATAAGCTTACTAGAAAATCTTACGATGTTAATACACTTTAAGAGTATTCAAAAAGTTTGGGCAGAACGACGTCTGCCGGGCTCAAGTCAAATATAATTTCAGATTCGGATACTTCTACGAGTACCACTCCCTTTTTGCACTAAACTCGATTTATCTCATTTAAAAACTTACAACCATATAAAAATACTTTTATTACCCATAACTTGTCTAAGTTCTCAAGAATAAAAAATATTAATTTCCTACCAACATATCGTAATAAACAATAAACAAATTTCTTACTACCAACACTTTAATCGCTTTTGTATTCCCAGTTTATCCGTCTTTCTCACGTAAGACCAACAAAGCGTAACTACAAAAATTAGACATTTATCACATCGTTAAAAATGAAAATCGTAACAAGAAACACGGCAAGAAAAAATATTAGCAGAAATTGCAAAATAGAAAAATATCATAAATTACAGGCACACTCGAGCATGTAAAAGCTTGACTAAATGTACGGGAAAGTGGTTCGAGGGGTCTAAGTGTAGTACTGTAGCTGGTAGTACTTAAAGCAGCATTTCAATTACGCTCAAAACAGGTAAATAGCCAGGTGTAAATGTGGAATGGACACTTATTGGACAGACAGACAACGCTGCAGAGACCTGCCCAGAGACGCCACAATAGCAATATGGTTTAGGAATGGGGTGTGGGGAATTATGTGACCGACTATGCCACAATATTATTGGCAATTATAAAATAGATATGAAAAAATGCAATAAATGAAATGCAATTAAAGTAAAGTTGGTCATAACAAATTTTAACCATATAAAACTGGTTTCTGTTACCACTTGAGGATGTGACGCCCTTGCAATTCGTTTAAATACACTTTCCTCTTACTAAATCTATAAGAGTAATAAAAAATTTTTAAGGATGTTTAAAAGCTTTGAAACAACGCATTTAAGATACTCTGCAGTTTGACAGACCTATGCAATAAAAAACTTTAATTTTCTAAAATTCATCAAGTGAATTTAATTTCTTCTGGCCGTCAACCAGTTGGTGTCACAATGGGAATTACGTGTAACCCTAGACTTGGGTCCGTGCTGTAATTGTGACTCACTTCTAGAAGCAGGCCCATGGTAAGGATATGTCGCTACCATGGGTGCTGAGAGCAGAAAACTCTATAAAATTACCTCAAATCTAAGGTGGAACAGCAAGGGCCGATGGATTCATGGCTAAGGGGGTCTCAGTCACTATTTTGCGAACTCTGGATACCTGCCGACCTCCAGTTGTAATAAATGGCTTCCCGCGGTACCCGGACTATGCTGCGGGTGACTCACCCCTTCCCGACTACTCGTGGGTCCAAAATTATGATTTCAACTAACAACAAAACAAACAAACCAGAGAACGTAACTCGCCAAAATACGATAGGGACTAATATCCCGTTACGAAGGAACCAGCAGTTGTCCTTCCCATCCCGGACTGTGCCGGCAAGGGTAAAACGGCAAACCCACCGTCTTCTCTAGATTCTGGGGGAAGTCAGCCCAACCCATCCTCGGACGTAAAAATGGAACAAGAGTGTTTCGCTTCTTCGTCCTAGGTAGGGTTGGCCGCTAACTCTTCAGAGCCGGCTACTCCCAAGATGCCACCACCAACAAAACCGTCTTACCAAGACAGGCGACGAGCAGGAGAAATTCTCCAATTCTCCTCTCCGGAGGTCTCACCTCTCTCAGGGTAAGAAACTAGTAGATTGGGCCAAAGGTATCCTGCCGGGTTTCCAGCCAGCAGCTCCAGGAAAACCTAAAACCCTGGTCAAGCGGCAGAGAGGCCCCTGCACCTCCGCTAAAAAAGACGCGACCGCAGCACCTCAACCGCTGCTTTGCCGAAGTTTCGAGGTAAAAGATTCTCCTTGGTGTCCTAGACATAGGCAACAAGGATGGTTTTGTATCTCGGAACTTGTGGAAAGGTGTGGAAAATGAGATGAGAGCAGAGAGTTTTCATAGAAGCACGAATTACGCATAACCTTCTAATTATTGGATCATCAGCTGATGTCGTACGAACGCTTGATCTCTCTCCTTTTATCCATAATGTCAACGAACGTTTTTTGAGCGCTTTGTTTATGAGAGGAATTATGTTTATCCCTCATTTTGATAGCAAACAATCTTTAAAATAGCATTCACACTAATCCTTGTTAATCCGAACTGTTACTTCAAAGCTGTAAAGTAATTGATATATCGCAAAACAATAAATTTGTATTCAAAAGTATAATCTAAGAAAATATTATTAAAGCTTTCCCAACTCTCTTTATTTTTCTATTCCTTAAATCAACTAACTTCATCTTTACAGTGCACAAATACCCAAGCTGCATATCCTATACTACCAAACTGACCATACCCATAAGCCACGCTCATAATTCATTATAACCTGGCATTGCGAAAAAAATTGAAAATTGCTTTTCCAAGGTCTTAAGTCAAGTGCCCGTTGGCCATAGTTATATGCAAAGAGACGATAAGTAAAGGAGGAAAAGTCACAGCGTGTTACTTCGTCGATATTAATTGCATTTTGAACGCTGTCAGAGTGAATTTATTTAGCAGCAAACAGTCACCAGGGTTGCAATATAAATATATCATTTGATTATAATGGTTAAGTGTTTTTAGTGTTTTAGTTTTGCGACAACGCGGCGTATGCGCAATTTGTGATAAGAGTTAAATCTAATTTTATAAACATATGAATGTACGCATATAAGTAGTAAAATAAAGTGATTTTGATTAATCATGCGCACAAATCACGAGCTTTATCTGTACTTTATACATACAGACGATAAGTTAAATTATTAATTAAAATAAGCCGCAGGCACAGTGTGCTAAAATATGGTAAGAACTAAAAGTTTTAAGGCACTGAATTTTCAAATTAAACGAAGACATAAAGTAAACAAAACTAAGAAATAAATTTTTAACACTATTTTTCGACGATTAAAAAAAATAATTGATAGAAACTTTAAAGAAAAATATTTTTATTAAACTCATTAAAATTTGGTTCAAAAATATTTAAGAGAAGCTACACAGTGAAAAATGATTGTCTTAAAGGCAATGCTAATGACGTCGAAGGGATATATTTCGTAACTTCGAATAGCCATAAATTTGGGATCAAATGTAGAAATTGGTCTCTTAAACTCTTAAATTAAAGGGTAAGAGTGGTACTAAATGATGTCAATGGAGAGACAGACCACATAGACAATTGTTTGCCCCCTTTACATAACCTCAAAAGTTTGAGTACATATCTTGAAATATATCAAAATTCCGACAAGATGGGCCAATTCTGACTCCAAAGAAGGATTTTAAGCAGCAAATTGCTTAGGAAATGAACCTTAGCTTTCCGCCAACTAAACCATGCTAACCTGTTTAATTAAAGCTGGTCAGTATTTTATAAGATCTCTTCGATTTTTATCATTTCCATAATATTGTAATTATTCATCTAACTAACGATTGATGAATATTAAGGCCAAGTTTTCCCGTAAAAATCAAATTATTTGAGTAGTGTTTATCTTATAAAAGATAAAAGTTGAGTTTAAAAAAAATGTGGTACAGTCGAGACGGTGCCCGACAGTGGAATACCCTGTACTTTTTTTCTAAGAACTTTCCAATTGAAATTATTTTTTATACCCTGTACCGTATGATAGAAAGAGTATATTAAGTTTGTGCAAGCCGAAAATGTTTGTAACATATACAAGGAGTCGTCGGAGACAACCCAAAGTTACCTAATATATGAACAGGGTGACTAGAGAAGTCGATATATCCCCGTCCGTCCGTCTGTCCGTTTGAACGCCTAGATCTCAGAGATGGTAAAAGCTAGAGTAACTAAACTTTCACATTAGATCCCATACTATTCCATAGGAGACAAGTTTATTTGAATTTTTTGATATCGGGGTTAAATTATATAGCTCCCATAGGTGTGTTTCAGACGGCCTCAAAAAAAAAATAAAAGTTTTAGATAAATAATCCGTTTGTTTATGAAGATATCGTAATCAAATTTGGCACTCAAAAGTTTTTTAAAAATCACAAGCACTTTATCAAATTTGATCAAAATCGGTTAACTATATTATATAGCTCCCATAAGACCGATCGGCCAAAATAACTTTTTTTATACAAAATTCGCTATATTTCGTTTTTTTAAAAAAATATCGTAACAAGATTTGGCATTAACCCTTTAATGGCCAATAGTGACTCAAGGCATTTATTGAATTTTTGCCAATAATTAAAAAAGCACAATCTTTTACACAATTTGAATTCTTTTTGGCAGTTCGTAATAACAAAGTTATAAAAAATTGAAAGCTCTTCAAACCATTTAAAGATCCTTTTTTTAAAAAGCACAGCACATGTATATCTTGCGATATTTTGTGCGGTTGCGAGTTATTTGCAAAAATTGTTTTTTTAAATATAACAAAATATAATATCGATATCTTTTAATACTGATAAAGCTGTTCCTATAAAAAAAAATAAATAAAATCAAAGTTCAAAAATTTCATTACCGACTTATTTTTGATTGAAGTCCTTAAGAAGCTTTTTCAGATTTTCCCAGTTTACACTTACCTGTAAAAAGAAAACAAATTTAATTAGTTTTAAAAGTAATTTTTGAACTTAGAAGCCATAGTGTACCTAAGAAAAAGTTATTCGCCCATTGCTATAAAAATATTTTAAAAATAGGCATTAGAGCGTTAAGAAGTTTTTTAGAGTATTTAAGCAATAAACCAAATTTGAACAAAATCGGTTAACTATATCATATAGCTCCCATAGGGCCGGGTGAAGATATTGACACGATTCAACAAACTTTATCTTCTGAGGAAATATGCGCACCAGCGGGTAAAGTTTGGTGTTTCTAGCTCTTCTAGTCTCCGAGATCTAGGCGTTCATTCGGACGGACGAACATGGCTCAATTGCTACCCGAGGTTATGATAAGCATTTTGGTATAAAGGACTTGGGGTCTGCCGCGCCGCCTTCTGTCCGTTACATACATTGTTAAAATCTAGTATACCCTTTGTACTAGGTATAAAAAGGGGATTTTTTTCCAAATAGTTACTCGGAATGAAAACTAAATAAATGAGAGAGTTCCAATCATATCAGTTTTACATTTTATAAGAAATTAAATAATTTACCATTTTCATGGACGCTTCTCAAGATATTTAAGGTAAATTTTTAGCTAAAGTCGTTTTGAATATTGGAAAGAATGGTAGAACGTTGAATTCTATGGATAATCGATTTATTTTCTAATGTGATAAGAGCTTGTCCAAAATTTCTATTTCAAAGAATGAGATGATAAGGTTCCATCTTAAAATTTTGAGAAAAAAAAAATAATAATAATTTTAGGTCGTAATTTACTGCTTTATCTTTATCCTTCCCTTCAATAAATACTCCATTTCATTATAGATTTGTTATGATTCAATCGAATGAGTTTCTTCTCAAGCAACTGGCTATGACTTTACGTTCTCTTACAAGACGAATGACTTTATGAATTCTACAGTATCGCAAGAAGCCGACTTATAATCCATAACGTAATTATTCTTCTAACGTTCTTAACCTTTGACGGCAATAAGTATATAAATATTATAATCTCTGACAGTCAGTCTAAGATATTATTATATTATATGTTTGTCATGATATTACAAAATCCAAGCAAAAAATTTGGTTTACATTTACTCAACACTGTATGTAGAGATACCAAAGACGTGTTGAGCAGTGTACATTCTTTCCAGACTGTACCTCTTTACAAATCTCAAACTAATACAACTACATAAAAGGCTATTATAATTGAAGAGTGCATCGTTAGTATGCTGAATATATAGCCTTGGCTGAAATGCTTGTCTAACCATTAGCTGGACTCAGTTCCAAAGCAATGGTAAACAAAGGTGGCCAACACCAACTAACAACAGCTACAGGGTCTTTGCTTAGGGGGCCCTTACACTTGAGGACGTTAACAACTTGGCAAAGCTTAATGAAAACAACTGCACAAAATTATTGCCTGCTGTTGAAAATCTTTAATGTAATTTGTTGTTTTAGACTGGGAACTTGGATAGCTCCTCAAGTCAAATCAATGGGTTGCATAACAAGGCTACATAACTCAATCCCAGTCGACGAGACGCATCAGAGCCGACACTAGAAGATCAACTTCTGACGCATTGTGGCAATGAACTTGACATTAATAGGGCTTCTACTGCAACTTCATGGCGTGACTGCCAACAACAACAACAACTACTACTAGGAAACAAATGCCAGTTTAAAGTTGCATTTTCTCATGAAAGTCAGCCAAGCTGACGAGGGATTTGGCCATATGAACAAGTCAATCGACAAGTGCCAAGAGAATTTTCAGTTGCGGATATGCGTTGGATTCTCAAGAGTTGACCATAAAAGTGCCAAGCCAGCCGTTCGACTCAAATGGCATTGAACGCCTTACGCGTGCAGCTCTAAGATACATCTTCAGTTTGTTTGAAGACGGAACTTGAGCAATCAACTCTTGACAGCGGCGGTCCATTGCGGCAGTCTGCACATAGCTGGGAATGGAAATGCCAACGTAAAATCAAGCTATGTTAAATCAAATAATATCAGAAAATTTTTCATAGTCAATGCACATACAACATGAGTTGAGCACAGGAAGAGCACATTGGCAGGCATTATTCCCTTTCGATATGTCCGTATAAAATATGAGTCAAAGTCGGTTGTTGCGGAAATATCAAAGTCAAGGCACTTATTGAATATAGTACACAAATGATTTACTATTTTTTATTCGTTTATCTCATCCAAGGCTGCCACCTGATTATGAATATACAAGAATGCGAGGAACTTAAAGGCTTGAGTGAGGCTTGAGGCAAACATAGATGCACACAGACAAGACGCATCTAGTTACGGACTGGTTGCGAAAGGAATAGTCTAGCGCTATATAACATAAGAAGCATGTCATTAGTAGCTTTTTTGCATGATTCAACAATTAAAAGGTCAGGCAGGTTACTTGAGTCTCTCTTAAAGAGAGAGCACAGATTTAACTTTTGTATAGCAGCTATATGAAATAATGAAGCAATTTTGATGGAATTTTAAAGAAATGTAATAGTAATGTAAAAAACAAATAAATACAATTTTTTTTTATACAGGTAACCCTCCTACAACGCGTTTTCGCTACAACTTGGTTCCCAAAATGCGGAAATTTTCTTACAACGCTACTCCTACAACGCGATTTTTACGAACTGGGCAACCCTCACAATGAATTTATGATGGAAAAAAATGCCTTCAAGAACTTTTGTTTCGAAAAACGAAAAAACAGCTCCTGTCTTTAAGGTTTCTAAAGATCGAATAACATTATTGCTGATTATTAACCGATCATTAAATCCAAGATCTACGAAACGATGCAACAAAATCAAACTTCCAGTGTATTGGAGAGCCAACAAAAAAGCATGGATGCCTACTAGTTTATTTTATGATTGGTTTTATCATTGTTTTGTTCCTGACGTAGAAAATTATCTAAAAAAAAAGAACTTAGCATTTAATTTTTTTTTACTTTTAGATAATGCACCATCCCATTCTACTGATTTTAGTCATCCTAATGTTCAAATCGCATTTTTACCGCCCAACACCACATCGATATTACAGCCTTAAGATCAGGGCTTTCAAAGCATGCTACATACGCAAATGCTTTGAGTTAATATTAGAGAAGATGGAGTCAGCAAATATTACTGTCAAAGAAGTTTGGAAACAATTCTCAATTTTAAATTGCGTTGAAATTGTTGATATGTCACTTAAAGAAATTCGTCGTTCAACCCTAAAAGCTTGTTGGAAAGCACTATTACCGGAAATAGACATTCAGGAAACTGTTGATACATCAATAGAAAATGAATATAGGAACTTAGTGAGATTGGCGCATGAAGTAGAAGGCGATGGTTTGAAGAAATAACAATGGATGATATTGAAGAATTAATTGCGGACGACGAAATAATCAAGGTAGATTTAGTGGCAATGACAAATGAAGAATAGGTTGGCGATAGCTCTGACGGTCTTTCCGATGTAGAAAATAAAAATTGTTCATTAAAAAGTATCGAGAAAGTTTAAAATATCGCAAAGCAGTTGGAAGAATACATTTTGGAGAACGATCCTTTAAGGGATAGAGCAGAAATATTTAAATAAAATCTTTAAAACAGCTTAGCTCCCTATAAAGAAATTTGATTATTTTTGCTTTAATTTATTAATTTAAGTTATTTCAATATTACGTAGAATTGAAATTTTATTATATCAATCAAATTTTATTATTGTCCCATTTTTTATTAAAAATTTTTTAGTTTGGAACCAAACTCTGATTTTTGGACTTCATATCCCCTACAACAAGATTTCTTACAACGCGTCATTTTTTGGGAACCTATTCCCCGTGTTGTAGGAGGGTTACCTGTCTATGTATTTGACATTTTTTTTTTTTATATTTTTAGTTTTATTTAACAAATTTTTTTTTTTTTTTGAAATGATTTTTTAAAAATATTTTTGAAATGATTTTTTAAAAATATTTTTGAATGTATTTTTTTTTTTAAATTACATGAAATTTTAAATTAATTTTCGAAATTTTTTTTAATTTAAAAAATTTTTTTTTTATTTGTGTTTAATTTTCTATTTTTGAATTTTTTTGTATTATTTAAAATATTTGAACAAAATTGGATCTAATTGTGTTTTGTTTCAGTCTCAACATTTGTGCAAAGTTTCATCAAAATTGGTCCACTATTTCTTATATCTGTCATACAAAAATTTAACCAGCTTTCTGATCAGTCGAACTCACACACATTGTAAATTCTTTCCGAGAGTTATATTGATTTTTATGAAAAGTCGCAACATAACATTTAAATAATCTATGTAATAAGAGGGGCAAGTGCAAGTTAAGATCTCCATAGCCAAATAAAGCGATGTTTTTTAATTATATTTTAATTTTAAAAGTGACACCTAATTAACATACAAACTTAACGAAAGCTATTTCTGTATATTTTTAAGTTAAAAAATTTATTACAAAATACAACAGTTAGGTGTTAAAATAAATATGTAAAAATAAAATTATTATCCATGACAAATGATGAAAATACAAGCTAGACGACGACAGCGTGTCTACAAATATATGCGGAGAACAGCTGCCCCCCTCCCCTGTGACGTGTTGCGCTCCAACAACGAAAGTGAAAAATTAAAAATGGTCAAATTCGTAAAGGTAACGATAGAAAAGTTCGTCCCCCAAAGCAGTTGGCGTTTTTAATGCCAAGTGAGAGCGTGACAATGTCAACAGCAACAACAACAACGACGGAATCAACATTAATTACAACAACAAATAAACCTGGTAAAGCATGGATCTTAAATTTTACGCTTTTGCAATGGAAACAAAAATAAACAACAAAAAAATTACACTAATAAACAAAAGTATTTGTACGCTTAAGAAAAATAAACGAAAAATTTGACGTACATTGTAATGTTTTTTTAACCAACAATGATTCCACAAATATATTGTTAAATAATGTGTGACAAATTCGTTTGTCAATACCTTAAAAGTAAATAATAATAATCTTCAGGTATTATCTTGGGTATATATAATATGCAAGTCAAACGTGAGCATTTCAAAATATTCGTATGTACTGATAATATGCAAGACGTCCACTATTTATACGGAAATTAAAACATCTACCCTAAATTACCTAATTTTAAAATTTACTTGTTATTTATTAAGATTGTGCTACGATAGTGAAGGGGAAATTTGCAAAACTTGTACGGGTGAGTATGGAAATCGAAAAGATTTGAGTAGCTTAGATTAGCGATTGTTGTCTAAAATGCTTAGTCAGACAAATGTCTGATTTATTTTAAGAAGTAACATAATTTTGGCATAGAAGCAAGTTTATTTTTTGTGATTTATTTATACACTACAAAACGCCGCTTAAAAAACAATTTGGGTACAACTATTATGTTAAAACCAGCTTTGGTACATTGCGCTTACAAAATCCGTAAAAGGTTTGTAATCCACTTTGTCTCAAAGTCAAAAATTCACTTGAACCTGTTTGCAAGTTTTGTTATTCATAGGTTTGGAATTGGAACCAGTTTCTATTAAATGTTTGCTGTTTACTTTATTCATGAAGTTTTCCATGCAAGTGGTTAAGTTTGTTTTAACCAGCAACTATTTTAGCAAAAATTTCTCGAAAGTTTTGAAGCAATTCAGTTATCCTTATGTATTACATTGTTAGTGAGACGATTCGTACTCCGTGCTCTATTACATTGTAATTAAAATGATAGAATAGTTTCTGCACCACAAAAACGCGTTGGTTGGAAGTAGTCTGAACGGAACCAGCTCACTTTCGACTAGAAATAGAAAGTTTTGAAGAAACCCAGCTATCCTCATATATTCCAGTGTTACTGTGGTGATTTTTTTTTTATTCTATTATATTGCAATTATAATGATAAAATACCTCACAGAGAGGTGGGGCACTGCGACCAAAGGTCTTTTGTACCATACCCTTAAGTTAAAGCAAAAGACTTTCCGCTTTCCGCATGAATAGCATATTGATGGTATTGGTATTGACACGAGATGGAAGGGACTAATCCGTTCTTTTCACATGAGACAGGCTCTGTCCCATACCAGCGATGGGCAGTCACAGAAAATATGTCTGGGGTTTCATCGTCTTCTAGACAGAGCCTGCACTCTAAAGAGTCCGATAGGCCAATTTTCTGTAGATGATATCTAACAGTGTGGTGGCCAGATAGGTAAGCTACCAGGAGCCCTAGGTCGCATCCAGAGATTTGACAAGCACTTTTGCTTGACGAAGCCCCGGAAGGGAGAACCAGTATCTCCGATGTTCTTCTTCGACCCATTTGCTTATTATGGTTTTGATTGTGGACCAACTACTACCACAAAACGGCGCAGGAGATGTAGTCAGGGTGGAGGCACCCTGTCGTGCTAGATCGTCAGCGATCGTGTTTTCATCTACTCCCGAGTGTCCAGGCACCCAACATATCACGACTTTGTTTCGGGCTGACAGGGTTTGGAGGTAGTTCTGGCATTCTTTAACCATCCAGGAGGAGATGCTCCAGGATGGCAATGCCCTAATAGCAGCTTGGCTATCTGAAAAAATGCATATGTTTGCGCCCCTAGTTCCCTTGAGAAGGGTACTAAGGACACAGATCTCTATTGCATGAATCTCCACTTGAAAGACGCTGGGCCAGATGCCCATTGCGGTAGAGATTCTGGTGTTGAGTGCAACGATTCCAGCACCTACACCCTGCTCAGTTTTGGACCCATCAGTGAACCATTGTTGCCACCGAGGGTTTCCAAAGGAGCTGCCATCAACCCAAGTCTCCCGACTTGGGACAAGAGATCTAAATTTCTTGTTATGAAAAAGTTCCGTGATCATAAGATCTGATTTAGACCAGATCGATAAGTCAAGAAGGGTATATATAAGTGCGGCATGACCAGTGTCACTTGCTAAGAGTCCAGATGTAATCTGGATACGTAATAGACTCTGAACGGCTGACTTTTAAGATAGAATAGTTTCTGCAAGTACTATGAACGGAACCAGCTCATTTCAAATAAGTTTGTGAAAATTTATGTTACGTCTATAGAGAGTATATTCTTGAGTAGCATGATATAGCCTTGTTTATCCGTTAGTTCGTATGAAAAATGAATGAAAATTTGGCGTCTTTTTGAAGACTCTTTTAAAGTTATATGATCAAAATTTTGCACAAGTAAACACCTTGTTGTTAAAAATATTATGAAGCCTCAAAAGATATACAGGGTCGGATCACTTAACAATGTTCGAGTGATTTAAGCTGTTCCGATATGGAAGTCCCTGGACTCAGACCGGTGCATAAATATGGAAGTGTTTAAAAGTGAAGAGTTGATACTTCACTAACCACCGAATAGACTGTGGCCAGGCCCGACGAGATGTAGGGGGAAAGAAACAATTTCCCCGCGTTCTGAGCTTTCTCAGGGGTCCGGTGAAATTACTATCGTGATTCAATTTAAATATGTGATAGAGGACCCGCTATCTACCCCGTGCCCACATTTTTACTTTACGACCCTGACTATTCCTAGTGAGCTCAAGCAAATACCTTAACTTTCTTTGATCTTTTCCCAACAAATATACTTACCCTATCAAAGGTAAGCCACATCAGTCAGTCCGTACGCCCATATGAGAACGGTTGAAAACCATAAAAGCTAAGGACACCTACTTTGGCCAAAGACTGTATGACCATATGACGATGATGCTTGTCGAATTGACGGCAAATCCTTTTGCCAAGTTGCTTTGAAAGCCAAACTGTCTGTCTATTTTCACACCTCCCCCAAAGCTATTGCCATATCCGTTTACAATAACTTAATGTCAGCACACGGCTTAGCTTTTACCAACTTATAAGGTTTACCGGATAAAGGTATTTCATAACTGACAATCAGATATTTTTTCTTTTTTAGCTCAACTGTATTTGCATACTATGCCATTTTTTCTATATTTTTTCTTGTTATTCATTTGTTTTCTTTGCACTTCAAACAATGTAAACACAAAAAAATATATATATGTAGGTATACTATGTATCAAGCTAAAATAGAAATGGCAAATCGGCTTAAAAGAGTCCAAAAGGCAAGAGGGAAAAAACTGTTTCAATTGCCAACTAAGCCTGAGAAATGGAGCCCATGTATCTATGTACCTATGACCAGTCAAGTGCAGTCAAATCTTTGGGGGGAAAGAAAATATTTTACATTTCTATATAGACTATGTGCATACAAACTTGTTTATGTAGCTAAATGTGTGCATTTTTATTTACCTTTAGAGATGGTTCATTCAAATGTTCACAAAATTTACTGTTTGGCATTTCTCTAGTCTAGTTTAAATAGTTAAAGCTTGTTAAACTGCTTTTTGAATAGTTCATTCAAATTTAAAAATTATAAAATGTATAATATTTAGCAAACTATTTACCTTTTAAAGAAGTTCATGCTAAATGTTCATGTTTCTTTGGAAAAGTGAGCACTGGTTCATTTTTTTTTTTTTTTTTTTTTTGTTAAAAATGTTTTATAAATAGTTTGTAAATCCTGCGTGTTTGTTTTTTTCGAATTCAAAAATGAAATAAATTTATCATATTTACCAAATTATTTACTTATTAAAGAAGTTCATGTTAATTATTTCATGTTTTTTTACAAAAGAGAGCACTGGTTCATTTTTGTTTTGTAGTTTAAACTCCGTTTTACATAGTTCATAAATCAAAAAAAAAAAAAGACTAAATAAGTTCATAGCACATTATAAACTATTTACTTATTAAAAGAGTTCTTACCCAAATTAATGTATTTAAAAGATAGCATGATCCAATAATTAGAAGTTCATGCTAATTAATTATGTCTCCTTGCAAAAGAGAGCACTGGTTCAACAAGAAAATTCATATACGATATTACAATTTTTTGATCCAAAAGTTTTAGTTCAAGAATAAAAAATGTTCATATTTTCTTCGTTGAGCCTGGTTCACCTCTACGAAACAATTTGACCCGCCTTGCTAAATACTCTTTCGGACTCAACGGATGTTGCCTGGATGTAGAAGTGTTTTAAAAGCAGCCTTTCAAGCAAGGGAAAATTTGTTTGGGTTCAAATTGACAGGGTTTTCTTTGACTTACAAATTCACAAGCTCATTTTCAAAAATTGCGGATGCTTGTTCAGCATTTGAATTATTCTGAAAACCGTTCTTTTTTAATCTTGGATCTAATATAGTAGCCATCCTAGTTACTGACCGTAACTCATAAATTGATAGATTTTTTTTATAGACTCTAATAAAGTATTTTGTATAAAAGATTTTCCACATTGCAGTAGAGCCCGTATGCCAAGGGTATTATCAGCGAAAGTCACATATTTTCCACCAGAAATCTTTTCAGTTGTTTGTTGTAAAAATATCAATATTTTTTCTACATCTTTTAAGATATTGATTTCTTCAGCCGTAAAAGGTGGTAGTTGATAATAGAACTGTAACGATGGCATCATTTGTTGCTAACATTCCCTGGATCATTAGGTAGAAACTTTTCCACCTTGTTGGCATTTCTTGTAGCAAAGTATAAGAGAAGTCTTCTTGGACCATTTTAAATTTTTGCCCGCTATGGTACTTTGTTTGAAAAATCTAACTATGGTCTTACACTTTGCAAACAAAGCTTTTACTAAATCGTCGTTGTCGAATTTTAAACTATCTTGAACCACCAGTTTCAACGTGTGAGCAAAGCATAAAAAATATCTAATATTTAATTTTTCGCACGCCTACAGCATTGAACTGGCACTATCAAAAAACACCAAACTATCGATAGCACGTCATGCACTATCGAAAATATCTGGCTGCTATAGATAGTGCCGATAGCGCTATCGATAGTTCTCCACTTCTAGTTTAAACTCCTTTTAATATAGTTCGCAAATTCTGTTTGTTTATTAGAATTCAAACATTAAATAAATTCATAATATTTAGCAAACTAGTTACTTAATAAATAAGCTCTTAAGCCAAAAAAAAATATTTTAAAGACCAAAGTGGACACTGGTTCATTTTTGTTTGCCAGTTTATTATGAAACAATTAAACGCTTATTAGAATTTATTTTTATTTTTTAAATATTTGGACCAATCTTTTTTCAGTTTTACTTGATTTTAGACTTAACATATTTGTGAAATGTTATCAAAATGTGACTACTATTTCATATAGCTACCATACACAGTTGAACGAGTTTTCCGCAAAGCTCATTGAATTGGGGGAAAATAGAGAGTACAGTTAAAGGACATGCTGATTCATCTCGAGTTTTAGTTGGGACAATAAATGTCTTTTTACGAAGAGTTCAGTTTTATTGACCTTTTTCAAAATTGAAAAAAATAATTTTCGCAATCGAAACTGTTAAGAAGGTTTTTAACTATACAAATTAAACAGTTTTGTTATTGACTTAATTACAACTAGTTCCACTAGTTCAATGATTTTTTGTTCGTCAAAAATTTGTCGCCTACGGGGTCAACCTCTATATTAAAGACTCTTATAATCTGCACAACTTAGATATTTTACATTTTAGAAACCAAAGTTCCGATTCAAGTTTCAGCTTATAAACATATAGGTTCATTTGAAACTGGCTCTTACAGCACTGCTCTAAGTGCCATAAGCAGCTTTTTTGAACGTGCATAAAATTAAACTTATCGCAAAGAAAATTCCCCATTTTGTAGAAAATATCAATTAAAAAAAAGCAAAAATGGTGAACACGCTTTTAAAATCGTGACTGTCACGCTGTCTATTACTGCACTCTATTGAAAACTATTGCAATCTTATCACTAGAAACGTCTGGCATTAAAATCAATTAAGATTTGTAAAGTGTCAATTAAATGTTGGCATAATAATGGAAATAATGTGTTTATAAGACTCGTTGCCAGTTGCAACACTTGCAACGTAATAATTTGCCATTCATTAGCATATTGATTGCTTTATCAGCAGCGGAGCATTTTCCAACACTACTCGCTTTAAAATATTTATAATGATTGATTTTTCTTTTCACACAATTCGCTCGAACTTTGATCTATCCAATTGAATTTTTCTTTTTGTTATAATTGCGACTGCAGCGCATTGAATGCATTTACAGAGTATACCATTTGCTTGCCAAATATGACAATAATCTTTATGCATATAAACCATCGTCATCATCATCATCGTCATCAGCGACATAGTCATTATCAATTCATTTTATTTACTTGTTTGTTGTGTCAGATTTCGATGCTATTGTTCGGGGCGCGTTAATTGCCTCATTATATATGATGCATATAGAGTATGATGTTTCTTTCTGTAGCCCAATTTTGTCCGTGTCAATAGAATCTGTTTATTTAAGCATATAAGTAGTATATAACATTAGTAAAGTATATATGTAATATATACATATACACTGAAGTGACTCTTCAGGGTTGTTGATTTCAATTGGACTTTATATTGCAACTGGGATTGGGATTAGCGTTAAATGCTTTTATAATGGCATTAAAAAAATATTTGCTCACATTGCAGCGCATTTTAAAGAATCCCCTTGTGAATGGGAATTATGAACTCGCAATTTTTCATCAACCTTAGCCAGTTCATTCAACTATCTGAATAAATCTGAACGAAATTTTGAGTTTAGCTGTACTAAAGGGTTTGGAGGGTTATTTAATCGCAATCGTTATTAGAATAAAGAACAGCTGGAACAGTGAGACCAGAAATTATTCGGACACTTTGATATTCTTAAGTCTTTAATTTAGCTAAAATTTGTTGCCTTATGAAAACGTAAAATTTATATTAGGTTGTCAAAAAAGTCTTGCGGTATTTTTATTGAATTTTCAATTGTTCATAAAATTGGTTATAATAATGCGATTTAAGTCAAATATGCGCCGTTTTGTTCGATGACGAGTTCCCAACGAGATGCCAACTTCATAATGCCCCTCTTATAGAAGCTCGCTTCCCTATTGTCAAAAAACTCGGAGAGCCAATTTTCACAGGACTCTCTTGTGGACAACTTCCGATTACCAAGCGCGTTCGTCATGGACAGAAATAGGTGGTAATCACTTGGTGCGAGATCCGGACTATACGGTGGATGCAAAAGAACCTCCCATCCGAGCTCCCGGAGCTTCTGGCGCGTCACCAAAGATGTGTGTGGCCTGGCGTTGTCCTGATGGAAGACAATTCGGCCTCTGTTGATCAAAGATGGCCTCTTCTGCATGAGTGCTGCATTCAAGCGGTCCAGTTGTTGGCATTACAGGTCCGAATTGAGCGTTTGGCCATAGGGAAGCAGCTCATAGTGGATGATTCCCTGCCAATCCCACCAAACACACAGAAGAACCTTTCTGGCCGTCAATCCAGGCTTGGCCACCGTCTGGGCAGCTTTCCCGCTTTTCGACCACGACCGTTTACGCTTCACGTTGTCGTAAGTGACCCACTTTTCATCGCCAGTCACCATCCGCTTCAAAAACGGGTCGATTTTGTTGCGATTCAGAAGCGATTCGCATGCATCCATACGGTCAAAAATGTTTTTTTGCGTCAAGTCGTGTGGCACCCATACATCGAGCTTCTTTTTCAATCCAAGCTTCTTCAAATGGTTTATAACGGTTTGATGACTCATGCCCAGCTCTTGGCCGATGCTACGGCTGCTACTATGCCGGTCTCTTTCGATCAATTCAGCGATTTTATCGCAATTTTCGACAACAGGCCTTCCGGACCGTGGCGCATCTTCGATCACCTCTGCACCAGAACGAAAACGTTGAAACCATCGTTGTGCGGTGGAAATGGAAACTGTATCGGGTCCATAAACAGCACAAATTTTATTGGCAGCATGAGATGCATTTTTGCCTTTATCGTAGTAGTACTGTAAAATATGCCGTATTTTCTCTTTATATTGCTCCATGTTTGCGACGCTATAACTCACGAACGACTAAAAGCAAACAACAATTAATCAAACACGTGTTAGCACGTGAAAAGAGCTTTCCAAAAAGCTCTAGCGTGAACCGATGCGACGAATACAACTAGAACTACGCGCTTGCAAAGACAAGCTTGCGGAAATACCGCAAGACTTTTTTGACAACCTTTTTTGACAATATTTTTATATAACGAAAAACCTTTAACGTAGTCTACCCAAAAACAATAAGAAAGCTTCCTGTAGCAGCCTAGAAATTTGCAAAGATAGTAATAGCTATGGAAAGGAATAGGAAATTATTATTATTACTTTTATTATTTTCATTTATTTTTACTTTAATATTTTTTATTATTCTATTTTTTTTTATAATTTTAATTATTCTTTTATTTTAGTTTTTATTAAATAATTTATTTTTATTAAATATTTTATTTTATTATATTTTTAATTAAATATTTTATTTTATTATATTTTTTATTAAATATTTTATTTTATTATATTTTTTATTAAATATTTTATTTTATTATATTTTTTATTAAATATTGAATTTTACTTTATTCATGAAAATATTTTCGAACCTCAGCGAATTTCTTAATATTTTTTAATATTATATTTTCTTTATTTATTATTTTAATTTATTTCCTTTACTTTATTGTTTATTTATTATTTTAATTTATTTCCTTTAATTATTTCCTTTACTTTATTTTTTATTTATTATTTTAATTTATTTCCTTTACTTTATTTTTTATTAAATATTTAATTTTAATTTTTATTAAACTAGAGGGCTTCGCCCCCAACCCCCACCCTCCTCCGACGCAAGCGGTTCATTCCTTAATTTATAAAAACATGAGAAAAAATCATGAGAATCAAATATCTTCCAAAAGATGAGAAAAAAAAAACTTTTTTATACAATATAAAGAGGGATATTTTATTTTTTAATAAATATTTTATTTCACTTTATTCATGAAAATATTTTCGAACTTCAGCGAATTTGTTCGGAAACAGAATACAAATTTCGTTAAATTTTTCGTGTACTTTAAAAAAAGGAAGAACTGTATATATTTTTTAAATTTTTAAATTTTGTTTTATTTTATTTATTTCATTACACAAAGATCTTTGACCTTTAAAATCGGGTAACAATTGTATATGTTATGGAACCATGTACAAATTTGTATTTTATACAATTCCATGTAGAATAAAGCGAACAGAAATCGGAATCTTTTTTATTATTTTTAATAATATTTGATTTTGGTATTAAAGCAAAAAAAAATGTTGCATCTAAAAAGCAAAAAATGTTTGTCTTTCTTAAGACTTATTCATTCATCTAGATTCAAACAATTCCAAACAACTGTCATAGACTTATGATGGCTACTTCTTCATCGGGTTGTGACAGTACTCCGTCTTAGCCCCCTGGAACATACAGCAGATTATTGATTTATGACACACGTCTGCTGTCATTGTCAAGATAAAGTGCGACCGAATGCTGCAGATGAAGTTGCATGCAACGGCTGCACTCGGAATGTCTGAAAGGCGTGTGCCAAACTTAAGAAGGCAAAAACCACAAAGGCGAAGTATTGAAGTTGAAGGATCTGACTTCCGACTGAAGGATACACTTTCGGCAAAATAAATTTATAATATGCATAAGGAAGTATGATAACTTTGGTGCCAAAGAAGAGTAAGCACTCTCTGGATTTAATATAATAGGGTATTTTGGCTTGATTATGAATTGTATCCTATGTTCATTTTTGTAGCACTGAAATTAATGGCCAAAAGTGGGGATGGATCGTCGAAGAGTCAGATTTGGGCCGGAACCATATCTAACCTATTTTTAAATAAAATTTGATATTCCCAACATTTAAGATGACCAATTTCTAGATGTTCATACAGACTGTCAGCTGACCCAACTAGATGCTGATCATTGTAATATAAATAAGCTATATGCTGTCCTTTCTATAGGGTATAGAAACGACTGCAAAGTTGAGTCAACAAAGGGGCACTTTATGCTTGCCAAGCTTTGGTTGAGGCTATGTGGGACTACTGTACTTTGCAGAAGCTGAGTGCAAATGAACTTTAAGGCTGACTCCGTGCCAAAGACGATACCAAAACGCAGTGCAAATAATGCAATGGCCAGGCAACAACCCTTAGAAATGATGCAGGATACACACCAACACACACACACACATAGACAAACACACACAGCTTGAGATTGAACCCAGAACCGGCAAAGCGGAATATAGAAAAGGAAATATGTGCAGGACTGCGCAAAAGCTTGCAAAAAGCAAGGAAATCGAATAAAAACGACCAAAATAAAGGAAGCAGCAAAACATGAGAAGAAAATATTAAGCGAACAATGACGACTATTAAAATACACTGAAATCCTTAAGTCATTGCTCATTTGAGAGTATGAGAGTGAGTGAGGTAAACTAGTTTTAATGCTTCATTTTAGCTCTTATAAGGAGCAAGCCAGGCCTTTGGTTAGTTAGGGCTTTATTTGTACTGGATTTTATTTAAGAAGTTCCTCAAAAGCAATGGCCGAACTGGGATTTTTTATACAGCAAAAAGGCAGAAATTTGTTAACGTCTGTAGTAATAAAAATTTTACCATTGGTAATCTTAGTACCCAAAAACGTGTCGAAATCCGTCCACTGCAGAAAAATGAGCCGGTCTTCGTTTGGGAACGAACTTGCTCAAAACCAGAATTTTTAACTATAGAAGTTATCGAAATTTTTCCATTCGCAATTTTCCTTAAATGAAGTGAGACAAATTGAGACAAAACATTCAGTCAATGCTAACAATAGGTCTTTGGAAGCACTTCTTGAAATTATTCTAAATATACTCAAATTAAGAATCTTGGTCTTAAAAACTATCTACAATCAAGCACAATTGCATTCTTTATATTCGAAGTTTATTTTTGCCTGATTAATATTATTACGAATTAAGTATTATCTCCTCAAAAATAAAAAAATCACTTTTGGCATACTTTTGAAGCCACAAATTCTTCTTTTACAGATATAATAATTTTTGAATCAGTACAATACAATCTTAATTTTTATCAAAATACGCAGAAATGCACAATCTATATTTCATTGATGGTTTAAGAATGCTTTTCTAGAACTAAGATTTTTAAATGAATAATAAAATATAATCTTAGTTTTAGAGATAACTATGATTACCATAGTTTCCAAATTTTGAAAAATGTTAATATTCTGAATATTTTTTATAATAAAATATCTAAATATCTAAAACCGAAAATTAAGCTCAAAACTTGTTTTGCAGAACGGATTTGAAGATTTTTTGAAAAAAACATTTTCGAAATTAATTATTGAAACTAACACTTTCTTCGTAATCGATCTTAAAAAAAATTAAGAACCCTTATTGGATGCTGTTTGAGCCGAAAAAGACGATTCGCGGCGCCCCCTAGGCATATTATACGAATTATTCTAAGCAACTTTGCCGAAGAAACCATAGATCTATCTTGAATTTCGAGCCTGTAGATTTTAAAAAAAGTATTTTTCCTTTCCCATCGACAAAAAAAAAAATGGCCTATGCTAATCTTCCAAAATCTTTCATGAGGAACGAAACTTAACGACATTGTTAAAATTACTGCCTTAAAAAGTTCCAAAAATATCGCTCTCGAATGCAGTACTCCCCGACAAGCCATGGAAACCATTAAATTACGTTATTTACAAATTATTAAAATATTTTTATAAGAATGGCTTATAATTCGCAACATCCGTAAGTTACATTTGAATTTTACTCATTAGATACCGCATACGCTCTCTAAGTTACAGAGTAAACTGTACAAAGAAACAAAGATACTATATATGCAAACTGGCTGGGTGTGAAAGGAGTAAAAATAAAGAACGCAATGCTAAAACTTTTGCTATTATGTAAATGTCGCTCTCTTGTTTCTCTCAATGTCGCGCACAGTCCTTCGTTCAAGCATTATCTCTGGCAACAATATTCAGTAAAAAAAAAAGATTTCCTTTTTTCCTGTTATAAAAATAGAAAAATTTAATAAAATAAAGTGTGTGCTTTGAAAATGTTCCTACACTCGAATGCACTTTGATTTTTCTCTGTTAATAAACCTAATGAAAATCGAATATTCCCAGTCTTCCATTTTTATTTATGACAGGTAGCAACGTGAGCACTTTTTAATGTAGTCAATTTGTGGGCTTGTTTCGGGTTAAGGGTTGAGCCGTGTGTTGCCATATAAATTAGGTCTAATTTGATTTGTGGTCAGTCAGCCAGACAAGCCCCAAACCCAGATGCAAACACGCAAATATAGACGAACCTTTCATAACCTATGAATGGGGTCAAATGTGGTCTGATGCGACTGAGTGGCAGTGCTTTTAATTAGCTGCATTAGGCACAATTAATTAGCCAAATCAGGCTAAAAGCAGTAAAAATACAAAAAAAAATTAAAGGATTTAATCTATAAATAGCTTGTGTGGACTAAATATGTGTCTATAAAGTTACACAGCTTGTAAAAATTTTAAAGACACTCAAGTGCAGTTGGCATGTTATTAGCATTTCAAAGTAGTCAGAAAGTTGCATATTTCAAAGATTAATAATTATTACTTTCAAAAAAATAGACCTACTTTATTTCAAACAGTTTTGAAAGCACCGATTGCTCAAGTTACCTCAGTTTCTATTATAACTGTATAAACAGCGGTTTATTTCTAAGAATATATATCCTAGCTTAATGATAACTAACAAAGAAGAGCTATAGCTGGATTTTGAGGCGTCTCCTAAATGATTTCCCAAGAACTTTTAATACCCTGTACTAAATACTACAAAGGATATACTAGATTTGTGCAATATATGTAACGGACAGAAGGATGCCCGGCAGACCCCTAGTCTTTTATACCAAATGCTTATCATAACCTCGAGTATCAATTGAGCCATGTCCGTCCGGCCGTCCGAATGCACGCCTAGATCTCGGAGACTTGAAGATCTAGAAACACCAACTTGTGCGCATATTTCCTGGGAAGATGAAGATTGTTGAATCATGTCAATTTCTTCGCCCGTTATCCCCCAGTAGATTTTCGCACACATTAATATTTTCATTGAAATGTGAACAGAGTGATTCGTTAGGTTCCACGCATGTGTGTCTCAAAAATGAAAAAAAACGGACAAATATAGCAAAAGCTATAGTCAAAAATATACAAACTGCGTCAATATCTGGCTCTACCTAATTATGGTTACAAGTGATCTGGAATAACAATTTTTGGTAAGCTGATTTATGTGCCTCTAATGAACAAATCCACATCCAAATTTTATCGATGCGGACCCCCCAACACCCGCAATAGATTTACCGTGTTTTCTCCCACACCCCACAACATATCACTTATCCCATATATTTTAAATAGGAACTTATAGGTATAAATATCGAATTTAAAAAAAAAAAAAAAATCCAATTGGAAAGTTCTTAGTAGGAATATGCAGAAAACATTTTTCGAGAGAAAAGTACAGGGTATTTCACTGTCGAGCACCGCCTCATTTTTTATTCTATGTAAACATTAAGTCAAGGGTCTCCTGGATTTGGAAAGTGCTGGCACGTTCTTTCTTTGAAAATCTTGTAGTTATAACCTTTGATTTTTCCGTCCGATTGTCCGGATGAGCATTAGATATCAGGGAGCATAAAAGCTCTTTATTATAATTATTTATTATTAAACTTATTAATATTGAAACCAAAAGTGATTCTTTCGTTAAGTTTAGTGAAAAAAATGTTATTAAGCAAATTTCTAATGGGAATTTGAGTAACATCACGCCATGTACTGTGATCAAATCCCATTAATAAAAATCAAAGTCCTAAAGTCTTGTGCAATTTGGGAGGTTTGGAATTTTGTCTTTTATGTAAAACCCCACTTCTATTTTATGTAACGTCACGTTAACAATGCTTATGCTTTTATTTATTAATGGATAAAACCGATTTTTGCATTTTTTTTTTAATAAATATATTTACACACAATTTTATTTTGTGTTATTTTTTTCGTTTACACGTAACGTCCCGCTAAAATGGATATGCCCATATTTAAAATAATTGTTTAAAAAAAAAAGTTTTGATAAGAAAATCAAAAATAGTTAAGTTTTTTTATACCCACGTAACGTCACGATAAAACAGAATATAATCATCTAAAAAAATATTAAAAAACGATTTGATAAGAAAAACGATAACAGTCATATTTTTCGCACCCACTTAACGTGACGCTATAATGGAAATGTCCTCATATAAATAAATTTTCAAAATCGTTTTGACAAGAATAACAAAATCATTCATATTTTTTCGTGACCACGTGAGTCCACGCTAAAAAGGAAATGTCCATATCTAAAATAATAGTCAAAAAAAAGTTTTGATAAGAAAATCAAAAACAGTCAATTTTTTTTGGTACGCACGTAGCGTTAACCCAAAATGGAAATGCCCAAATTTTATAAGTAAATCAAAAACAGTAACTTAATTTTTTTTATAAAGCTTACTTCCTAGGTACTTAGTATTCCCCAAAATATATTTGGACTTTGTGGCTCTTTAAAATCATTTGATTATTGTTCTATGATAATTAAATATTGTTTACTTTTAATTAAATGGGCCCTGGCATAAGAATTTAGTACCCCAATAATCAAAACCAAAAATATCTTTGGGTTCCCTCGATAATATCTTGGAAAATAAAGACTGCGCTTAAAGACCCAAAACCGATCCTTGAAGCTTTAGCTGTCATTGACAAAAGGTGCAGTGTTGGGGTTTCGAAAAAGTACGTACTGTGTCTATATACATTGTAGTTCACGCCCCAACTGATTCACCCTTTTCGAATTTTTCATACTCATACTTCTTTAAGAGCTTAAAACAAATATTTGGGCAAGAATAATTTTTCGTTCACACATTTCCGTATCGATTGCTTCAGCATCCGCAAACTTTTTATCGTCAGTGTACGTGTAGTTAAGGTGTTTGTAACTTGCATGAGAACAACTACGACAACACTTGAGAATTATGCAATACATTGTATACAAGCATACATATATACTCTATAGTAATATTATTATCTCCGTCACAAATTTTAGTCATGCAATACTTCAGAGAATTGCATTAAGTTCTAGAATTGTGATTTTTTTTTTTGTTGTTTTGCCTATTACTTTAATCATCGAGTCTCTCTCAGTCAAGACAATTAAATTGCAAATGCAACTTGGCAATTACGAAACTTGGCTCATTGTTTGTTTGCCTTGTCGGCAACAAAGGGTTAAACTTGTTAGTAGTAGCTGGCCAATTGCAGTTGTAGCCAACTTGTTTAAATAAATGCGTGTTAATGCCGTTCCCGATATTTGCCTTTGCCATTGGCCCAACCTAAGCTCAAGTTTTGTGGCTGTTGCAAGTTTTACATAAATTTGAAAGCTTGAAACTGCCAACTGGGGTGAATGTGTGTGGCCCCCTCCCCCCGCAACAGCAAATACCGAAAATTCACATTTCAAGTTTTTCTTACAACAAGTTGGTTGCAGCTGTTGTTCAAATATGGTTGACGGTAAGTCTTTTTTTTCCCGAGTTTGTCTATCTTAATGTGCACTTGAGCTGTTCAGGTTAAAACAGTAGCCAAATTTATAGTCAATAACTTACTCAGCGGAGACAATTGGTTCAATGAACTTTGGACAAAGAAAAACCACAAGAAAAAGCTTCAACTTTAGACCAAATAGTTTCCGCAGTAGTTTAGTTTTTAGTAGTTTTTCAAATATTTCATAACGCGTTAAGTCAACTTCATTTAACGTTTTACAATCAACGATATGAGTTAAAATTTTCGAAAGACTTTCGCCCTTGGAAATAGTTAAAAAGAAACAAAGTTTTTATTGATATTATTATTTGATTTAATAGGATTTCTATTAGAGATGAAACGGATATCCGGTAACTATCCGGTATCCGGCCTATCCGACGGCCTTAATACTCT
This sequence comes from Chymomyza amoena, assembly GCA_037043745.1. Lineage (NCBI taxonomy): Eukaryota > Metazoa > Arthropoda > Insecta > Diptera > Drosophilidae > Chymomyza > Chymomyza amoena. The sequence goes on from JBAMAX010001997.1 coordinate 85,082, forward strand.
CCGGCCGAATACCGAATAGGAATCCGTCTACCCGGTACCCGGCCAAACTGCTTCAGTTTCATCTCTAATTTTAATACGCTGAACTGAAGATACAAAGGCTTAATAATTTTGTGAAATGTGAAAGACTATATAAAGGCGGATGTCCGACTTCATTAAATATTAGAATATATACATTCCTGATCAAGACCAGTCGATATAGTTATGTCTGTTTATCAGTCTGTCCGTATATCGGTCCACATATTCGTCTGCCTTTCCATAAGAATAAAAGTATCTCTGTAGCCAAAAGAACTATAAGACTCCCTAAAGTATAAGAGTATACATATTTCTGATCAAGGTGAACAATCGAGTCGGTTTAACCATGTATGTTTGTCTGTCGGTCCGTAATTCGATAATCTTTTCGTCTGTATATCCATAAGAATAAAAGGATATCTGTAGCTTAATGAAATATAAGACACCAAATGCAAAAAAAAATTATTATCAGGTTCCGTTCACTCCAGATCTGCATTGGAGTTTTATGAAATGCATTATTATGATTTTATCAAATCATCATTTCTCTCAGAAATCCTTTCTGTACCTTTTTTATGTTGATCTCACAAATATTTATAGGGGCCCGGATCCGAGATTTTGCCCTGGTCCGGATATTCCCTCTACGGACCTGCCGTAAGACTTTTTCACGTATAAATTCCATTTTACATTATCCATCTATGTACGCAAGTTTTGTGATATTCCCAGGAGAACTTCGAAAAACAATCGAATTTAAACCACTTTACCTAGCAGAACCTTTACTAATTATAAAGATGTCATCCAAATCGGTAGGCTTTCTTTAAAGAAAGCATACACTTTAAGGAGTCTAAAGATGTCTTATGCAATAAAGTTTTGATCATCTCAAGTCGATATTTAAGTTGAAAGAAATCTTTTCTTCTGTTTCCTGGATATCTGAAAGCTTTCCATAACCATCAGCAAACTAAATTGGTAATTTGCGTTGATGCAGAGTAATTAAAATTTCTTAGAAATTGGCCAAAGTGCAGGGCCAAAATATCTCGAAATTATGATATTGTAGAATTGCTGTGTATATGCAAAGATAATGCACCTTTAAAATCCATTTCATACAAAAACTACTAAGCCCATAATCGCATGAGAATTTCAGAGTTTTCACTGCTCAATTATATAATTTGTATATTTTAATAACGAAGAATTCAGAATTTTTAGATGTAGCCTTCAGATTTCACTTCGTAATGCTCAAGATAAATTGCCTTGCATTAAAGTGATACACAACCAAATTTAATTGAAAAATATTTCTATCTGTTACACATATTCAAATCGCTCAGATAGTTTATCGATAGTTCCAGCATCGAAAAACTGTCCTGAATTCGCTAATAACTGTCAGTCATATATTCAGACAGAGCTTATTCTGACAACTCAATTTCTTTAAATGGATTAAAAACACTTTTTTAATTCGTTTTGATATATTTTTGAGATTTGTTATCTAATCATTAATAGCCGATACTTCTTGATCTTGGTTACATTAATTCGACGTGTTCGTCGATTTGTTTTCCTTTATATATCGAACACTTCTGGCTGGTTTTCGAATTTGAATCCACTTCCAAGCCAAATTTTGTGGATTACCTTTTTGATTCGGAGACCTATTTGAGAATTTCAATACCTATATTCTTTCTATTGAGACGCATTTCCTTTTAAGCAATTGTCATTTTGTTTTAACCAATTGTCATGTCGTGTCGCATTTTACGAGAACCCATTTTCTTAAAGGCAGTGGCGGATTTATTGTACAGGCAACGTAGGCTGAAGCGTAGGGCAGCCGAATTAAGGGGCGGCAAAATTTGAGTCACCTGAATTAAAAACATGACAATCACAATCGCATTTAATATATTTTTTCTTTTTTTTTTGTGAAAAAAGGGCAGCAAGTTATGGATTGCCTAGTGACGAAAAATATTTAAGTCCGCCACTGCTTAAAGGTCAATGTTTCTTTTATATTGAGTATAGTTCTGGAACTAATTTCACAATAAGTGATATTATGAAGATCTTAAAATAATGACTAATTTGATTTTTGGCAAAACAACTCATTTTGGTTGACTTCTACGAAATTACCTTTCACGGAAGTCAAACTTACTTTAACTAATCACTCTTATCATAACTCCTAGAAAGATAACAGACAACGAAAATATAATAGACTTTTAAACCAATTTGAAACCAATTTACAAATTAATGAACTATGATCGTTCCACTTTTTTGGTAGGTGAATGGAGTAGCTGCTGTAAGAGTTCCTCAAAAATAAATAAAACAAACCATACTAAAACAATGTTTTATAGATACTCCTTTATAAATAAATCAAATTGTTTTCGCTTGCTAATCAGCCAATCTTCTGTCATTTTATAATTCGCATAAATCGAGCACTTAACAAAATTTGAAATGTTTATCAGGCTGCTCGGAAAGAGTCTAGAACCCAATTATAGCTCTTAACGTGTCCATTCATTTTCTTCACTCAAATAAAGCCAAAGAACGATTATGCAACTCCTAAAAAGCCAAGTTTTATGGTACGAGTAAATTTCTTCAGCCATGTCAAATTATTGCGCAGTGTATAAAGTGTCGACATTTAAGCAAATCTATGACGTTTGCGACCTCAGTTATAGCCTCAAACGGCAACGAATGCAACAAAGACAACAAAAACAACAAACACAACAATATTAACTTGTTGTTTATGGTTTCATTCAATTTCAACAATTCAGCTGGCCAAGATCAGCGCGATTCGAAAACAACAGCAAAAACTACCAAAGTCGAAATTAACGTGTGCTAAAACCAAGCGAATATGGTGGGATAATCGGTGTGTGCAGGTGAAGGAAGTATTAAATATAATAGAGGGTGTTTTTTTCTGTGGAAGAAAAGCTTTAAATGGAAATAGAGTAAAGATATTTTTAGAAAGATAACTGATTTAGCTGTAACTGGCTAAGAAGTGAAGTACAGGTAACCCTCCTACAACGCGGATCCCAAAAAGCGGAAATTTTCTTACAACGCTACTCCTACAACGCGATTTTTACGAACTGGGCAACTTTCACAAAGAATTTTTTTTGCTGGTTTGCATGTTAAATTTTTTAATTGAAATGAGTCACAATTAAGAACTATTAAAAAAAAAAAACAAAGGAAAAATTCAAAGTTCGGTAGCATCTGGATCCTCTGCAGTCGCGAAAATAACTGCTTGTCTTAGACCAAAGATAATGGAGAAAATGGAACAATCGGTTACAGTGTGGATAGAAGATATGAGGAAAAAACGATTGCCTTAAGATGAATGTAATTAAGCATAAAGCACTAAAAATATTTAATTGTTTAAAGGAAATAAGGCAATCGTCAATCGATGAAATCAACTATCAATTTGTAGCTAGTAAATCTAGTCTTTCCGAAGTAGAAAATAACAAATTTTCACTAAAAAGTATCGAGAAAGTTTTAAATATTGCAAAGCAGTTGTAAGAATACATTTGTGAGAACAAGCCTTTAAGGGATAGAGCAGAAATAGTTAAACGAAATCTTCAAAACAGCCTAACTCTCTATCAAGACATTTACAAAGATTTACGAAATAAGAGCAAACAAACTTCATTTGAAGATTTTTTCAAACCAATAATCGATGGAAGAATGCCTGAATCTGATAGTGGATAGTGGAGATTTTGAACTAGTACGAAAAAACGTTCGAGGCAAATCATACTAAGTGACGAGGAGGAGTTCCTACTCCCTTTGTGGGTACTACCAACGCTTTGTTGGCCAAGCGCATGTTGGGTAGTAACCTAATGGGTTGCACATATCGATATGGGTCATCAGCCGCACTACCCTAGAATGTTGTTTTTCCCTGATGTCGTCATGTTCGAACTAACCATTGACTTTGGTTGAAGTTCCTCCGCAATCTCCATATACCACTATGCACCGAACTGATGTATCTTTGTAGTAACTGGGGATGGTTACCCAATCTTTGTTCTTCTTCTCTTTTTCTTCAATCCCCATTTGTTGTTAGGCGTCGGGGTAGCCTCGGGATAAGTTATGGTTCTATTTTTGCTTTAATATATGTATTAATTTAAGTTATTTCAACTTGAATATGTTACGTAGAATTGAAATTTTATTTTTTTTTTTGTATAAATAAAATAAGTCTTATCAATCGAATTTTATTATTATCAAATTTTTTATTAAAAAATGTTTAAGTTTGGAACCAATCTCTGATTTGTGTATGTATATATGATACCCCCTACAGCACGATTTCTTAGAAAACGGCATTTTTAGGGAACCTATTCCCCGCGTTTTAGGAAGGTTACCTGTATTTTCAAAGTTTCGTTTTCTAACACTTTTTGAGCAACGTTGGTAGTAGCCGAACTTAAATACCAGTGTTGGCAAATGTTTCAAAAAAAAAAAGAGGGAAAGTACCATGTTTGGAAAGTTTGGAGTTTAAAGTTTGGTGTTATTATACATATTACTACCTTGATCACCACCACACGATGATGATTCCGGCAAATTTTTTATATGACCTATTAGGACCTTGAATTAATTTCCGGACTTTTTTTTCAATTTTCAACTAATTATTCTGAAAAAATGGATACAAAATTTAATGTTCAAAGTATTGTCCATCGCTAGCCACTACTTTTTCCCATCTTTCTGGTAATTTTTGGATTCCGGCTCGGAAGAACGACTCGTCTTTTGAGGCTATCCATGAATCGACCCAATTCTTGGTACTTTCATAAAAAGTGAACCGCTGGTCAGTCAATGCAAGTGTCATCGATCGAAATAGGTGGTAATCGGATGGAGCGATGTCCGGAGGTAGCACCTTCCATTTTAACATTTTCAAGTATGTTTTCACGACTTTCGCGACATGGGACCGAGCATTGTCATGTTACAAAATAACTCTATCCTATCTTTGCTCATATTCTGGCCGTAAGTGGATGCCTCAAAAGCATCTATTGGAGTCGGTAACGGTCCCCTGTGATCGTTTCATTAGATTTCAACAATTCATAATAGATAACACCACGTTGATCCCACCAAATACAGAGCATGAATTTAGATCCATGAATATTTGGCTTCGCCGTTGATGTTGATGGCTGGCCGGGCTTACCCCAAGACTTTTTGCGCTTGGGATTGTCATAATGGTTCCAAATATTTTGGACTCTATTACTAGAAAACGCTGTCGTTGTTTTCGATTTTGAGGCCCAAAAATTATCGTATAACTTGTTGATATTTCTTACTCCAAAAGCGGTTAATGAATCAAAAATTGCCTTAAAGTTGAACCAAAGTTAGATATATTGGACACAGTAATATTTGCCAAAAATCAAACCTCCCAAAAAAACACCCTTTTTAACAAATGCCGCTAACATGTGTGCACAACTGGATTTAGGCAGCTGCGCGTGGGTCTCAAACTCTACTAACGCCGCAACCCCCGAACCACTCCATAAACCACTTCTTGCCGCCTCTGGATACCAAATTGCAACATTTATTTATATTTTTTTTTTTGCTATTCAATTTATTTACATTTTTTTCGTGCACCAAACTTGGCTGCTGTTTGCTCTTAAATTGCAAAAATTTATAAAAAAAAAAGATTAAGAGAACAGCAACAAAAAAAAGCAAAATCGAAAATTAACATAAAATAAAGATTTGCATGAAAATTGTTGCATTAATGAAATGTTAATTTGTCATTTTATGCCTAGCAGCGAAAAGTTTTACTGATTTAGTGTACGGCATAAATTTGTGGCTTGTTTTATTAATTAAATATAATTTGAGTATACATAACTTAATATGCATAATTTGTTAGCTTTTTGACTGATAATTAAGCAAATGTTCAAATCAGCCGAACGAATGTTTAACGGCCTCGTGTGGGCGATTTTACGAAAAAATATCTCAAGACTATGCTTAAGAGATAAGCATATAAGGTAAAGCGGCAAGCATATAAGTGCAACAGCAGCTATAACAGCTGCCTACTAAGCTAATGATGACGATGATGATGATTATGATGATGATGATGACAAAGTGAAACAATTTCTGAAACTAAAAATAAACAAAGACAAGTCGTCATAAAACAAGGAAGCAGAAGTTCCCTCTTCATTCTTTTAGTATTAAGAAAAGAATAAAGAAATTAAAACTAAGCATCGAAGTTTTAATGCTCTTTAGTCTGTCCAACAGCCAAATTGAAGCGAAAAGAGAGCCTAATTTTGGTACCCTTACAGGTGTGCTCTGTAACAGAGCTGAGAACTAGAGTCACAATTAAGAGATCACACAATGCGCGGATCCATTATTCGTGTCACTCCGAAATAGAGAGTACAGATTCAATTTTTGTATGGTAGCTATATGAACTAGTGAACCAAATTTATTCAAACTTCACAAAATGTGAATACAAATTTCAAACACATTTGTGTGAAGTTTGATCCAAATTGCTCCACTATTTCATATAGCTGTCATACAAAAATTGAACTAGTTTTCTGAGAACTTGCACATTTTGCAAAATTCTTTGCACCCTAAGGTAAGCCTGAACGTCAAAGTACTTTCTAATCTATCTTTCTATTTATTTGTTTATATAATTATAAATTAGAATTTAATTCTAAAATAAAGGTTAAAAATAAAAGGTTTTGAAGCCAGAGCAACGTAGGCCTTCAGGCTGTTTTAAAAATTTATTATTAACATTGTATTCTTATTAATTATTTTTATACTATATACATTTGTTTAATTTAAGTCTAGACGTGAGTTTAAGAAGTTCTTTATATTTTCGGTGTTGGTCTCTGCGAGTATTTCTGAAGGTTTTGGAATTTTTAAGGAGGTGCATAGGTTGAGGATAAATTGGAAGTGCTTAAGGAGGTGCTCACTATGATGGGTTTAAATGCAGAGTTTTACACAACAAACAACTATCGGACCCGAATTACCCCAAAACCGGCGTAAAGCAGGGTTGCCTCATGTCTCCGCTGTTGTTCCTTATTGTTCTTCACGACGTGTTGAACAAAGCGTTAACAGGAAAACATGGTGTACCCTGGAGTTTTAACGAACATCTTGAAGAACTAGCATACGCCGACGACATCGCCCTCCTTGCCGTCAAAAGGTCGGACCTGCAGTTGAACCTGGAAAAGCTCAGCGCTCGCGCAGGCGAGGTCGGCTTGAAAATAAACGTTAACAAAACCGAATTTATCGCGAACAGCGAGGATAATAACGTGCCAAGTTTCACAGTGTATGGGAAAGGACTCAATCTTAAACAGGATTTTTGATACCTTGGCAGCAAAATAACTGCAGCAGGCGGTTCATCCGCTGACATCGCCAACCGTATAAACAAAGCCAGCGGTGGCTTCACACTACTAAACAACATCTGGTCATCTAACGCGATATCGGTCAAGACGAAACTTCGGATTTTTAACTCCAACGTAAAATCCGTCCTGTTATATGCTTACGAGTCCTGGTCGCTTACATCGGTTCTGATCCGGAAACTGCAAACTTTTGTCAACTTCTTAAGGATTTGGTGGCCACGCACCATTTCTAATGCGGAATTACTGTAAGCCACTAATGAGCTTCCTATTGAACTAATAATCAAACGCCGGAATTTCGGGTGGATTGGGCACACCCTTCGCAAAGACACCTTCAAAATCTGTGGAAGACCAACAACCTCTTGACGTCGCATGGTGGATGCTGACCTTCGGGACTCCCATACAGACTGGAATAGCCTCAAACAACTTGCAAAAAATCGGTCGGACTTCAATTCTTTTGTTTTGGCCCTAAGCTCCACCCGGATTTAGAGGAAATTATATATATATAAGGAGGTGCTCTATTGTGAGGGTAGGGTGAGGGTGTGCGTTGCAATATGGACAGATCGGCTGCATTGAATCTATCCTACTATTTAGAGCATTAATTTGGAGCAGCTTAGAGACAGTACCTTTCAAGAGAGAGAAGAACAAACATTGTCTGCATATCTTCAATTGAATATTTTACGAATCCACATCCAAGGAAACAATATAATTAAGGTGATTGTACCAAAACTCCTGCATATTCAATATTAAAAATTGACACAAACATTAAATGAAGTGTTATTGGATGAATGTTTTGTAGGAAGATAACTATGGAAACTTAGTTTAATAAAATGTAGCGTATTGAGAGTGTACTGTAGTCGGAGTATCCTGTCTGTAGCCGCATCACTTATTTCATTTGAATAGAGTACAGAAAAAGCGGCAGCCAGCCGCAACTATTTCTTTTTCTGCAAAACAATGAGCAAATAGAGGCAGAGGAAGAACATCTGAAGAGCATTGAAATTAAATATGGTTTGTAACAAGAAATCCGCACTAAAAATAAACAAATGAAGCACTCGACAGCGCATGCAAAGGGTGTACTGAAATGTTATACGAGGGCAGTTTGATAGCACAACAGTATTAAATACTTCATCCAACTATTAATTGTTGCAAATTTTATGTTTGACAAACTTAAAAAGTAGTTGAGGGTGTTCACTTTGTGGGGCATAAATGCATAAAAGCAAGATTAAGTGAAAACAACGAGGTATAAATGTAAAAATGCCAGAGGACAGTTTGTTAGTACACACTTCTTCTCCCAACTATTAATTGTTAAAAAATTTATGTTTCAACAGCTCAAAAAGTAGTTGCGGTGCTCACTTTGTTGAGCATAAATGCATAAAAGCAATAATAATCGAGTTACAACGAGGCATAAATGCATAAATGCCAGAGCAACAACAATCAGTTCACAACTGGCACATGAAATGACTCGTTTTTATGAGAAAAATGCTATTCAAAAGCATAAAATAATAAATAATGGATATTTATTAGAGCAAGATATATCGGGTTTTTCAATAGGGACGCTACAAAAGTAGACCGATAGGGACAACAAACGACGCCATATTTTTCCCCGCTCTCTTGACATTTCTCTTCAGTAAGGTTTGCCATTTCATGATGGAAAGATATACGAACCAACAACGAGTCGAATTTATAAAAATTTACTACCGAACTTCGGAGTCAGTGGCCTCAACTTTAAGAGCGCTACGTCTATTTTATGGTCGTCATAATTGTCCTGCCAGATCAACAATTGAGCGTCTAGTGGAAAAATTTGAATCCACAGGCACAGTACAAAATGTTCCCGTGCCAGGGAGACAAAAAAGTGCAAGTCGTGTGGAGAATATTCCTGCCGCTAGCGCATCAATTGAGGAAGACCCAAATCAGTCTCTCACATGTCGTTCTCCAGAGTTGGGCCTCTCTGTGACGTCGTTGTGGCGAATTTTGCGAAAAGATCTTGGCCTACATCCATCCAAGATCAAATTGACGCAAGAACTGAAGCCGCTATGTTCGTGAATTGAGCTGAGCAACAACTTGAAAATGATCCGGATTTTCATCCAAAAATCATCTTGAGCGAGGGGCTCATTTCTGGCTGAATGGCTTCGTCAATAAGCAAAATATGCGTTTTTGGTCAAGCTGCAATCCACACGTACCCGATGAGTCACCATTGCATCCCGAAAAAATTACGTTTTGGTGCGGTTTATGGGCCGGCGGTGTCATTGGGCCGTACTTCTTCCGTGATGATCAAGACCGGCACGTTACTGTGAATGGGAATCGCTACCGCTCAATGAGAACCGAATATTTTTGGGCCAAATTGGATGATATGGACTTGGACAATATGTGGTTTCAACAGGACCGCGCCACAAGCAACACAGCGAATGTCATAATCGATTTATTGAAAACCTAGTTTGGCGAAATGGCCCAGTCAATTGGCCGCCTCGGTCGTTAGACTATTTCCTGTGGGGCTACATCAAGTCTATGGTCTACCTATGCTAACAAGCCAGCGACGATTGATTAACTTCGTACGAATATCGAACGTGAAATAGCAGCAGTATCGGCCGATTTATGCTCGAAAACCGTCGAAAATTGGGTTTAGCGTCTGGACTTCTGCAAGCGTGCCCGCGTTGGCCATACAAAAGAAATCGAGTTCCAAACATAATGGCATCGAATATACTTTCACAGGAATAAAGAATTCATTGATATCCAAAACCGTTTTTGTTTTATTTAAAAAAAACTTTTGTAGCGCTCTTATTGAAAACCCCTATATAACATATATTCAGATCGAAAACGGCAAAGAAATTCCAAGTTTTTTAGCAGACTAGAATGACGGTATTAAGACGTTTTTTCATTACTCTTTTGTGCAAGTATGCCTTAATTTCTCTAGTAAGGGTTCTGGCTGGATGGGTCATAATTGCACTTTGCAGATTGTTGTGGGACACAATATATCTAGTTATATATTAAAAATAGTTTTTCTTAATTTCAAAAATGACAGACTTAATAAACTGCCCTCGTATATGTGGTACACGCCAAAAGCAGAACAACAAACAAATTTAACAACAATGTGTGGCACTGTTATGGGGGCCACATATTCAAAAACAAATTCAGAGCGAGGGTAAATGGTAAGCTTAAGCACTCCCCATATACACTCACCAACACACACACACACACACAAGCACACTCTCTCAGACGGAAAAGTCAAATACATAAGTTGACAGCATTTTTATTGAGGAAATGCAGCGGCAGTCTCAACAATAACAACAACAATTGCAACGTCGACAGCTGTCAAGACGCGGCAGCAACTCAAGACAATTGTTGTAACTTTTTCTTCTATATATATATATAAACAGTCAGAACAAATATTATTCCAACACCTTATAATATAAAATTTAGTGCTTGGAAAGTTAGCACTATACAATACAATAGAATACAACTTTTTTTGTAAAATTAAAAGTTTTTGCTTTAAAACAATTGTTTATAGATCATTCATGAAAATAAAAGGATAATAAGTATAAGTATAAGTTTATTTGAGATATGTTATGTAGTAATAGTAGCTAAGATTTTACTTCCTTATTTAATCAAATGCCAATGTTCTTCAGAAATTTAATTGATTTAAAATTAAAATTTAAACGTGTTGGCATAATTTTTAACCTCACTGTATTATGCATAATATATGTATTTGCATAAATTGCAAGCGCAGCGACAACAGCAACTGCAACAAAAACAACAACGTCGACGACCTACGTGTGACCAACGTCCAGACATTGCAAAACAATTACAAACACACACACACACACACATTAGCACACAATGAGTGATAAAAACAAAAATAAAGCCAAGCTTGAAAAAACAAAGCGCGTTAAACAAATCATTCAGATACCACTGTGCCGCCTCTGCCCGCAAACAGAACCTCAGACAACAACAAGGCAAGCAAGAGAAGAATAAGAACAACAACAATAAGCTGCTTGCGCTCTTGTTTTGATTTTTTGCGGCCGTTGCCTTTGCTTGCAGTTTATTTGGGGGCCTGTGCTAGCCGTTTCGCTTGCACCCACAGCAGACGTTAATCAGCCAACAGAGATCAGCACTGCATATAGTATACTGCATGCTCGCTTGCACCAACACAAGGGCAGCAGCAGCAGCAGACACACAAGCTCTGCTCCTTTCCCTCGAACAAATTCTGCACAAGGCAACTATGTTACAACAACAAACTCGTTTCAGTTATGTCAAAAAGAAAATCAAAGAATCGAGAAACAGAACAAAAAGGAGTATGTCGTTTAACTGTTCATTTGTGTCGTATACAGTGGCTTAGTTAACTATTTTTTGAAAGGGGATGACTTTATATTACATTTTATTTAGTTTTAAGAAAAGTATTTAACGTATTTGTATAAAGTTGGCAAAGTCATGCAAGAATTAGACGAGAAAATTAATTTTTTTGACTTTTTCAAAGTAGAGTATTGACACCCAAAATGCTGTATTTGTCTTTAGCCACATTTTTATTTTCACCCAATTTTTATTTAGTCATATATTTTGCACTTTTATAAGCTTAATGTTCACAGCTCAAAGGCTTCCGAAATTGGTAAAAAAAATTGTTATTCATTGTCTATGCTAATTAAAACAAACATTATTTGGCTTAAATATACAAGCCGCGTGTCTACCATAAAATCGCTGTAACACCTTTTTTTGTTTATATAAGTTTTTTATACTAATAATGGAATATTTTTTATTAATTTTTGATTTTTATTATACCAGATTTCTAAAATATGATCAACAAGCCAAAAAATAAAAAGAAAATAAGCAAAATTTTTTGTTCTTAACACAAGAAAATGATTAAATTTTAGTCAATAATATATAATGGTTGTAACTAGAATTGTCTTTAAAATTTAAAATTTTTTCCGCAATAAAAATTTGAAAGCGATGTTTCTTACTGGTAGTTATTTAAAAAATATATCTTTATATTATGCATTTATAGAAGCTGGGCGTTCATACAGAAAGTAAATTTTAAAGCACCTTGTGCCGTATTTGTTTTACAAATGGGCTAAAAGATTTTCCCCAATCTTCCCTAGCATGCCGGAGCAACACATAGTTTGTCTTACGGAAGACAGCAGGATTTGCTAGAACTTCCATGTTATTGTTATCATAATTCGCAATTAGTCCGGCTGACATTTATTGTGTGGGTGAATACTAGGAAATTTAAAAACAGCAAAATATCAAGAAGAATGTACAAAACTCGTTTTGGTAAAATTCACTAGATTATTTAAAGTGATATCTGAGGTTTTATATGGTCGTAGGTATAATATATGACGTAAACGCTAATGGAGCTAATATGTCCTCAGTGGCAGATTTAGGCAACATAGGCTGAAGCCTAGGGCGGCAGAATTAAGGGGCGAGAAAATTTGAGTCACCTACTACTGCTACCTACTACAACTATATTGTAATAAAGCAGTGATTACAATCACAGTCGCATTAATTATATTTTTTAAATATATTTAAATCCGCCACTGACTGTACCCACAACAAATAAATATTATAGAGGAGGTTACACCGGTTGACCTCCGGGGAATAAATAATATAATAACAATTAAATAGTTATGCATTGATTTTAATTAAACCCAAAAAAATTTGGATACAATATCAATGCAAACGAAATTCCAAAACAGTATGCCCCGCACATATTTATTTTTTTAGCGTAAAAGCTCACAAAATCTCTATTAACAATCGAAAATATTTGTTCAACCATATGTCTTCCTAATGGGGCTATAAGATAAAGTAAACCAGTTATGATCAAATTTTTAGATTGCGGCAAATTTAGTAACGTTAAACAAACAAATTAAACTTGTTTCCCGAAGCATAATAAGTGAATTTAATTCAAAATTGATTGCTAAAGCTCTTATCATCCCTGAGATCGAGATAGTCATGTCTATTATCGACTTCTCTAGTCAACCTAATCATACTTTAGCTAATTTTGGGTGATTCCCAGCGTCTCCTTTCTGGCTTGCGCAAACTTTATATACACTTTGTACTCTACAGCTATCGGGTATAAAAATTCCCAGGACATGGGGGCTGGGGTATGCTTAACACCTACGAGCCCCTTTACACGCCACTGCTAGAATCCAATTGGCTGACTTGCACTGTGTTTGTGTGTGTGGGTGTTTGTGTGTGTTTTGCGGCTTTGCCAGCTGTTTTGAAAATTTTAGCAAGTTTTATTTTTTGCCCAATTTGAACTAAAAAAAAGATAAACCCGATTATACTATATAGAGTATTTTTAAGCCTATGTCCCTGAGTCTGCGCATTATCTACAGACAGCCTGGCGGAGCATACATAATATGTACATAGCTACGTATGTATGTATGTGTGTTTTGCTGCTGCCCTTTTCTATGTATGTACCACAAAATGCCGCTAGTTGCAGTACATTTGTTATGGCTTATAATAATTTTAATTAAAAATTATTCCAAATTGTTAAACTTAAGCACTTACCGGGTTTAAATTTTTTTAATTATTTTTGTTTTAGTGCGCTCTTTTTTAACTGCCGGTATTCCTGCTTGCTGCTTAATATGTTTTTTGCAGCAACAACAATAAGTTTGGCTTTGCAGAAATTATTGCTGCACACACTCGCGCGCGCACTCACACACACAGGCACAGACAAACAGACAGACACTCACGCACGCACTCACTTTGTTTGTTGTATATACATAAGCATGTGTGTGTGTTTGTGTACTGTATTCAACTCCGGCGCACTTTACGCTCTTCTTGCTGCCTTTTATTAAATTCGTTGTTGTTGTTGCTGCTGCAAATTTCTTTGCGCAAAAGGAGTGGCGCGTCGTTTATGCGTCGCTCTTCTTACAACCAGGATTTTTCAACTTTTTTTTTTCTACTCTTTTGCATGTACTTGCACACACACGCTCAAACACACACATACATACACGCCAAAGACGGGGACGCCGCACTTTATGCGTTTTCTTTTTTTTATTATTATTAAATATATTTTATAAATATAAACATATTCATTAAACGCTTTAAAACTTGCAGCCTTTTCTGCGCAATTTTAGCTCAATTCTAGGGTCGCGGCTTATTAGTCGCTTGGGGCGGCGTTCCAAACGCTTTATGTTTTATAGCACTTTTAATGCAATATTTGCATGCATATTTATTAACAGTTGTTAAGCTACTCGTTTTGTTGTAATTAATAATTTATGCTCATTTAAATATACGCGCAAACACACTTTAGCCAGCAAAATCGACTCCAAACGCAGCAAACTAGCGCAGACCCAACCTACACGACGGACGACGAAAAAGTTACTGACAACTTTGCGCTATCAAACGAAAAACAAACTCAAACTTAAATTCGATTAATGTGCGCAAGCTAAAGATTTGTTATGTTAACTTTTTTATAATATTAAATAATTGTAATTTTAAGCATTATTATTACTTTTCAAGTAGCTCTTAAAGTTTTAACTACATTTTATGCAGTTAATTTTCGACTTTTAATAGCTCTTTTTAGTCTCGAGTGTAGCTGCTAGCACATCGATAGACGTAAGGTTAAAACATCGATATTTTGACGCTGCCAAAAAACAGCATATGTTATTTAACAGAATGCAGGCGCTGTTATATGCGATAGTTCTGCAGCAAAATTAGGCACGCGTGATTTCAGCAGAAAAAATAAGCGCCAATAAGTATTAACTTTATTATATTAAGTTTTAGACCTTTACAGCAGACTTTATATTATTTATACACCTTAACTTTTATAGTTACAGTTTTACGCTGTTATGTGCGATATTTCTGAAGCAGAAAGTCAAATAAGCGCCAATAAGTTTTAACTTTATTATATTAAGTTTCTGACTTCTTCGGCATTCGAAATTGTAATTATTTATACACCCTAACTTTTGTAGAGTTGAGCTTATAAATCAAGCTATACAACCAAGATGTCAAAATTAAATCGACACTAATTTTAATTATAATTTAGCTATTTGTAAATAAATCTATATATATAAAAATGAAAAAATTTTCCTGTGAAGCTTATAGACTCACGAACGGCTGAGCCGATTTGGCTAATTTTGGTCTTGAAATGTTCGTGGAAGTCCAGGAAAGGTTTAATGTTGAGAAAATATAACAAAATTGCGACGAAAATACTAAAAAGGACAATTTGATTTTCCAATACAACATTTTTAATTGTTTTTGTCGAAAGGAAACACAAAAATTATAAACGTTATAAACTTTATTTTATTGAGGCACACAAAATTTCATGAGAATCGGTTCAGCCGATAAATTTGCATGTCATTATAGTATTTCGTGAATTCGCCACAAAAATAAATCATTGGAAGAAAATAAAGATCTAGACGAGCGCAGCGTAGGCTGGCTAGTAATTAAATAAAAGTCTTCATATACACAATTGTTTTTTGAAAATTAAGTTATAAACCGGAAAAAATGTGAACTTTTTATTAAAAAAAATGTATTCCTAAATAAAATCAAAAATCGAACTTTTAACAGAAATAACACTTTTGTAGCAACACGAGAAACAATACCTAAAATTTTCAATCTCTTTTATATATATTAAAATTAAATTATGTTTATTGACTCACGAGCTATACACTTTACCCACCAAATTTTTGTGTGTGGGATCCTTAAGATAAGTGCAAGGTGCTTGCATAGTATTGTTGTATTCTGGACATTTCAAAGGTTTTAGAATCGCCACAATTTACAAAAAAAAAATTTAAGAGTGAATTAAAACAAACAAATATATTTGTTTAAGTGTAATTTTTTGCATATTTTATTTACAATCTGTCTTTATTAGACAATAAGTAAATTTCCTAATTGGTATTAAGACTAAGACTTTTGTGGCGCTGAATTAATGCCATTTTTTACGTTTTTTTAGAATTTAAGGAAACTTGTTATTGAATTGTTGCTTTTAGTTTTGTTAATTGTTTAAAAATGTAAATTTAAGAAAACCTCATCATTAGTTTTTGAAAAATATAAACAATATGGGAGGAATTCACATTTTAGTGTAAAATCGCCTACTGTACGATGACTTTAGTGGCACACTGTAAATAGAATACCAAGTTTCCACTGAAACCTACTATTATATAGCGTTATTTGCTGTATAGATTACGAAAATTCTACCTATTTCATGATTTAACATGACCATATAGGCCATAAAATAATCAAAGCCAATTTCATATTTAGTATTTTATTCAATTTCACTTATTATTCTTGGGCGTAGAAGACATTGAAAACCGCAAAAAGTGATCTAAAATATGATTAGGATCACTAGAGGAGGTATTCATAAACGACATAACGACAGAATAGGTTTTCCAGACCAATTGAGACTATCGCTCAAAAAATCCTTTTTGGGACTTAATTTTTTTTCATATAAATATCGAAATCAACCGCTCACGACTCAAATTATCAAGCTACTGCTTAAAGCAAAATTCCGCTGAAAGCAAACAGCATAAGCGCTTAAAATTATGCAAATTTTTAATGTTATAATTAAAAACCTTCTTTAAAATCTTATTTCTTGTATTGCGCAAAACAAAATTTTATAAAGACGCTCAAATATTGTAGTAACTTATCGTTTATCGAAAGTAATTAATATCGCACTGCTGTTGCCAGACTGATATTACAAAGCAGCCGCAAACAGTATGGCAGCACTGTTTAAAAATATATAAACAAAGACGCTTAAATGCAATTTTGCAACTAACAAGCAAAATGTGGCAGTTGTTAACGCTTTTGATGCTTTTAAGCTGCAGCTCAATAGATGCAAAGCCAAAAGTAAGTAGCCGTCTTTACTCAAAGCTGTCCAAACAAAATATAGCTGTGAAAACTCATTTGCTAGCACTGCTCCGACTTGTTGCGGGAACTAGCCAGTGCGCAGAGTTTATTTGTACAATGCACCACGAATCATGCGGTGCCCGTCAAGATGTGTATTGGTTGTATAAATGGTTATGAAAATATGAATGCGAGCTTTACGACATTAATGGAAGATGAAAACTGTTCTAAGGAGTACATGGACTCGGATCGCATAAATGTGGTAGCAACAACACAGGGCGTGCTAACTGGCTTATGGAGCAGAGCTAATTGTGATGGTAAATTGCGTGCTAAACTTTCTGCTGCCCTCAACCAACCACTAAAGTTATCTTTTATACTTTGCACAGATTGTTTTAATAGCAACAATTCGATTGATTTTGAAGATAAAGCCATCACACTTAACAGCTGTTTGAAAGATCACCCTGGCTCGGAATGCACAAATTGTGAGCTAGAATATTTGGATTTAAATGATTTCTACAAAGATATTGAAAAAAAGTGTAAAGGAAAGGTTTGTTACGATCTGCAGGATTCGGTAAGCTTAGAGTTTCGAAAAAGATGCACCAACTTAAACTTTTTTTTTTGCACAGATGAACCGCACGCGTTTACATTGGTCCAAGGATCTGAATTGCTGCAAACGTGAGGTCTATATGACCACATTTGTTGTCAGCGCCGCCATAGTTGCTCTGCTGCCTTTATTGCTTTTCTACAGCAGTGTTTATGTCCTTACCAAACGTCGGGAGGCCAATCATAACATGCTTGATGAGAATTGTAAGCAATGTGGACGCTTTTTGTAATAACTTTTGTTCAAATCGTTTGTGCATTACAGATCCTGAACTGGCGGCGCCTTCTACGTCAACGTTGATAACTGCCGCTGTGCTAGCAACAACAACGCCAGCAGAAGATCCATCGCTTATACAAGCTAGAGAGGAAAAAGTGGCTAATATAATTGCCGCAGCTGAAGATTCTAGTGATGATGATGATCTGCCGCTGATAAAACAAAAATAATCATAAATAGAATATGCGTTGCCTAGGCGCATGTTTACACTGCTTGTTCCATGAGTCAACATTTTATTAGCATTATATAAAATTGTATTTTTCTATTGTGACTCACCATGAGGCTTAGCCTAAGCTGGAGCTACTAATTGAGGCCACAATGAGCGCGCGCATAAAGCGTGCCTAAGCTGATGCTGACCACGCTGATAAGCTCATGTCATATGTACGCGCGGCATTAGAGTAAACTAATCAGTGCTAGCATGCTAATTAGAAGCTTCTCCTTTGTCCTAATGTAATCATTAGTTCTCATCCTAATCTTTGAAATCTAGTTGGAACGCCAGTGTAAATAAGCCAAAAAAATAACAATTTAAATCATAAACAAAACATATTTTTAACTATTTGTATATGCATAAAAAACATTTTATAATTTTATAATAAAGCAATTTAGCCTTTATTTCATCATATCAGTCTTGTCATATTGCACATAACCCGCATCCTCAATTTGTTTGTTAAATGCCAGCGTTGTCACTCCTTCAACTCTGGTCCCGGATCTGTAACGAAAAAGAGCAGAATACCCTAAAACAGTCCATGGGTTTTAAAGCAGTCAAGTACTTTGTCAAAGCTTGCCAATCCAAGCTGAAGCGTCCAAGTGATGGAAATATCTTTAAGAAGTGCAAACAAACGGTTTATATAATTCCATTTGCTCTTGAAGAATGCAAGATCTGTAGCTTGGCTGCCATATGTGTGTCTAGAGTTTTGTAGGTCTTAGAATTTATGGGTTTATGAGTAAAACCTTGTATATGAAATACTTTTGCATATATAGTATATAAATTCTTCAGTCCGGAATCAGTAATTGTTAGACGTTGTTGGGTGAATCAATTCCATAAGAAAAGATGCACATAGTCTTTAGCTATGAGTAATACAGACAGATCCAGAGCAAGTGCTCCGGCATCCGTTTATAAGGCACGGCTATATTTTAACACTGTGCTGCGGCCAGTTCCAAAAAAGTTTCTTATTTTGGTAGCGCATTTGCTTGGGAATAATACTGCATATATATATGATA
Organism: Chymomyza amoena; assembly: GCA_037043745.1. NCBI lineage: Eukaryota > Metazoa > Arthropoda > Insecta > Diptera > Drosophilidae > Chymomyza > Chymomyza amoena. The sequence continues at coordinate 104,222 of JBAMAX010001997.1, forward strand.
TGTATAGATGGTAGTACTCTTTGTTGAGCTCTTGAAAGTCCAGCGCACGTGGGAGGGTTAAAAACAGGGGAAGCACACACATACACTCAATTCACTGGTATTCTTTTGGCATAGTTGACTTTTCGGTAGTTCATTTCGTTTGCGGTACGGTAAGAAAGGGTTGTAAAGAAAGAAGCGTCTTTTTCATATTTTTTTTCTTTTCGTTTTTTCCAACTTTCACGTCAGTCTTTAAATAAAGTTCACATTTGACTCTCTTGATTTTCTTCTTTTTTTTTTCTTTTTGTATTTTCGTTTTAAAATATTTTAATTAGATGCTTTTTTGAAATTTGCTTATTTCGTAAGTTTTGTTAAATCTTAGAACTTTTCGCTTGGTAATATAAGATCGGGCGACTCGGCGCTTTTCGTTTTTAAAATAAACTTTCTTTCATTTGGAGAGACATTCATAGTATCATAGGGGGGAGTGTATAGGAGACGAGACGTTAACGATAATTTGCCGCTTTGTAGTCATATTGGAGTGGATTTCGTTTACGTCTAGTTTTAAGGATTACGCTATAGGTAATGTGTATATATTTATATATAAGTATGTATGCAAATTATCAGCTCTTGCTGTAAGATCTGCATTTTTAAAAGTGCCGGGTTGCTCCAAGCAATTACAAATACTACTAACACACTTTCACACGCGCCACGACTTGCCACAACTTTCACGCACTGCTTTAAATTAGGCTTTAAAAACGCTTAGCACTTGTTGGCCTTAACGCCTGCCATCCCGATAGCTGCGCTGACCACCACGATCGTTACGTCCATTGCCGCCAAAGTGACGCGAATCTCGCGAAGAACCGCCAGTGCTGCCGCGGTTATAGTCGCGACGACGTGCGCCCGTGGAGCCGTTGTTGTCGCGATTGCGATAGCCACCTGGACCGCCGCCGCCACCAACACCACCGGACATACCCGCGCCAGACGCTGCAGCGGAGCCTGCGCTGCCACCATTGCCATTGCTGCCATTTGCAGCGCCGCCGCCGCCATAGACGGGAAATCCTGGTGGTGGCGGCACTGTAGGCAAACCAGCGTTCTTCCAAGCTGCAAAGTCCTCGTAGCTGGGTGTCTTATCGAAGCCCGGTGGTGGTGGCCGCAGCGGCTGTGGCGGTGGATAGTCTGGCAGCGGTGGCGGACCTGGACCATCATAGTAACGCACTGGCGGTGGCAGCTGTTCGTACATAGAGCCAGGTGTGCCCGGTGGCAGCGAACCTGCAGCGCCGGCAGCTGCTGGCAATGGTAGCTGTCCAAAGGGTGGCACAAAGGGCAGCGGTGGCAGTTGACCGTGCATATTGCGCATATAGTCAGCTACATATGCCTCGGCGGCTGCGGCCGAGGACATGTAGCGCTCCCAGGAGGGCATGCTCATTTCAGCGCCACCAGCTGCACCGCCGCCCATTTGCCTGTAGGGTGAGCCATTACGTTTGAAATTGCCGCCTGGCGGCATCATGGAATGATGATGCCTGTAGGGACGATGATGTGGACCGCCGTGCCCATAGCTGCGCTTGTGTCGCATAGGACCAAGATGACTGCCACCGCCACGTCCACCATGTCCACGCGTAGAGAGACTACGTGGCGGCTTGTAGATAACATGTATGCCCTTCTCCCGCATAACGCGCGCTGTTTCCTTAGACTTGCGCAATATAGGTGTCAACTCGACGTGCTCGTCTTCTGGAAACAGACGACACAGCTCGGCGCCAATTTTTGGCTCTATTTCCTGGCCATCGCGACCAATTTTGACGGGCTTGCCTTCGTTCCATGAGTTGTGCAAGTGTAAAGTTGCATTGAACGAAAGCTCTTTGCGACAAATCCAATCGAGTTCAATAACGCCGCCAAGTGCCTTAGGCGAAATGCTAGGTGGCAGCACCCAGGCAACTTGGGGTAAGTCCCGACGTGATGGAGCGGCCATGCGCGCAAAACCAGCAAATTTGCCTGCAATTAAAAGAAGCGAACAGCTTACAGAATGAGACCAACAGTTAAAGCTACAACTAAGTTTCTTAATTTTGCTCCCAATGGCCCAGACGTCATCTACGACTTCCCGCTAAGATCTAACCAAATAGTCAGTGACAGTTTAATTTCAAGTACCCTGACTAAGAATGAACTTTAGCTTATTTTAACCCACTTTCCAACTTACCGCTTTCGTTAACCGAGAATATTAGCAGCACATTGCGCGCCTCCTTAAATGCCTGACTCAAGTTGGCATCATTCTGCGGCAAGGTGGCCCAAACACTTTTGTTCTTGGAGAGCTGCACATTCTCAATATTATTAGATTTGATTAAAAAGAAACGAGTGTCACGGAACAGATAATTCAGCTTGGTCATATAGTCGTAGGCCTTTTGTGAAGAGTTGCCGTCCTTTTCGGGTGTTGAGCTTTTGGAGGAGGCAGTTGTCTTGCCGCGTGCGCCGTTTCGTTTATGTTGTGTGCCGGAATCCGAGTCAGATGATTCGGAATCAGATTCTAGAGCTGGCAGTGTAGGTTTCTCGTCCTCTGCATCGCTGACATCACTTTTGTTCCCAGCTGCGCTTGAGTCGTTATTTTGCTGAACATTGCTGGCCGAATTGTTGTTGCTGCTTGAGCTCTTCTTGCTGCGCAACTTCTTCGTGTTGGTCTCATCGGCATCCAACGAGTTGGCCTTGTCGGCTGCGGAGCTTGCGCTCTTTTTAGTTGATTTGGACTCGGTGGCGCTACGTTTTTTCTTTTTGCCATTAAGTTCGGTTGGTGTAGCAGTGCGCTTGGTTTTTTTTGCAACTTTACTTTTGCTGCTTGCCCTTGTTGTTTTTGTTGTTGATGAGGCGCTAGCAGCTGTTTTGGAGCTGGACTTAGTTTTGCGCTTGCCGCCATTGTTGCTGCCCGCTAATGAGGATGGTGCCGTACTTACCGAGCTAATGCTGGGCGCAGAGTTCGAAGACTCGCTGCCCGACTCGGAGGCTTCGCTGCGCGTATCGAAGGAATCATCGAAATCCTGCAACTCTTCGGCTATATCAGCCTCGTTCTCGTCCAGACCGAGATGCACTGCGTCCAGATCGGCCATGTCGCGCATTAGTCACAGCGGCTATCCCTCACTGCACAATTTGTTTGTTTACTTCCGCTTTCGTTGTTGCTTTTTACTCTCCACTCCTATCTTTTGTCAGCATTTTCGTTGTTTAAAAGACGCACGAATGAGACAACCAGCAAGCGAAAGCGAACAGGAGGCATCGTCATCGACGTAGAACATTTAGTGGCAGCAGCGCAGCGAAAAGAAAAATAGACGTAGAGAAAAAATGCCGATCGATTTAGCAAGCTGTATATAAACACTTTTAAATGTACTTAATATAACACTCACTCGCTGTACTCGATATGCAAGTTTTGGCGCATAGACGCGTACACAATTTGCAACAGTTTTTGTTTAGTTATTGCACTTAAATTTTACAATTTTTATAAATTTATAGCAGCTATAAAAGAATTTTGCTTTGACGGCGCAATGGCGTCAGAGCAGTGCAGCTAGCTATACGCGGCCATGCTAATTTAATCGCTTATCGGTTGCATAGTATATCGTCAGCGATTGTTTCGATAGAACTGCATGTTAAAAAAACAGCTGTTCGCGTTTGGCTTGCAGTGTTTAACTTAATTTCAAATCGGTAATGTGTAGCTGCACTTCAGTTTAGTTATTATGTGTGCCAAGTCGTGTGATTTGTTGACACTGCCCATGGAATTAGTGGATAATAGCGAGTATGAGCCACAGCGCTGCTTTATACCATCTGCGCTACTTGTTGAATGCTCGACCTCGGAGTGGTACAAATGTGAACTACATGATGGCAGCTTTTCCATTTGTCGTTTGGCTACACGCCCTGGCAGTGAGACTTGTTGCTTTATGGACAGTGTTGTTAGCTCGTCGCCTGCATTTAGTGCAGCCAACAAGCAGCTTTGTCGCCTCATCCCTTTGGAGGTCTCAGTAAAGCCTGAAAAGTTGGCTTGTGTGGTCACCATTGATGAGAAACTGTTGCGTAGACCACAGAGCAGTTTAACGTCGCTCAGCGAGCTTGTTCGTATTTTTCTAAATGATTTTATGCTGGCCGATGGTTGCTTCGTTCAGCACAAACGCCTATATGACCTAGGCATAGCCAGCGTCGAAATATTTGATGTGCCAGGACTGGCTGCAAATCAGTGCTTCGAAATGACCAACGAAACAGCTTTGCTTATAGTAGACGTGCGCCTGGTAAGCTCAGCTAAGCTATCTAGAGCTGCAGTCTTTCATACATGTGGATTTGAACGTCCGCTGCGCGCTTTGGAGGACCTGTTGCAGAGCTCCCAAAGTACACAAGCTGGACTGCTTCCATTGAATGCCCTACTTGTTGGCCCTGTGGGCTCAGGCAAGAGCGCTTTACTTGCTGAATTTATACGTCGTAAGGGTTGCAACTGTTTCTATATAACAGCTTCCCAAGTTTTGCGCGCATATCCTGGGGAAACAGAGGCAGAATTACGCAAGATTTTTGAGGCTGCCCATACATATGACGAACGCTTTAAGCCACTACGTAAGTGCAAACAAAGAGTGCAGAAAAGGCTCAAATAGCATTTGTTTACATGAAAGCCAAGTCGTGCAATTAATGTAAACATTTTTAGATTCTAAATAACTGACTCACTAACAAACTTGTCTATTGCAGTGACCACAATTATACTGCTGGAAGATCTGGAACTTTTTTGCCCCATGATTACAAGCGATAGCAAAAATTCCACCAATGCTTTGCGTATATCTGCTCAACTCTACAAATTGATAGATGATCTTCATCGCCGCTCCAAACGTATAATTTGCCTGGCGACCAGCAGCTCACCCGAAACTTTGCATGAGCATGCACGTCGTGCTGGGCGTTTTGGCAACGAAATCTCAATAGATATGCCCACAGACACACAACGTCGGCAGCTTTTTGAAGCGCTTTTCCGTACACACTATCCACAGCACAAGCTGAGCGATAATATACTGGAGCTTGTGGCACAACAGACACAAGGCTATGTGGTGGCCGATCTGACGTTGCTTTTACGCAAGATTGAGAATGAAATGTTGCTGCACTCACAAGATGATGCGGCTACTAACATGGACACATTAATACAGCAAGCCTTGCAGCAATGCCAGCCCAATGCCTCACGCTCGTCGGATGTGCGCGTGTTAAAGACCACATTGGGCTTTGAGAGCATTGGGGGCATGAATACGTTGAAACGCACCTTACGCGTCTCTGTCTTGGCTGGCTTGAAACAAAATGCTGCGTTTGCACGTTTTGGTCTGAGTATGCCCAAAGGCGTATTGTTTTATGGCCCACCTGGATGTGCCAAGACCAGCATAGCCAAGTGCCTGGCCAAGGAGGCAAATATGACATTTATTGCAACTTCTGCAGCCGAAGTATATTCTCCATATGTGGGCTGCGCAGAACGTTTTATTGCGCGTATTTTTGATACAGCGCGCAAGAATGCGCCTTGCCTAATATTTCTAGATGAGATTGGTAAGCGCAAGACAGCCAAAATTTCATATCTTTTAGTAGTTTAGACCCATTTAATTAATATCATTATTTTTTGCTTTCAGACTCTCTTGTTGGCCGTCGTACTGTTAACGGCGCTGGAAGCAGCGGAGATGTGCAAATGCGTATTCTTTCCACACTGCTAACAGAAATGGATGGTATTGTTTCCGCTGCCAGTAAGCAGCATATCATTGTGGTAGCTGCAACTAATCGTCCGGAAATGATAGATGACGCTTTGATACGTCCTGGTCGCTTTGACAAGCTCATACATGTGCCAGCTCCAGATCATGCTTCTCGTTTGGCCATACTGGAAATGCATGCAGAGCGCATGCCCTTTGATGCTACGGTTAATCTGCAGGAGATTGCCACACGTACGCATCTCTACTCTGGCGCAGATTTATGCAATCTGTGCAATGAAGCAGCCATACAAGCATTTCAAAGAGACTTTGATACAGCTTCTATAGAAATGGAAGATTTTGAAACCGTGCTGAGCAATCAAAAGTCGTCACTAACACAGAGCCAAATCGATGGTTACTATAAATTTGCTTATAGATTTTTGTAAAAAAAAAGTGTACATGAGTTTATTAAACTCAGGTGATGACTGCATTTGAGATGAATGGTTTATAATTTATAAGCACAACGTTTAAACGTTATATATTAAAAGTTTTATATTTGTATTTTCTTGTTGAAATATAAAAATTTTCCATTATATGCGTTTACTACAAAAAAAAACAAAAAATTAGTTACTTTAAGCCATATTGCACAAAAATTTAAATAAATAACCTTTTTGTGGGCAAGTAAATAAGAATTTTCAATGTAATGCAGTATTAACAAATTTCTGCACACTTTTCAAAATTAACAGCAACTGCGCGCGACTTTGTATGCGCTGCTTAGCATCGATAACGATAACACGCATCAACTCTGCCGTGAAACAGCTGTGCACATCGATATCAGCCAAAACAAACAAAGGCAGCCGTACACAAGAAAGTTTAATAAAATTAAAAGACAACAAAAGAAAAACAAGATAATAGCACAAGTGAGTCACTAAAACAATTGTCTAGCCAAGCAAAAGCTTTGTGCATAATGTCGTCGGCACCGGCCAAAGACATTGCACCGCCGTCCTACGACGAAGTAATGAGATCAACAACGACTCGTAAGTGAAAAAAATTGTAAGAAAACTATAAATATTAATATTTAATTAAATCAATACAGCACAACAAGTGATTGTGGGCGTGCATCAGGGCATACCTACAGCACCGCCACCAAACTTTCAGGCAGCCAGCGGTTTTGTGCCCAGTTATGGAGCCTTTGAAACAACACCCGTAAGCGTTGTGGTGCAACCGCAGCCGGCGCAGCTGCATGGGCCCACTGAGATTATAGTGATTGGCGGTTGTCCGGCCTGCCGCATTGGTTATTTGGAGGATACATACTCGCTGCTGGGTGTCTGCTGTGCTGTGCTATTTTTTCCCGTGGGCATACTTTGCTGTCTGGCCATGCGCGAGAAACGTTGCACCAACTGTGGCACAACTTACTAAGTATGCGTTTCGTGGCAAAGCCAAAAAAACGTGCATAACTATGCATGTAAGTGGAATGCTGCGTCTATTACAAATTTGATGAGCATTTGCTTGCTAATTCCTTGTTGATGTTTTATATGATATATGACAAATTCCTGTGACTTTATCCAATATGGGATTGTTTTTTTTATGCAACTCAAATCACAAATTACATATTGTTAGTTCTTAGTTTTTTTTGCATTAAACATTCTTGTGTAAATACGAAAATTGACTGGGTGTACTGTGTCCAGGCCCGTTGACTCAGCGCGTTTGGCAGCCCTTCAATACTAGCAACATTCTCACACACAGACACATTCGTCAGCAACGTTGTTGCATGCTTCCGTTGTTTAATTGAAAAATAATGGGGGGGCGTTTGTAGAGTCTGTGTTGCTGCCCTGATCCGAAATATGTGAAGCTTCTCAGCTTGTGGGAGCATTTTTTTGTTGTGTCTTGAACGCTTTTGCCTTTGAGCAAAAACGTAAACAACAAAATTGCCGGCATTCACATCCGCAGAGGCAGCAGCTTGCAATATCTTAAAGATGCCGGACTGGACTGTCAGTCGCACAGGAAAAGTCAAAGTCGCACGTTGTGAATATGTGGCTTCAAGTCAACGCTGCCCTCTGGTTTGCAGTGCATGTTGGACTAAGCTATGCCAATACAACAACACCGGTGCGTTACAATGTTGTCTTGATAATTTTCGATGACTTGCGGCCCACATTAGGTGCCTATGGCGATAGTTTGGCTCGCACGCCGCACTTGGATGAGTTCATACAAGGCAGCAGTTACTTTACGCGTGCTTACAGCCAGGTAAGTGCTCATATCTTTTACCATTTAATCTCAAGTATAAGCATTTTGCTTTCTTTTACAGCAAGCTTTGTGCGCACCCAGCCGCAACTCTTTACTAACTGGTCGTCGTCCGGACACACTGCGTCTCTATGATTTTTATAGCTATTGGCGTACTTTTGTGGGCAACTTTACTACGCTGCCACAATACTTTAAGCAGCATGGCTATTATACTTATAGTTGTGGCAAGGTCTATCATCCTGGCATTAGCTCCAACAACAGCGATGACTATCCGCTTAGCTGGTCTGCGCGTCCCTTTAGACCACGCACGGAACAGTTTATGAATTCACCCGTTTGCCCCGATCAGCAGGGTGTGCTGCGCAAGAATCTCATTTGTCCCGTGCAGCTGCATACGCAGCCTTATAAGACTTTACCCGACATTGAGTCTGTAGCCGAGGGCCTACGCTTTGTCGAGTCCAGAGCACATAACCACCAGCAGCCGTTTTTTTTGGCTTTGGGCTTTCACAAGCCGCACATTAATTTTCGTTTTCCACGTCAGTTTTTGAGTCGCTTTCCCTTGGCAGAGTTTTATAACTATACAGCGGATGCACTTAAACCGCCCGATATGCCTGCTGTGGCTTGGAATCCCTATACGGATGTGCGTGCTAGAGATGACTTTAAGCATGCAAACATATCATTTCCATATGGGCCTATATCAACGCATCAAGCGGCACAAATACGTCAGGCTTACTACGCCTCCGTGGCTTATGTGGATGATTTGTTTGGCAAGTTTATTGCTGGCTTGGATTTGCAGCGCACGGTGGTCATGGTGCTGGGCGATCATGGCTGGTCGTTGGGCGAACATGCAGAATGGGCCAAGTATAGCAATTTTGAGGTTGCGCTGCGTGTGCCGCTTATCGTACGTAGTCCGGAGTTTCCACTGGCAAAGCCGCAACGCGTAGATAGCATTACAGAGCTGTTGGATGTATTTCCCACATTGGTGGATCTAGCGCACTTGCCAGCGCTGCCAGCTTGTCAGCGGCCACAAAAAGTACTAAGCTGCGGCGAGGGCAAGAGTCTGTATCCGCAGCTGCAGGGCCTGGACTTAGTTTTGGGTAGCTACTGTGCGGGGTTTTAAATAGTGGGTTTGTTAATACTATTTTTTTTTTTTATTACAGCGCAGCATCAAGTGGCTATCAGCCAATATCCCAGACCTGGCCTGTTGCCCACCAAGCATCCAAACAGCGACAAGCCGAAACTGCGCAATATAAAGATTATGGGCTATAGTCTGCGCACGGATCTATATCGCTATACGGCTTGGGTGCGTTTCCATGCACACAATTTTAGTCGCGGTCAGTTGGAATGCCTTAGAAAAACTATTCCATTATTATACTTTTCGTTTTTGATTCATTCAGATTGGCATGAAGTGTATGGCGAAGAGCTGTACGATCATCGTCTGGATGCTGGCGAAGAGCTAAATCTGGCCGTTTTGCGAGAATTCGATGATGTGCGTCTGCGCTTGCGTCAGCGTCTTATTGAAACCGTGGGCAGCTAATTGTAGTTGCTGCAAGGCGTTTATAATTTTTTATTTATAGCGCCACAAAATAAAATATTAATAATAATAAAAAAAAAATGAATGCTACGCAAAAATCTTGTAGCCATAATTGGAATTTAATACTTCCGGTTTTCAGCTGCATATTTTTCGCTGTAAATTTTTCACACTGCGCGCTGCGCATGCGTGACTTGTGCCCATTGCTGCCTTCTTTTTTCTGAGTCTGTTTTTTCGCTCACTTTTTACTTTTTCTTCATTTTGTGAATTTTTGTGAATGAAATTTCATTCAACTTTGTCGTGCCCGTCGCCACATGGCGTATGCGTTGGCGTTGACGTTGGCGTCGACTGTGACTGAGACAGCGACAGCGACGTTCCAGCCCAAGCTGATTTTTGGCGCGCTTTCATTTTCGCCGTTTCGAATTTTCGCTGTTGCCAAGCGGGTCGCCAACGCACAGTGGTCGAAATGGACATTTATTGATGGTAAAATTATATTTTTTTTCATTCTTAGTAAATCCATATAATTAGAGAAAGAATTGCGACAGAAATCTTACAGTTACCAAAACAGCCTTTACGAGAATAATCTCGCAAAGGTAGCAATTTTTTTATTTTCCCATAATAACGAAACTTATTTTTTAACGCAAATTTATATTTATACCCTATAAAGTTTCTAAATGTACTCAATACTCAATTGATCTGAGATCATTTTCAGACGTTTCAAAATAAGAAATTAAAACTTGCTCATTTTAGAATGAAGACTTTAGACCTCCAGATTAACTAACAATTTAAGGCACCAAAATAGGCTTTCAAAATTGCCCCATGGAACATAGATTCAAGACTCTAAAAAACAAAGAAATTGCACTAGAACCTGATCCACCGAACTCAGAACTAAAAGACTGACTTAGAAAAGGAACTGATTTGTAGAAAGGTTGCTTCCAGTGGCCTAGCAAAGTTGATCTGAAACAATTTATTAAAAAAATTTATTCTTGAATAATTTCGCATCAACCTCATCTTGGCGAGACAACCCTGAAAGGGTCTTTGCCAGTTTCAGTTTTCACCTCCATTAGTCGCGTTCTCGAGCTTGTGTTCTCCAACATCAAATCCATCCAACCCTCCACCCCAAAAATTTCATACTAAATTAAAAAAAAATTACAATAATTTGACTCTTCATCAGTTTAAAATCTTGAGAAAAATCTGGCTTTGAACCAAAATCTTGTTCCTTCGATTTTTAATTCCACATTTAATACTTAAGCTTGCCCAAACGTTCTGAAAATATCGTTTCTGTACCGAAAAAAGAAAATCGAAAAAGAATAATTTTTTGCGGATTCGTTTTTGCCTACTCCGATTATTCTTCAACAATTTCCTAATTTGACTCTTCAGCATTTTAAAATCTTACGAAAAATCTGGCTTAGAAGCAAAATCTTGTTTCTCGATTTTTCAGCGCAATTTTAATATCCGAAACGTTCTGAAAATATCGTTCGTGGTCCTTAAAAAGAAAATCAAAAACGAATAATTTTATGCGAATTCGTTTTCACGTTACTCCACATATTAGTTACATCAATTCGAAAATTCTTAAATATTTTTTTTAAATTAACACTAAAATTTTTCCATTCCCATCAGTTTTCAAAGCGTTTTCTCTATTTTGCTTAGTTCTAAAAATATAATCTATAAATAACTAAAACAAACCCACAGTAGAGCGCAGTTGGAAAATATTTAAAGCTTTGTCCCAAGAGGCATTCCTAAAATCTTAAAAAATTTGTTTGTGAGCGATTTTTCTGAAGGTTTTTTGTAAAGGGTTTTTCAATAGGAGTTTTTTATAAATAAAAAAAAAACGTTTTTGGATATCAATGAAATTCTTTATTCCTGTGAAAGTACATATTGTCCTAGTCCATATCATCCAATTCGGGCGAAAAATATTCGGTTATCATTGAGCGATAGCGATTCCCATTCACAGTAACGTGGCGGTCTTAATCATCACGGAAGAAGTACGGCCCAATAACGACGCCGGCCGATAATCCGCACCAAACCGTAAATTTTTCGGGATGCAATGGGACTCCTGGTGTACGTGTGAAATGCTGTTTGACCAATAACGCATATTTTGCTTATTGACGGAGCCATTCAGCCAGAAATGAGCCTCATCGTTTAAGATGATTTTTCGATGAAAATCCGGATCATATTCAAGCTGTTGCTCAGCCCAATTCACGAACATACGACACTTCTGGTGGTCAAGCGGTCAATTTGATCTTGAAAGGATGTAGGCCAAGACCTTCCTGCAAAATTCGCCACAACGACATTACAGAGATGCGCAACGCTTGAGAACGACGCGTGAGAGACTGATTTGGGTCTTGCTCAATTGATACGCTAGCGGCAGCAATATTCTCGACACTAGGGACACTTTATGGTCTTACTGGCACGGGAACATTTTGTACTGTGCTTGTGGATTCCAATTTTTCCACTAGACGCTCAATTGTTGATCTGGCAGGACAATTATGACGATCATAAATTGGACGTAGCGCTCTTAAAGTAGAGGCCACTGACTCTGAGTTTCGCTAGTAAATTTTAATAATTTCGACTGGTATATCTTTCCTTGATGAAATGGCAAACCTTAATGAAGAGAAATGTCAAGAGAGCGGTGAAAAATATGGCGTCGTTTGCTGTCCCTATCGGTCTACTTTTGTAGCGTCCCTATTGAAAAGCACGATATTTCGCTGGCTGTTTTGAAAACTTTGGAGTTGGATTGCACGCTTTTTCACTCGTATCATCTGATAACCCTAATCTGAGAACTTAATTTTGCCAAGTTGTTTTTCAGGCGATAAAAATCCATTTAAAATTCTTTATAAACAACTTCGAGAGCAGCTTAGTCATTTGAAACTATAAAAACATTTGTTCTTTTGAGTTACCAATATTATGCAAATGCAAAATATTGCCAATCATTCAAAACACAAAAATTGAGAGCGAGAGAGCAGAAGTTCTTATTGTCAAAAAGCAGTTGGCAATTCAGTCTGCAACATAAAGAAAACTAAAAACGAAGCGCATTCAGATCGGCTCCGCGTTTTTGTTTAATAACAAATTGCAATAATATGTTAGTGCATCGGAATTATTATAAATATATACATAAACAATAACTGCGTTTATTTATAACAAAAGCAACGTAATGCAAATAAGTGAAAGTGTTAAAAAGTTTACAAATTGACTTCAATGTACTGAACGAAAAGGAGGAGTAGAAAGAAGAAGAAAACAACAACGGCTAAGTGCCGTTTTACTTACAGTGCGTGCGTGTGCGTGTGTTTGTGAAGCATTTTGCTATCTCTATGCCTAATATAAGAATGTTACAAGTGCGTGAAAGAGTTAGCTAATCATGTTATTATTTGTGTAAAATTTACTGCAAATAAAAAGTGCAGCTACATTTTTTTTTATTGTTTTTGTTGTGTGCTGTGTTTAGTATAAACATTGTTGAACTGCTTGAAAGCAGTGTACGTATATGCAAAGCAGATTTTATTCTTATTTTCAGTGAGTCAATGTGAAGTGCAGTGTTTTTTATTTGTTTTTGTTTTTTTTTCTGTGTTTTAATAAAAATAAAAGAATAATAGAGCAGCTAGTGCGTGAGAGAGAGAGAGAGAGAGAGAGTTCAATATGCGCTGCCATTATTAAAAAGTTTTTGTTGTTATTTTTTCATGTGTATAAATAAAATTGCAGTGTTTTTTTTTTATTTTTGTTTTGTGTTAATAGAGCAAAAGAATTTATATACAATCATAAAAGTTATACAAAAAATTATATTTGGAAGTTCAAACGTAAGTAAATATATTTTTATTATTTATAGATTAGTGCATAATTATTATTATTATTAGTATTATTAATAATTATATCAGTAAATGCAATTTTTTGTAAATTAAAGTGCAACGCTTTAAACATTTTTGTAGCATACTGCCGAGGAACAACCCTGATCGCTTTACTCGTTGATAGCCCTCACATGCTAGTGATAATATAACAGCTTTTTTAATATTACAAAAATTCTTTTTTTTACACATTATTATTATTATTAAGGACATATTCATAATTTAAACAAATTATAAACGAAGTCATTCACATAAGTAGTTAACATAGGATTTCCAATGATCTCTGTTTCGCGCCATTGCTCGAAGCTCGATGATGGATTTCCCGGTCTCTCGGGTGAGCGTCCTGCGTCAGGTCCTTTTAGGTCTGCCTTTGGATCGATTGCCTTGTAGGTCCCCAATCCAGAACAGCATGCGGTATCTCATCATAATCTTTGCGCTGCGTGTGACCCAAACAACCGTATTTGCGCTTGCGAATTTCCATTTCAATTTGTTTTTGTTCGCAAAGTTCCCAAAGGCACACATTGTTAATGGTTCGGGGCCACCATGTACATAATACGCTTCTAAGACATCGATTGACAAATGTTTAGAGCTTCTTGACAATAATACTACAATACATGGGAATGAACCATGACATACAACAGCACCGACTTTATGCATGCGTTGAAGACTCGTACTTTGGTTTTTCGCCGGATATTCGGCTCTCGCCAGAATCTATTTAATTGTCCAATGGCAGCTCTGGCTTTACGTATTCTGCAGTCTATATCGTCCAATGCTCCTCCGGATGATGTAATTTGGCTTCCAAGATACTCGAGTTTGTCAAAGTTTTTGATGAGCAAGTTGTCTTAGTATAGGCGCTTGTATTAGTGGGGCTTACCCGCAAACTTTTCGTTTTTGCGCAGTTGATTTTAAGACCAATTTTTGAGGCTTCTGTGGCGAGTCTATCTTATTGGGTTTGAAGGTCCGAATGACGGGAAGAAAGTAGAACAACATCATCCGCATATTCTAGATCTCCTAGTTTACGGTTAAATTTCCTGTTGATTCCAAAACTATTTAATTCAGCTGCTTTAAATACCAAATCAAGAACGGTGATAAAGGGCAAGGGCGAAAAAACGAAACGATCAAAAGGATCGCTTAGTTTTCCGCCGTGCAAAACTCGGCTTGGGGACCCACTATACGACGCTTTTATGATATTGATAATTTTGTCTGGAATCCCTCTAGCTCGAAGTGCTACCCAAATTGCTTTCCTATCAAAGGTGCCAAACGCTTTCAGAAAATCTATGAAAGCTAAATATAACGTAGAGTTGAATTCCTCGGATTGCTCTACGATAATACGTACAGTGTTTATTAGATCTATACAAGATCTTTGAGGGCGAAAGTCAGCTTGATTTCTACGTAGAACATTGTTAAGTGCCTCGGAAATGTGGCTTAGTATGTTTTGATTGAGGATTTTCATGATGGTTGTCAGGAGAGAGATACCCCTCCGGTTAGAAAGTAATTTTACAGGTTAAGTTTTTACACATTAGAAATGATAAAATTATCTTGGCTTACAAAAAATTTAAGCTACACATGGTCATCACTTTTTCTGTCTCCAGTTCGTTATTCGCTCTTTTGTGAAGTTGTTCGCTTTTTTCGCTGGATTAGTCAAATAAACTTTTGTCATACATATTTTCATATCTTTTATCAGGTATGTAAGTATATTTTCCACAATAGCGGATCACAGTACGAAAACAAATCTGCAGTTGAGCGCATTTTGAAATCTTTTGAAGGTTAATTTATACTTTCGGTCCCAAGATAGTCCCTGAAAATATAGAAAATTACTTTGTAAGCAATTTTTCTGAATATGTATGGAGGCATACTTCGTTAATACAGAGTATTTTAAAGTCGGGCCGGATCGACTATAGCATTCATATGTGCAATGGAATGAACATTATACGAGGTGTGCTCAAAAAGTATCGCGAATTTTGTGTTTTTTCAAAAATTATTTATTCATGAATATCTATTTGTCCTCTTCAAAGTAATCCCCATTAGATATTATACACTTGTGTCAACGGTTTTTCCAATCTTTGAAGCACTTAAAAAAAACATTTATTTTTATCTTGTTCAGCTCCTCCTTCGATGCTGTCTTCATCTCGTCAATCTCAGCGTAGCGTCGTCCTTTCATGGGCATCTTCAGTTTAGGGAACAAGAAAAAGTCACAGGGGGCCAGATCTGGGGAATACGGTGGCTGCGGCATCATTAGCGTCTTGTTTTTGGCAAGAACTAATGATGCACCACGCCCCTGCAATCGAAGAAAGTTTCCATTGAGATGATTGAGCTTTGGTTTCCCTCTGGAGCAAATTTGGGTCGTCGCGGACAGAGTCCAACATCTCATTAGCAATGTTCATGCAATGAGGTTTTTGGTCGAAATTGAGCAATTTTGGTACGAATTTCGTAAATTTTTTCGTCTGTTGTTGAAGTGCTCGGGCGTCCGGCACGGTCTTCGTCGTTCACATCTTCTCGGCCTTCTGAGAACATTTTGAACCACCGATAAAAGTTGCTTCGGTCCAACGTAACTTCTCCGTACGCCATAGTCAACATTAGGAATGCATCCGCGTACTTAATTTCGTTTTTCACACAAAATTTGATACAGGTTCTTTGATAAATTTTTTTGAATATGTAAAAATCGAAGACGAGCCAAAACACGTGCAAGCAAAGCAGCTGTCATCAATTAAGTGAACATTCAAAATGGCCGAGCTTGTCGGCATAAGTGAGAGACATGCGTACCAACATAACGCCACAAAAAAAAGTAAAGATACTTATGTACAGGGGATGATCCGAATTGAATAAAAAAGACTACACGTGGGCTGGAGAGCTAAGCGCGCAGGCGGCTGAACCCCTGTTTTAAATACTTTGCAACCAGATCGATTTAATTAAAAAAATATCGCAGCCGAAAACCTGCAAAGCCTAGCGTCAATGGCTTATATAATTTTTTTTCTTGTGTCCCTCTCTGCTCAGCTTTCTTCTCTATTAGGGTGTTCACGGTTGCTCTTGAGTTGGGCAGTTTAAAAATTGAGCACTTTTGCTATACAAAGTAAGTTTTAATAAATTTAACTCAAAACAATATTATAATAATTAATTACCTAAAATAATGGTATGAAATTAGAAAAGTTGGGAAAACCCCAACTGTTTCACAACATTTCTCATTTTGACCACTGTGCAAATGCAGTGAAAATGCTTACTGTAATTAAATCTGCCAGCATTCAAGTCTCCATTTGATCGATGCTTGACGTTGCGCTCTATTTTGGTTAGCTCCTTGGTGTCGCTAACTAGTATCTGTAGCTGTATCTGTGTATCTGTGCAACTCGTAACCACAGTTTCAGACGTGCCATTTCCTTTGTGGGTTTTTCTGGCCTCACAATCAACCTTAGTTTTCCAACCTTAGCTGGTTATTTTTTTTTTTTTTGCTGGGCATTGGCCTGGGCAGGGCCATGTGCTTACTGGAGGTCTGTGGGATCTGTTAGAAAAGCGCGTCTATTGTGGTTAACCGCAGCATATTCATAGCGCGTGTGTTATAATAATCTATGGCACTTTAGAGGTTTAGCTAGGCATAGCTACACACAAACAACAGTCCATAGTAATGCACTGAGCGAAATTTTGAAAACTTTTGGGAAAAAACTAAAACGTTTATGTGCTATAAATAATATTGAGAATAATAAGAAAAAGTTAGAATATTATTTCGACATTGAAGCCATAATAAAAACTTTTTCTCGTATAGCATTTTCAAAATATAATATATTTATTACTATTATAGGTGCTAGAAGTGATTCTAATCCGCGGTTTTGGTAACGAGATATTGGCAAAAAATGAAGCCATTTGCACGTGACAAAAGTATAAAAGTATATTTCAAGATAAAGACTCTATCAAAGAGATATTCGCAAAAAAAAAGAAGCTATTCGCACGTGACAAAAATATGAGTATTTTTCACGGCAAGCATAGTGAAATTTAATATAAAATTCTAATGAAATGAATTTAAAAATATTTTATAATAATTTCCCTTTAAAATGCTGACCACAACAGCTCTCGCCAGGCGCCGCTGATTTGCGCGCGCCTTCTGCAATTAGAAATACCAAGGGAGGATAGGTTCTTCTCTACTTGAACTTTCCATCGGAGTTGTGGTCTTCTCCTTCGTCTTTCTTCGTCGGCTTTCGCTTCGAATACCTTTTTCGCTGACACATCGTTGTCCATACGTACGACATGCCCGAGCCAGCGCAGACGTTGTATTGTGATGCGCTGGACAATATCTGTGTCATCGTAAAGCTCGTACAGTTCGTGGTACATCCGATTGCGAAAGTTGTCCTCAAAACGAACGGGACCGAAGATTTTAAGTAGAATTTTTCTCTTAAACACCCCAAGAGCAGATGCATCTGTCCGCGATACAATCCGTGCTTCTCCACCGTATCCGAGCACAGGCAAGATGAGCGTCTTGTAGAGTGTTAGTTTTGTTGGTCTAGAGAAGACTCTGCTACCCATCTGCTTTCTGAGACCATAGTAACACCTATTGGCAAATGTGATTCTTCGTTTTATCTTCACGCTGATGCCGTTTTCTATGTTTCATTCGAATCAAAAAAGGGGATGCTGTCTCGATTTCTCATGACATTATTGGGGTCTTGTTTGAAAAATATCTATTCGAAAAAATGCATCATTCAGGAGAGCTGAATGGATTACAAGCACTTATCAGAACATATGTTGGAGAGCGGGCCTTCTTTCCTTACACCCATTGTACAGCGCATCAACTCAACCTGGTTCTATCTCATGCAGCTGAAAAATTCACCAGGCCTTCAATCAAACTCTTCTTCGCAACATTACAGCGAATTTTCAACTTCTTCTCGCAGTCTCATCGGCGATGGGAAAACCTGTTGGTAGAAAGCAAAAATCTGTCTCAAAATACAAAATCTTTCAGCATCCAACTTCTGGAAGAATTGAAGCTTGAACTTTTTGAGACCAACTCACTTTATTTTAATAAAGTTAATGTTTTACGTGCTACGGGTGTTCTCATGAACGCGTTGAAGAATTTCAAATATGATTTTTGCGTGTGTTAAATACGGAGGTTTTAAGCCTATTGCGATGTGTTTGTATGTATTGATTCGTGAGATATACGCATTTTTGTGAATATCGTGAATATAGCATAGTAGAAAATAGTTTAACATCGAGTATTGGACATTAGGTGCAGTCGCAAAGGGGTTGAAATGTAATTTCTGTGGGTGTGAATTTATTAGAGATGCGAGCTCCCTTAAGAATACTTAAGTTCGTTCATACGGCTATTTGGAGAGTCATGAAAGTCAACTAATCCAAAAATCTTATGATTGTCTAGATAAGCTAACTACAGAATCTTACGATGTTTATTCACTTTAAGAGTATTCAAAAAGTTTGAGCAGGACGACGTCTGCCGTGCTCACTAGTACATACATAAAGTTGGTACAAAATTTTTTCCAGTGTACACATATCGAAAATGTACTGCTATAAAGCCCACAAGTAAACTTTACACATTCAAATACTCGAATAATGCGAATATACAACTTTAATTTGAATTTGTAGGTTGTTGTCTTGCTTGCTGTTGTTGTTGTTGTTTTTGTAATCGTTGTAGCTGTTTATTTCTAAGCAAGCTGGAAAGAAAAAAATGAATGCGTGGGCGTCTCAAACGAAATTGCGAAAGATGCGTAGGCAGATCCGAAACCAAGCTGAGCTGTATGCCACATGCCGCCTCTGAAGCCGACCAACCGGCACAAATGCGCGTCGGCTTGGCGTTATAGTGTTATATAGTGGATATAGTTCATCAACTGCCGACAGGCGGACATCCAGACAGGCGGACATATAGACAGTCATTCAGCCATATAGTCAGCTAGTGAACCAGTCAACCAGCCTCAGCCAACTTTTTTGCTTACCTACGCACTGATTTTTTTTTGAGCAACTGCCAGGCAACCAGGCAGCCAGCCTCCAAAGTGTAAAGCGAGTTGGCTCTAATCGCTGCACAGTGGGTCGGAATGTGGTTTGGTGGGGGAAAATAAATGGTAGATATATTTTTTCAGCACATAACATAAAATATTAATAGGTTTTAATGCGTTTTTACGTGCTTTATGTTATTTGACACATTTGTGTGAAATTTAATCAAAGTTGGTTCAACATTTCATATAGCTACCGTACAAAAATTTAAACTGTGTTATAATAGAGAGAATAAAGTGAGCAGTACATGCCTTTGTAGTTGTTAGATCATGTACAATATGCCTCTAAGCTCCATTTTGCTCACAATTTAGACAAATAATGTAGTCTCAGCGCAAAAAAATATGCCTAGGGTGACCAGGTAGAAGTGACAGTTTTTCGAATTGTTATGTTTCTACAAGCTGTCAAAGTTAAAAATAGAGAGTCCTCAAATATTCAAAATTAAAGGAATTGCTTTATGAATGAAGACCATTCGGAGTGAGCTCTGTAAAGCCAGGGAAATGATATCAGAACCAAGGAAATTGGGTACAGTACGGATTGAAGCGGTTATTACTCTTAAAAAATGCTTATTGAAATATTTGTTATCATCAATCGCTATAATAGAAACTTTTTTTAACTAGAAATATTTTATTTTCACCCATGAAAGTGTCAAAATTCTGTATCGAGTAAATTAAAAAAATTATCTTTCTGTCCGTCTGTCCGTATGAACGCCTAGATCTCAGATATGGTAAGAGCTAGAGCAACCAAACTGTCAATTCAGATCGCTCATTATTCAAAGCAAGGCAAGTTTATTTGATTTTTTTGATATCGGAGTTATATTAAGTAGATCCCTTTGAGAGGACCTCGAAAAAAACCAAAGTTTTAGATGGATAATTTGTTTGTTTAATAGTTTTTAAAAGTTTCCAAGCAAATTTAATCAAAATCGGTTGACTATGTTATAAAGCTGTCATTGGACAAATCGGTAAAGACTACGTTTTTTGAAGAAAATTCTTTGTGCTTCGTTTGCTTGTAATGAGATTGGAGCGAATTTTGGCATTTAAAAGATTTTGAGTTTGAGGTTTTTTTTTTAACTTTTTTTTATAATATGCGTAACCATTATTTTTTTTTTGCGATGGCCTGTAAGCAAATTGGTCATTGGTTATGTGTAATAAAGTAATTTCCACTAGTTTCTTCTTAAGACATCCCATACAAAAACCAAAGCTGTAGAATTTATTTTCAGACCAAACTGTTTCATCTTGTACCACTGTATCTGGTTGTTGTCGTCATCGTCGACGTCGACGTCTCCGTTTGCTGCTCTGTCGTTGTAAAAATGCTAATTTTCGTTGACATGCCATAGTTTGGCTAATGACGAAGGTTGTTTGCTTAGCTTTGTCAGTTTTTCAGTTAGTTTGGTTATTTGATTTTGGTCAAATCGTCGTGGTCGTCGTCGTCGTCGTCGTCGTAGTCTTCATCTGTTTTGGCTAGCTGGCAGTTGTTGCTGCTAAACTGGTCTTTGTCTGTCTGTCCCACTGATTGGTGAAAGAAACTCAAAACTTGGCGAACAGAAATTTCTTTTTGATGGAATTTCCATGAATTAATGTTAGTCCAATGGATTAGTGGCTTTTGTCTCTCACTTAAGATATTACATACCACATGGTAGTAGTATGATTTATCTACGATTATCATAACTTGTACAGATGTCAAGCTGTGCAGTAATAACTTTAAAAATTTTATATGATTTTATAGCTATGCAGTAATAGTTAAGCTGGGATCAGTTGTCTTTTTTATCTATGTAAGCAGACAAAATGTCAAAGTCTTCAATTGAGCTGTGCAACACCCACAAAATGTTGTATCAATGTCAAGGCTTGATCACTTTATAAAATCATATATCTACCTTTGTAAACATATATATCTTTCTTATAAAGCCACCGCACCCACAAAAAATTAAATGATATGTCAAGTTATTTGGATGCAACGAAGTTTATATACACTACATTTTTTAGATCTTTATTAGACAATTAGAATCTGGAATAAAGTCAGTTTTGCGCTTAACTGATTTAATGTTCAACAAACTTGAAAGTTAAAAAGGGAATTTTGATTCGTATTAATTTACTAAGATAGGTTTATCTCACCTTCATATAATACATTTTTATCATCTTCGTCGTAAATCGCCAGGATCAATTTTTCTGTTAGTAACGAAGCAAATTTCGTTCTGTAAGAATATGAGGAACCCATATGTCAAGCTTCGAAATTAGTCCTAGACGTTTCATGTGAAGTTGGCTAAGATTTCACGACTTAGTAGTCTTGGAACAACAAATTTCTCTTCATAATAAAGGTTCTCTATCGGTAACGTAAGCCTTCCAAAGTGAGGGTAAGGAGAGGCAACAAAGCCTTTTAAATCTATAGTGCTTCAAACTCGATTGTTTGACAAATGTTGTATTTAAGTTCTTCCCTTTGTCGGCCAAAAATGCCAAAGTACCCGATTAATGTTTTAAAAATCTTTAGACGCGAGGCATAAGGGCAAAAGTGCCTGATTAAGAAGGTAAACAAGTACTATGAGCTGTATAAAAAAAAATAATAATATTATAATAATTTAAAACATAGCAGATAAGGTTTTTGGATTTTGGAAATTTAACCAAAAATTACTAAAATAATTTTAAAGTGCAAAAAATGACTACAAATTGGTCTTTCAGTTAAATTTTATTGTTAGCCGTGGAACATGAACAATATTTTTATTTCACTTAAGTTAAGGAACTTAAGTTAGGAGATTTCTACATAAAGTTAGCCCGATTTATCCTGGGCAACCCAAAATTATATGGACTAGACATCTCATAGAATTGCTGTGAAAGAACTAGAACTAGCTTAACTCTTTTAAAAGTAGCCTAAAAGTATATGGAAAGAAATCCCAGAACTTATGAAGCTAGTATAAAATTGTAAGGAAAATATATTAACGAAAAAGTTCTTGACCTGAAATTGAAAAATTCTCACTAAAAATTATCTGAAATAGATCATTTATATACAATGTAATATAATCATTCATAAACTTACTAGTGAGCCCGGCAGATGTTGTCCTGCCATAACTTTTTGAATACTATTAAAGTGTATGAACATCGTAAGATTCTCTAGTTAGCTTATCTGGACAATCATAAGATTCAGCCGTAAGAACGAACTTAAGTATTCTTAATAGAGCTCGCATTTCTAATAAATTCATGCCCCACAAAAACTACATTTCTACCCCGTTCCGATTACGCTTCTGTCTGTACTTAATGCCCAATATTCGGTGTTGAACACTTTGCTACTATGCAATATTCACGATATTCACAAAAATGCGTATATCTCACGAACCAAAACACGCAAACACATAGCAATGGGCTTAAAACCTCAGTATTGGCAGCCTCTAAAACACACAAAAATCATATTTGAAATTCATCAACGCGTTCATGAGAACACCCGTAACACGAAAAACATAAGTTTCTTTTATATACTACTGTGCCCAAAAATTAGTAGGAATTTTTCGATTTAAATTACGCTGGTAAATATTTTCCCTCAATTTTTTTTTAAGTTGGTATAACTGTTACCGACTCCCATTCCAAAGTATATGACAAAATATTCATTAGTTTTTGAGTTACGCTTGTTTTTGTCCGACACAAAAAGTAAATTTGGCGATTTTTACAATGTCTGAAATTATTTAACAAAGAAAATTTTGTTCGCTGAATGGAATAAAAGCTGCAGAAACGTTAAAAATTTTGAAGAAGGCCCGAGGGGGACCGAGCTCTACCAAAATCAACAACTTATGATTGGTATAAATTGAAGGAAAAAGAACGAAGAGAACGCGTTGAAGACGAAGAGCTCTCTGGTCGACCATCGACCTCAACTGACGATGCTCACATCCAAAAAGTAAAAGAATTAGTGCTTGCAAACCGTCGATTAATTATAAGAGATATTGCTGATGAAATTGGCGTATCAAAAGGATAAGTTTATACCATTTTGAAAGATGTTTTGGGTCTCAAACGTGTCAAGTATCGATTGGTACCAAAAATGCTGAATTTTCTCGAAAAACAGCACTGACTTCTTCGTGACTTTTTTGCCAAAAATGCAACCAATATCGTTCCACAACCACCTTATTCACCTGATTTGGCTCCATATGACTTCTGGTTATTTCCAAAATTTAAAAGACCACTCCGAGGAAACCGTTTTGAGTCAATTGAAGATATTAAACGTGAATCGGCGCGCGCTCTGAAGGCTATACCGGAAGAAGACTTTTAGCATGCTTCGAGGACTGGAAAAAGCGGTGGCGTAAGTGTATTATATTGGGAGGGGACTATTTTGAAGGGGACGAAATTGATTTGGAAGAATAAATAAAGATTTTTTGATTTACAAAAAAAATTCCTACTAGTTTTTGGGCACAGTAGTATATAGATTAATTTTTAAGGGAATAGGTTATAAGTAAATAAACTAAAATATAATTTAAAATAAGAAAAGATTTTAAATACTTTGACAGTTGTTTTTTAACAGCTGTTTAGTTTTCTTTTACACAACAAGCAGTATAGGCAAAAATGCGTAATGCTGGGCAGAAGTGCAAAAAGTTGTGGCGTAAATTGTGCACTTTGTGCTTTTGCTTTTGTGCATTTAAGCCCAAGTGAACACCCTAATTGGGTTAATAAAGGATAATAAATGTGACAGGAAAATTTTGGAGTTCAGTCCAACTACAAATCTACGCCTCCTATCTAGTTATTTCGAAAATTCTTTTTAACTCAGCTTTTAAAGCCCATCATAATTATGTCCCTCCATATTGCACACAACTTAACAAAGTGAATATACTTCCTAAGAGAGCATCATCTTATAAGAGAGACAACAAAAAAGCTGGCCAAAATAAAAAGAAATTGCCAAACAAATTTTGAATGAAATTTACGCCAGGCACAAAAGCATTGACCACCATTCAACAACACAATATCACTCACTTTTGTCGCTTCCTGATCCCCCGCTCTCTCTCTCTCAATCCCTCCCTGACAAGTCAGATGCTCTTGTCTTGTAGCAACAAAATAATTTATTGAAATTCAAATTTATTATCTTTTGGCTTGACGATCCGATTTTTGAGGCCGGGCTACAAGCCGTATCTGGTTGTCGTCATTCTGCTTGTTGTTTTTGTTGTTGTTGTTGTGTCTCGACCAAAAAACCGAAAAAACCAATTCAACTGGAATGCAACACATTTGGCCCAGAGCGTAAAACGAAACGAAACAATCAAGAATGAGTGTAGAAATTCCAGAATGAGCCCACGCAGTGACTGGCTCTTGGCCAGCCCAAGAAGCAGCAGCAGCAGCGGCAGCAGGCAGCTCATTCTCATTCTTGTTCGTAGCTGGCTAACTCCTGAGGGCCGTTGTAATCAACGTTTAGCCGGCACGGATTCGGATTAAGGCAAGTTAACTTGGAAACTTGGTTTGGAAATTTGCGCGCTGCGCGTTTTACATGTGGCATAAACAAATATGCGCGCCGGTCTAAATGCCAACATAATGATGTTCATGCGGCTGCTGCTGCTGATGATGATGATGAAGGTGATGCTGCTGTTCCTGTTGCTGGAGTAGCGGGGTAGAGTAGCAAGAGGCGCGGGGGCGGCTGGGCACTTGAGCTGGAGCAGAGTGACCGCAAACATTTTGAAAGCAACACGGCAGCCGCTGAAACGCGTGCTAAACAAGTTTTATATATGTAGTATATAGTATATAGTTTTTTTTTTTTCGTTTCTGTATTTTCAGTTCGGATCGTATCGAAACGGTCCAACTGTCTTTGTCAGCCTTTTGTTTTCTTTTGCTTGAAGTTGTTGTTGTTATTATTGTAGTTGTTTGTGGAGCGAGTGGAGCTGAAGCGAAGAGACCAAACAACATACAAAAGGTTGGCTAAGCAAAGAGCCAAAGCAAACCATTGAGGCACACTGAGAGAAAACGCAGCGACTAGATGTGGAAAAAAAACGTCAATGGTGCGATTAGGTATGGAACGACAATTTTTCGAATTTTCGCCTCGGATTTGATGACAGAAGATGATGTTTGTTTTAAAATTCCAAACTTTTATCAATATTTCATGAAGAGTATTCCGGATTAGTACAACTGAGCGTGGTCTTAGTCTTATTCTTCGTGAATTGAAATTTCCGAGTCTTTTACAAAAAACTACGCACCAACCCCTCTCTGGTTGCTGGCTTAACTTTGAGAATAGTCTAATCCAGCTCAAGTATTTCGCGCTACGGTGTTCTTGTTAACTTTGGCAGGAAATGCAAAAATTATTTATACAAACTGGTCACCCTTTTAGTGCTTTTTAACGATAAGGTTGGACTATTTAACTTTTGGCTATAAATTTGTGAATCTATCTATCTATATAGTCGTTGGGGGTTTCTCAAAAAATATGCAGTATGGGTGTATTTTTATACCCTGTACCGTATGGTACAAAGGGTATATTAAGTTTGTGCAAGCTGAAAATGTATGTAACATATAGAAGGAGACGTCGGAGACACATCAAAGTTACCTAAAATATGATCAGGGTGAATAGAGAAGTCGATTTACCCATGTCCGTCTGTCCCTTTGAACGCTTGGATCTCAGTAAGAGCTAGACTAACCAAACTTTCCCATTAGATCCCATATTATTTCATAGGAGACAAGTTTATTTTATTTTTTTGATATCGGGGATAAATTATATAGCTCCCATGGGGGTGTTTGAGACGACCTCGACAAAAAAAAAGAGTTATAGATGGGCAATTCATTGGTTCATGAAGATATCGTAACCAAATTTGGTATTCTAAAATTTTTTATAGTTCTTAAGCACTGTACCAAACTTTATCAAAATCGGTTGACAATATCATATAGCTCCCATAGGAACTATCGGTAAAGTAAAAAAATTTTTGCTTAAAAATTCTTCTGTTTTTGGTTTTTTGTGAAGGAATCCCAAAGTCGTCCGCGCCCGACTTTACGTACGCCATTTTTTTATGTTGTGTAGCGCTGAGATTTTTTTGAGCTCGTATTCGGATTCAACGGCCTCAAAAATATTATGAAAATACGGGCTGACCTTTAGCTCCGCAAAACGGATTTTCTTTTTGTGGCTTGCAATACATCGGCTCGAATAATCTGATGTTCATACGAAGTAAAAATTACTTCTTCAAACTGTTCCTTTGCTGATGTCAAGGATTTCGCCAAACATGACACTAAAGTCATAAGTTAGATTAGGTTAGGGCGGCAGTTGGAACTGACGTCCCAACTTATTTAGGCCAAGGGTAGGCCCGTTGCGAAACCGCTAGAGTGAGCTAGTTCACTACTCTTCTTCACTTGAGAGGTCCTCTATAAAAGCTGAGGAAGCCATTCTGCTGCCTGAATAAACCTTAAAAGGCATTTTGGACTCTTTTTAGAGAGCTGAAATAAATTGTCTAGAAAGTGTGACTGTTGGAACCTAAATCTTTTACTGCCCAATCCAGGTCTCCAGCTCCTCCTCATCGCCACAGCTTCTACAGAAGTCATGGTGGGGAGCATTCAACCCGGATGCGTGGTTTCCTACCTGTCCCGTGATGGCACGGATAACAGATGAGCACTGTGCTCTATTCAGACAGAAAAGTTTTTTGGCTCTTTTGCTGCAGTATGCCGGGAAAGTTTGCCGCGAGATTCTATACGTGTTCGATGTCCGATTCCATGTTTTATTTGCACAGAGAGAATACTTCGTATTCTCAGTTTAAACCCAGGCACCGCTTGTCTTGAAGGAGAATGCTGGTAGTTCCTTGTTTTGCCAGTTCATCCGCAATACAATTTTCCTCAAAGTCCCTATGTCCTGGGATCATATGAGGTGAATTGAAAACTGCTCAGCCATCTCCCCTAAAGACAAGCGACAGTTATTCACTGACTTCATACACGAAGTCATCGAAACTAGGGACTTAATAGCCGCTTGGCTGTCCGAATAGATACAAATGTTCTTATTTTTAACTTGTAGGTTTACACTAAAGTCATAATAAGCTACAAAAAAGACAGTAGATCTTTAAAAAAAAAACAATGAGTTACTCTTGTTCTTATGAGCATATCCCTTGCATTAAGTCATTTGACAGTTCCTGGGAATAAAGTCATATAGATTTAGGAAACAAAGCCTTCTTAGACATACTTACAATCCCGAGAACGCAATCATCGACAAGCTGCCAAAAAACTCTACGGCCAATCCCCTTATAAGAAGCATTCTTTCGCATTAGTCTCAAACAGGCCAAGTAACTTCTGGGATCTTATGATTCTTCTTCTTCAGATATCTTTGACTCCCAGTGGAGCATAGGGCCTTAGCTAAGGATAGACTACTATAAAAATTAACTGGACATTGTGGGCAAAAGGAATGCTTTAGTAAGCTGGACATTTCTGACTCTAAGCCTTGCAAGATTGAGGAATCCTAGCAGACTAACGGCCTTTTTTCGCATTGGCTTCAGACAAACCAAACAATTTCTCGGAGGGTAGAATAGAAAAAATGCTAATTGGACATTATAGGCAAAAGAGATGCTTGATTAAGCTAGGCATCACGGATTCTAACACTTGCAGGCTTGACGGATCTTCATAAACCATCCTAACTGCGCCTACTGCCTTTGACGTTCGTTATGCTTGACATTTTTTCGCTCAGTGCAGTCAGTTCCCAGTGCCAGGTTCCAGTGCCCATGCAGCAGTACTTCTTTGAGATATAAAAGACATTGAGAAATCGTTTTCTTTTCAGTGGGAGCTGCGCGCTGCCTCTGTCGCTGCTGCCGCTGCTGCTGCTGCTGTCTCAGCTGCTGCTTTTTATGATAATAAATATTTATGCTTCTCTTGGATGTTCTTTAACTCAAAGACTCTGCTTTACTTTGTACACAACCAGAAATCCCATTTCGACAGACAAGACCAAAGTTTAGCTGTTGTTGTTGTTGTTGCTGTGGTTGCCCTCGGGCAGCCGCCCCTGCGTCCATTGCCCAGTGTGTCCCTACCAAGTTGTGGCTGCCCCATTGTGCGTTATTTACGGCCGAATAATTCAAATTAAGCGGCGCGAGCGCTGCGCATGCGCCCCGAGAGCAAGTTTTTGGAACTCGGCTCGGCTCCATTGGACATCAACACCAAGACAGTGCCTGACAATGGCACAACAGGAGGGCCTCGTGCCAAAAAATTCTGCTGTACTTGATGAACTACATTGATGATGCAGCCTGGTGTGTGCTGCGTCACAATTCCAGGAAGGGAACAGCCAATTAGACAATCTTTTATTTTCGTGCCCAAATTTGTTTGGCACTTGCAGAACTTTTGTTTATAGCAAGTATCGACAGCGCAGTCGACGGCAACAGCGACGTCGACGTCGCTGTCAGCGTCAAATCTGCTGACGTTGCATGCTTTAAGTTTACAACTAAATGATTTAAACAATGTTTTGCCATTTTACGGTTTACACCTGTTTGAATTCAAACTATAAATAATCCATGCCATGTACTACACACATATATACACTCAATTGTATATAGGTATATATAGACTTGTGTATATATTTTTGAGTGTCAGATGTTGGCCATGGATCGACGCCCACGCCCACACACGTTCTGTATACATTTTCCAATTTTTACGCTTTCATTTAATGAGCACTTCAGGTAGCCGCCACTGGCGCCAGTTTTTCTTTTTCGGTAAACTCATATGACCCTTGTGTGTGTGTGTGTGTGTGCGCAAGTATTTTAAGCTTTTCGCGCATTATTTGCGAAAAATAATTTTCATTCTGTTCTATTTAATGTGTGTGTGTGTGCAAAGCACATCAAATAATAATATTTGTTTTTCGCAAGCAAATTATTCTTACGATGCCAAAAATACAAAATAGTGCGCCAAACTTATGCCCAAGAACGTTTCTACGATTAGATTTGAAAATCAGGCCAAAGTTAAAATTACGTTTACAAATATCCAACGAATATCGTTCCAGAATAGGAAGATCTAGCATAACAGTGTTGGGAAATGTTCGATAAAAAAATTAAAATGCATTTCGAAATCTTAAGCTCGGAGTTCAAAGGGGTAAATATGACTCTAAGGTCTAAATAAGCTAATTTTCGGAAGTTTGAAAATCATGAACCTGAACTCTTGTTAGTGGCATAATTCGAAAAAAAATTTTTTTGAAACTGGGCGCTTTTTTGATCTTAAGTCTGCATGCGATTTTGTAGATTGCGGCTTCTTTGAAAGCAGTTCTACATGTACAGTCGAAGTGGGATACTATCGATAGTGCCACCACTAGTTAGTTACATTTCGATAGTTGAAACTATCAATACTATTGATAGTACTATCGAACAAATACCATAGAGCAATTCGGGAAGATTTTTATACTTAATTTCAGTACTTAATACAATCGGATCCCTGAGAGTAACCTTTTTTAATTGTTGATATTAAACTTCGAAAAGCTCAATGGATTTGTATTTCGGCTTATATTTTGACTGACCAAATAATGTGGAATTTAAAATATTGGCTGCTACCGAATTTTTAATTTTTAGTAATCGGCTTTTCTGTTTTTTGCAACGCGAATTTTCAATTTTTGGTTTTTTATGCAAAGGATTTTTATAAAATTTAGATTAGCTTTAGTAATTTTTTTATTTGATGACTCCAAACGACTCGAATGGTCTATTATTAAAACGGCCAACCTTTTGTCCGTAGATTTGTTAATAATGATTTCTACATACATAAGTATACTTTCAATACATCGAATAGAACTATCCATAGTATCCGTAAAATAAAACTATGGATATTATAAATGGTGCCATCAATAGAATCCCACTTTTACAGTAAAACATCTGTCTACTGAAGTATTTTTCAATATATGATACAGATTTTGTAGCAAAAGTTAAACTTACAAAGTATTTCTCCGTTAACGAATTTATTTGGAATTAACATTATAACGAGATGTAAAAACATATTTGGGGGACTCCCAAAAAGTAAATGAAATTACTGACCCCTCTATTATACTGTTAGCTTTCTAATAAAATTATAGCGTTTTATCTATAGATATGTCATCAAAGATCTCCCAAAGTTAAGTTGGAGCAGTGGCGGATCCACGGGGGGTTTTCGGGTTCGGACCCCTCCCTTCGGGATCAGAAAACCCTAATAAAAATATTTTTCACAATTTTTTTTTTGCTCTCTGGATACCCCCCTTACCAATATCCTGGATCCGCTCCTGAGTCGGAGGTAATTAAAATTATTATTATGATTGTTGGGCCCCAAGAAAGACAATTTTTGAAGTTTGGTTTTTATTTAATGAGTTGTAATTTTTTAGCTTTTGTGCTAAATATATTGGAAAATTATTAATTGTGCGCTTTTGTGACGTCATACGCTCGTAAAATAGGGTTATTTTGTAACACAGTTGTAAAAGAAGAGAAACATATAACGCTCAATATAAAACACAACATTAAGTTAAGAATATCTCAAAGTCCAGTGGTGTACTTTTGCATGCAATGTCCAAAGTTTCCAATACATATTAAGATTCTCGGCCCTAGGCGGTTACTTCTTTAGGTGGGAACAGAAGGCACATATGTAATTCCACCATTTTTAAAACAACACTCACATTCCCACTGATATGCAGCTCTATGTTTCCAGCTTTTTCTTTGGTTTTCGCGAACAGAGCTTCCGATCAGACTTACTATATAGTCACACAGTCGGACATGACCTAATCAATTTTATTTTTTTTTTGCACCCCCCTTACAGGGTTTTATACCCTACAACAGATATAGCAACTACTTTATACAATGCCGCCTCGCTCATTTGGATAAACCCTACCGCCCCACCGATCTATACCCATACATACCCATAACACTCGCATATAATCAGTCATTCATCCAAGCAAGCAAACCCATCCATCCGCTTGGTTTTTAGCTCATTCACAAACATCGTAGTCGCCGTTGTTGCTGGATTGTTGGATTGCCTATTTTTGTATGCGTAACGCAATCTATTCATAAAATGAAATTAAATAAAATAAAAAAATAAAAAAAAATACATACAAACAAACATATTTTCATTTACAAGACCGGAAGAGCACTTCCTCTACGCGCACAAGATACGAGATACGCGCAGAGGCGGCTCGATCTACAATGCGCTACATTTTCAGTGCCCCATTTGTTTTTTTTTTCTATATATTTTATATATATATATTGTAGCTATTGCTATATGCTAAGTACTGCCCTATGATCATAACACTGCAGCTGGCTGGTGGTCTCTCCCAGCTGAATCAACAATCTCTATGCTAAGTTTTGGAGTTGCCACAGCTGCTGTTGCAACTTAGTGAGTACCCTCAAATAGCAGCTCATTGCAAATGCAATACCATGTGTGTGATTTTTATTGTGGACAGCGAATATTAAATATATACAACCTATGCGAAATGAATATATGCATGATTTGTTAACTTGTTCGCTTGACTTGGCAGAACGAGCGAGCACCTTGGGAGATTTAGTTTTTATCTTGGAATAGTTTTCTTTATGAATGTGAGCATTATCATTGCTGCACTGGATATTCCAAGTTTTAGCGAATTCCAAAACGAAGCATCTTGGGGAAGGGAATTGAGTTGTACTGTTTTCCAAATATATCAATATCTTGATCTCTTGTAACCCTAGTTAAGGTGTGGCAGAACGCTTGCAAAAATGGTTTAGCCTAGGCGCCCTATAAATGGTATAAATGGTTCGATTCTTGCTTAGAAAGGTGTCTCTAGTAATAAAAATTAATAAATCGTGTTTTTTTTTTCTCTCGAAAGGGTTCTTCACAAAGAGGTGGAGCACTGCGACCAAAGATCTTTTGTACCATACCCGTAAACCAAAACCAAAGTATTTCCACTTTCCGCATAAATAACAGTAGATCTTTTGTTGGTATTGACCTAAAATGGAAGGGACTAATCCGTTCCTTTCCCATGTACAATCTCTGTCCCATACCAGCGCTGGGAGAAGTGTCTGTTGGTTTCCTCGTCTTCTAGACAGAGCCTGCACTCTGAAGAGTCCGATAGGCCAATTTTCTGTAGATGGTATCGAACAGCGGGGTGGCCAGATAGGTAAGCTACCAGGAGCTTTAGGTCCGCTCTGCCAAGACCTTTTGAGATTTGACAAGCACTTTTGCTTGACGAAGCCCCGGAAGGGAGAACCAGTATCTCCTATGTTCTCCTGCGGCCCATTTGTTTATCATGGTTTTGATCGTGGACCAACCACTACCACAAAACGGCGCAGGAGATGTAGTCCGGGTGGAGGCAACCTGTCGTGCTAGATCGTCAGCGATCGTGTTACCATCCACTCCTGAGTGTTCAGGTACCCAACATAGCACGACTTTGTTCCCGGTGGACAGGGTTTGGAGATACTTATGGCATTCTTTAACCGCATGAATAGCAGTGGAGGAGCTGCTCCAGGATTATAATGCACTAATAGCAGCTTGGCTATCTGAATAAATGCAGATGTTTGCTCCCCGAGTTGCCTCAAGAAGGATACCAAGGGCGCAGGAGATGTAGTCAGGGTGGAGGCACCCTTTCGTGCTAGATCGTCAGTGATCGTGTTAACATCCACTCTTGAGTGTCCAGGTACCCAACATAGCACGACTTTGTTCCGGGCGGACAGTGTTTGGAGGTAGTTATGGCATTCCTTAACCGCATGAATAGCAGTGGAGGAGCTGCTCCAGGACTATAATGCACTAATAGCAGCTTGGCTATCTGAATAAATGCAGATGTTTGCTCCCCGAGTTGCCTTAAGAAGGATACTAACGGCGCAGGAGATGTAGTCAGGGTGGAGGCACCCTGTCGTGCTAGATCGTCAGCGATCGTGTTATCATCCACTTCTGAGTGTCCAGGTACCCAACATAGCACGACTTTGTTCCGGGCGGACAGTGTTTGGAGGTAGTTATGGCATTCTTTAACCATCCTGGAGGAGATGCTTCAGGATGACAATGCCCTAATAGCAGCTTGGCAATCTGAAAAAATGGATATGTTGGCGCCCTAGTTCCCTTGAGAAGGATACTTAGGACGCAGATCTCTATGGCATGAATCTCCGCTTGAAAGACGCTGGGCCAGATGCCCATTGCGGTAGAGATTCTGGTGTTGGATCCAACGACTCCAACACCTACACCCTGTTCAGTTTTGGACCTTCCGTGAAACATTGTTGCCACCGGAGGTTTTCACAGGGGCTGCCAACAGCCCAAATAACCCGACTTGGGAGAAGAGATCTAAATTTCTTGTTATGAAATAGATCCGTGATCATAAAATGTGATCTGGAGCAAATCAATACGTCAGGAAGGGAAAATCGTGGTTAATTTAAATAAATATCGTTGCTAAAACGAAATTTTTATTTCAAAGCCAATTAATGATAGTAATTAATCGAATTGTTCAGAGCTGCGCTAAGGGAAATATTAGAAGTTATCGAAAATAAAAAATGTGAAAATATGCACGCAA
This sequence comes from Chymomyza amoena, assembly GCA_037043745.1. NCBI lineage: Eukaryota > Metazoa > Arthropoda > Insecta > Diptera > Drosophilidae > Chymomyza > Chymomyza amoena. The sequence goes on from JBAMAX010001997.1 coordinate 137,809, forward strand.
AACCGTAAATTTTATTCGTTTTCCACTTTCATTTTTCGAAGCACGTTCGAATTACAAGTTCGTACTGTAACGATCGTGAAAGATAAAAATAAAAAATTTAAAAGATTAAAAAAATTGTTGTGGTCTAGCAGTAATTAGGGGATCCATTCGAATTTCAGGATCCCTCTTATACAATTTACATATTTCAAGTTGCTTTTCAGTACCGCCCGTTCCATAGCTTTGCTTTGCGTTCCCATTTCTTATAGATATGTTTATTATCATATCGATAAGCTTTGACATCTTAGGTATATTAAGACCATCTAAACTTTCATAATTTTAAGCTATTTCGTAAAGTTCATCTTAAATAGTATGCTTCACTGTAGCTTACAATTACCTTAAAAAACAATCAAAGTAATTTGATATTCAATGAGCAACTGCGTGTTGCCACAGTACCAACAATAATAACAACAATAACAACAACCTCTCCATGACCATTGTGAATGAACAACACTTTACATTTTACATTCCCCATTTGCATTGATTGTGTGCATGACTCTATGTAAAATTTTAATCACAGCCCCCATAGGCCGGCCCATGTGCCCATACATAGTTGTGTTGTTTTTATTGTATAAGGGATTTCCTGTTATGAATATTCCATCAAACATTATTATTACAACTTGTTGTACTCCTCCTTGACTCCGCTGACTCGACTCTGATGTATATGTAATCATTTCCGGCGAGTTTTCGATTATGAAAATAACATAAAAAATAATAAAAAACTTTGGTAAAAGAAAACATTTCCAAGTGCAACATGTCGTGACTTTCTTATGAGCAACAACAGTTAATTAAGCCCCATATTCATGAAAAAATTTCGGAGAAATTATCACAAAGCTGACACAAATTAACCCCAACTTGAACCCTGACACTGACTAAGCGTTCTTCGTTTCCCAAACGATGTGTGAACATCGCATCGGCTTAGTTACTTAGCATTTGTCGGCGGAACATTTTCCTTTTGATTTGATTAATTAATTAAAGCGCACCCCTTTAATGTCACAAGAGCCCTGGTATTTGGGATGATGCTCAAGAAGAGCTCCAAATGGCGCTGGCGGTCTCACTACGATGTGTCCATAAACGTATCTATATGTAATTCTATTTTACATTATTCGCTGACCTTTGATGTTGAACTTGAATGATGATTAAGCCAATAAACCGTAGAGGCAAAGTGAATCATGCCCCGGAATCCAAGGCAGGAGCAGAAGCTAGTCATACACCCAACCACAAGTATTTTAATAAGTGGGATATGGAGATTACGTAGCTACTTGGGAATATCTCTAGGGTGCACTGCTAATATTTTATAAGAAAATATTTTGTATCATTTTTTTTTGATATCTTGTTTTATATAAATCACTCTTTAAAAATTAGGCCAAGAAGCGTAAAAGACATATATGAAATATCTAATTTAACAGCGATGTTCCGGAAAATGAAAAACGAAATAATTACATCATTTTTGCTTTCGCTATCTGCTCGTATTTCCCTTTCTCTTTCTTAGTACAGCTACAAATAAGATATCCTGATTAAGAAGGGAAATTTGAATACGTGGGATATGAGATAATTTAGCTACTTGGGAATTTACGGTGAAACTGTTCTGAGTAAAAAAAATGTTTACAAGTGGTACAAACTCTTCCAAGATGGCCGGGAAGATGCCAATGACGAGCCTCGCTCTGGACGCCCAAGGACGTCAACAACTGATGAAAACGTTCAAGCAGTGAAGAAAATTGTTTTGGAAAATCGTCGAATCACTACCAGAGAAGTTGCTGAGGATGTCGGTATATCGCTTGGCTCGTGCCATGCAATTTTTTCTAACGTTTTGGGCATGAGACGTGTGTCAGCGAAGTTTGTTCCGAAATAGCTAAATTTTGTCCAAAAGAACCGTCGCATGAGCATCGCTCAAGAGCTGTTGAATGACGTCAAAGTCGACCCAGATTTACTCAAAAGGGTCATAACTGGTGACGAATCATGGGTATATGGTTATGATACCGAAACCAAAGCCCAATCGTCCCAATAAAAGCGGCCAGAAAAGCCAAGAACGAAAAAAAAAAATCGCCGAGCACGCAAAACACTTATAATCTTTACGCCTCTCACAACCAAACAAAAAATGCCATTCACTTGAAATTTGGTACAGATGTTCGGGAAGAGAACAAAATAAAAAAAATCGATAATCGAAAATACGTTGCCCGCAAAATTTGAAAAGTCACCTTACTTTTTGAACACACCTCGTACAGCTATTTAACAATTTTTTTTTTTATATATAAGCAATTTTTTCAAAGACGAATTTTTTGAAAAGGTATAATTTTTCAGCTGTGCTCCGGAAAATGAAAACCGAATAAATTTCGAATTTTTTACTGTTGATTCTGCTCGTATTTCCCTTTCTCTTTCTTAGTACAGCTCTACAGCTAAGATACTCTGAATGAAAAGGGAAATTTTAATTTAATTAAAATAATTCTTTAAAAATGTTGCCAAAAAGAGTAGACAAATTTTTCGGAAAAACGAAAACAAATAAATTTCCCTTTTTTTGCTTACCGTATTTCCCTTACTTTTTGTAAACAGCTCTACAACTAGATATTTTCATTAAAAAGGGAAATTTTCAGCTCGTATTTTCCCTTACTTTTTGTTAGTACATCTCTACATCTAAGATATTCTTATAAAAAAGGGAAATTCTCTTTCTGTATTTCCTTTACTTCTTGTAAGTACAGCTCTTCAACTATGATTTTCATATTAAAAAATATCAGCTCGTATTTTTCTTACTTTTTATTAGTACAGCTCTAAAACGAAGATATTCTTATTACAAAGGGAAATTTTCAGCTCTTATTTCCCTTACTCTTTGTAAGTACAGCTTAACAACTAAGATATCCTTTTAAAAAAGGGAAGTTCCCATACGTCTTGTTAGTACAGAGATCCAAAACTAAGATTTTCATATTAAAAAATTTCAGCTCGTATTTTTCTTACTTACAACTCTACAAGTAAGATATTTTTATTGTAAAGCTCGTATTTCCATTACTCGTTGTGAGTACAGCTTAACAAATAAGATATCCTTAAAAAAAAGGAGTTCCCATACTTTTGGTTAGTACAGAGGTTCACAACTAAGATTTCCATATTAAAAAATTTCAGCTCGTATTTTTTTTTTACTTTTCATTAGTACAGCTCTACAACTAAGATATTGTTATTGAAAAGTGAAATGTTCAGCTCGAATTTCCCATATTCATTGTTAGTACAGCTTAACAACTAAGATTTCCTATTAAAAAAGGGAAGATCCCATACTTTTTGTTTGTACAGAGATCCACAACTTAGATTTTCATATTAAAAAATTTTTTACATTTTGTTAGTATTAACAAAGATATTCTTATTGTAAAAGGAAATTTTTAGCTCGTATTTGCCTTACTTTTTGTTAGTACTTTTTGTTGGCTCAGCTCTACAACTAAGATAAACTTATTACATGGGACATTTTTTTATGCAAGACATGAACCATTTTTTATGCAAGACATGCACCATGTTTGGGTATGGAAATTTTTTTAAAAATTCGTTTTGATTTGTGCATGCAATTTTTTGGGTTGAAAATAAATAGTTAACAATAAATACCTAACTTAAAGTAGATTAAATATAATCTAATAGAAATAAAAAATATTTTAAAAATTATTTCGGATTAAAATATGTGCTCCTTGTATCCCTATTTTGCTAATTCGTTATAATTCCTTTTGCACCAAAATAGTCGAACTCAAATCACATACAAAATTCCTTTTGGTGAAATCGGAATATATATATGGTCCTAAAATCAATCCGCATAACCGAATGAAGCTGAACTGTAGGCGACTCGTATAATATTTCCTTAAAAATAGTTTATAAAAATAAATTATATCAAAATGCTTTCCGATTTAGTTTTGAACTAACATTTAATGGAAATACTCGAAATTTTAATTAATAATATTTATTATAAAAACGACTTGAGATTTATTTGGGAGTTAGTATTTGATGGAATATAATACAATTTTTTTTGACTGTAGCCAGGGATCATCCAAAATCTCTCCTATTCTACACGTTTTCTAATATTTTGTCATACCGCGTGTTTTAGGAAGACTCGCATTATTTTCCTATACCATCTTTAAAGAAAACATTTTCTTAATATTTTTCACCACACAAATATAATTCTCGTTTTACTTTTTCTTATCTCCAATTTCCTTGTACTTGCAATACTTTTGCTTTAAAAATTCAATACATAAGTCCAAGGCTCTTCTTTTTTTTGCGCACACCTTGCCTCAAGTTCGACTGCCAATAATCGGTACAAAAACCAAAAACAACAACAATAACAACAAAAACTCAGACATACGTTTAATGACCTTAAAGGACGCAAGAAAAGTGCTACGAGATTTCTCCAGAAAGCAGCTTTACAGTATTTCACAGAACCCACATCCAAAAGATAGAGAGTGACAGAAGCAGGAAAGAGCAAAAACAGAGTTGCATACAAAGCGCATAATAATAATAAGTGCAGCACTCAAACTGCCACGCCCCGTTCCGTCCGAGACGCTGCCCCGCGACACTACCACAAACAACAACAACAAAAACAACTATAAAGAAGAAGCAGAACAAGCAACTATTAGCCATAAAGTGCCGGCCGTGAAGGCCTCAGTCAACGCATCAGTACGAAAAGTCTACTCGAAACTCAGCTGGAGTGGAGCAGTAAGTATATTCAAGAGCTGGACACCAAAGCTGCAGCCAAGAACCAGAGCCAAAGTTATAGACATACAGTCGGACTAAAAACTATTCGCATACTATGCATTTTGGAAATTTTCGGAACTGGAGAACGATAGATCGTTTATCGACAGTTAAAAAAAGTGGCAACCCTACATTAAAGATTTTACTATACAGCAAAAAATTGGTTTTCCTTCGAAGTTGACGACGACTTTGTTATTGCATACAAAAAAGAATTTAAGCGAAATCCAAAAATAATTGGACAAAAAACTTTCATACAAAAATTATTCAAAGCCAAAAAAAATAAATTATCAAAACAAATACGAGTATATTCGATTCCCTAAAGAACAACATATTAATGCTTAACCTGTAATCCATTAAATTAGATGGTAATACCCAACAGGTTTATTTCAGCGAAACGTTATCAAAGCTAATTTATGTAAACTCAACAGTCCCACAGCATCATAATTTCGGACCACTCTCATTAAAAATTTTGTTTCTTCCTAGGAACTGATGATGTAAAGGCTTTGTGTCTCCCCTCTTGGTAGGAAAAAAATATGTGTTACAGTCAAGTCCGATAGTGCCATACTCTGTACCATTTTTCTCGTAAAAATTTTATTTCTGGACAATTTCTTCTAAGAACTTTGCAATTCGAATTTTTTTGGTCAGAACGATATATTTGTAAATAAGTTCCTTAAATTTAAAATTTTTTTTATGGAAATCGCTAGTTATATATAGTATAAAGTAGAGCTGGGTTCGATCTCTAATTTTCGAGAATCGATCTTTTCAGCCGATTAATCGGAATAACACGGTAGGCGCTAACAAGCTAAAACCGCAGAATATCACAGGAAAGGAAATCTATATACAAAGAAGAATATTTATACAAAATTCACTTAAATTTATTTTCATAATTTAAAAAACGTAAACTAAAATTCGTTTGATTCAAAAATTAAAACTTAATAAGAGAAAACATAAAAATTAAGTCACTGTTTATTTAATTTTTTTTATATCTTTTGTCAGTTAAAAAAAAAATGGCGTACGTAAAGTCGGGCGTGGACGACTTTAGGATACCCTGTACCACTAGCTTGTAATAAAGTCCGATTTCTTCACAAAAAACCAAAAACAGAAGAATTTTTAAGCAAACATTTTTTTGACCGATCGTTCCAATGGGAGCTATATGATATAGTCAACCGATTTCAATAAAATTTGACACAGTGCTTAAATACCTTAGAAAAGATATGAATGCCAAATTTATTTCAAATATCTTTACAAACAAACAAAACACATCGAATTTTGCATAAAAAACGTGTTTTTGGACCGATTGGTCCTATGGGAGATATATGATCTAGTCAAACGATTTGGATTAAATTTCGTACAGTGCTAAGGAACTATAAAATACTCACGAATGTCAAATTTGGTCTCAATATCGTAACAAACAAACGAAACACAACAAATTTTGTTAAAAAATCGATTTTTTGGAAGATCGGACCTATGGTAGCTATATGATATAGTAGACCGATTTTGTTAAAATTTGGCACATTGCTTAAGTGCTCTAAAAAATTTCCAAACGCCAAATCTGGTTAGGATATCTTTATTAAAAAACAAAATATAGCGAATTTTTCTTTAAAAAAGTTATTTTGGCCGATCGGTCCTATGGGAGCTATATGAGCTAAATTTGGTACAGTGATTGGGAACTATTAAAAACTTTCGAATACCAAATTTGGTTACGATATCTTCATAAACAAACGAATTATTCGTCTAAAACGCTTTTTTTGTCGAGGTCGTCTCAAACACCCCATGGGAGCTATATAATTTATCCCCGATATCAAAAAAATAAAATAAACTTGCCTCCTATGGAATAATATGGGATCTAATGTGAAAGTTTGGTAACTCTAGCTCTTACCATCTCTGAGATCTAGGCGTTCACACGGACGGACGGACAGACTGACAGACGGACAGACGGACATGGGTATATCGACTTCTCTACTCACCCTGACCATATTTTAGGTAACTTTGGGGTGTCTCCGACGTCTCCTTCTATATGTTACATACATTTTCGGCTTGCACAAACTTAATATACCCTTGGTACCATACGGTACACGGTATAAAAACTCTCAAGGAGCCCTCTGGCGGCACTCAAAATTAAAAATGAATGGGAAAAATGGATTTCTCGAGCCCAAAAAACTTTTGACAGAGAAAAATTAATTTCTAAGTTGATTTTTGAATATTTTCGAAATTTATTTTGGACCCATAGTTTAAAATGCTTAAAATGACTCAAAGACCTTCAATCGCTGAGAGCCCGAAGCCGGTTTTCTGCCTCATATAAGCCGATCCGTCAAAACAAGAATTGATTTTATTATCAGAAAAAAGAATCGATTAAATCGATTTTAAATCAAATCGATGCTCAGCTTTAGTATAAGGTTCTAGTCACAATTAAAAAAAAACAAAAAATTATAAAATAAGTTTTTTTAAATCAACGTTTTAAGTTTAAAAACTGAACTTGTTTTGTTCTTCAAAAATCACTGGCTGCAGTTTTCATTAGTTGACCGAAGAATTATTGACCTGACTGTATCTGGCAGAGCCATGTGATCTCAGGCAGGTTGGCGACGTTATCGATGCTGCGCAGAATTTGCCAACATGCAACGCCAACAGCCCAGTATCTGTGTCTGTGTGTGTGTGTGTTTGTATGATTGTGTGCGTCTGGAACGGCCCGGTTAAACTATGGCTGCTCGACTACTGTGCAACCGACCAGTTTGGTTGCTGCCACCGCTGCCGCTGCTGCTGCTGCACGCACTAAAACCAACGTCAACTTCCAACTTCAGCAGCGACTGCGACTGCGGCTGCAACTGCGACTGCGTTGCTTTTGTATTTGGTTTATTTTTCTGGTTTTTTGTACAGGTTTTCTTTTATTCATTATTTTCTCGTTGTTGTTGTTGATTTTTTAACCAGACTCACACACACACACACATTAACACACATACGCACATGTGGCACACAAAAGCATGTTATAAAGTCCACGGCTACTGTGCTACGCAAAGCGCGCGCCAACTTTTGACTACACTGCGCGAAATTTCTACTGCGCAAGCGCAAGTCTTTCAATATTTGAAATCAAATTTAAAATCAGTTTAATTTTTTAAGAAATAATATTTTAGCATACGGAATGCTATGTGAATGCTTCACCGCCCTTTGCTCTGAATAAGAGCGATAACGCAGAGTTTAAAATTAGATACATATATCACTTTAAATTCAAGGAAATAATAATATGAATTTTTTAGAATTTGAGTTCAAGCTGCAGGTATCATAAGCAGTTTCCTATTAGCATATTAGTTGTCTCTTATCACAATTATATTTATATCTTCTATTTTCTAAAACTTTAAGAGATTTGAATTTCTTATAGCTGCTTAAGCAGTCTCAATTTTTAAGTAGAAAATGAAAAAAATTATTTTTTTAATATTTTCTTAAAAAATCTTATTTTTTTTAACAATTTTTTAAATAAAAGTATTTTTTAAGAGCTACTTTCAATAAATGGCTTACAAATATTTAGGAGCTTCGTTAAAATACAAATAAAATGTACTTTCCATTAAAAAAAATCTTTTTGGGAATAAAGACATTCGAGCGCAATCACACAGTAACGAATCCAAATAAAATTGTTTTTTTTGGTCTTTTTGTTTCCAGAGCACCTCATGGAAAATAACTCTAAAATTGGAGGCCCAATAATCCATTGAAATTGACACATTTAGACAATTAAATTATTTGAAATAATTATTCAAGCTTAATAAAGTGTAGTAAATTTCTAGAGCAGCGATTTTCAGGCACAACGTTGAATTTTCTTTTTTTGTGTCTTTTGGAAAGGAATTGGTTTGAAATTTGGCTGGAAGGTGTATCTAACAATCCACTTAATAGCAATATTAGAGAAACTTATAACGCTTGTTCACAGATTTAAAAAATTTTTGGTATCCTGAATATGTTTAGTCAGTTCCTTAGTAAAAACCGACAATTAAGCCCAACAATTTTTCAATTCTGGATTTCGAGATATTTCCAAAAATCCATTTTTCAAAATTAAAAAAGTGTTTTTACTAAATAGCAAATATCTCCGGTAGTACTAAACTGATTCCGTGATTAAAAGTGGTTAAATTGGTTTAATTTGTCATGTTAAATGCAAACCCACACAATTTGGTTAAAATTGGACATTTAATGAAGATTTTTCAAAAATATTTTGATAAGCAATGCTGAAATTTTTATATTTACCTACAAAATGAATCCATTTTTTTCATCATCAAATCACAAAGTATGACTTCCATTAAATATTATATAAATTAACAATAATTTTTGCCATCTTTTGACAAAAAAAATTTATTCTTTTTCGTACATTTTTTTAAAAAAACATTAAAAATTTTCGTTTTATTTTTTTTTAACATCGATTCGATTTAAATTCACACCATATAAAGAACGTGTAAAAACACATACTTAAGAAAAAAGTGGCAATTGACATATTTAAGGAACATACTTAAAAAAAAATATGAAATTTTCTTATTTTTTTTTAAGAAAATGCGTTGGTTAAAAACAAATTAAATATTTGTTTTTAAACATCCCTAGTGCTAAGATTAAAAAAAAAAATTGGCTCCAAAATATTTAGTAGTTTAGTCGCAATTATATACCCTGAAAAGCACGTTTTTTTAAATTAAGCCGCAACGCGTTAAGTTGAAAAACTGAAACTTGGTCTAAAAATTTTTTTTGCCATTCTGCATCGAATTGCATCATTACTTTTCAAATATCGCTTGGGACAGCTTCCAGTACCTTATCCAGCTAGACCCTTTAAAAAAATTTTGTGAATTTGGGAGCAGAATACAAGTGGTTTCAAAACAAAAAAGTGATTTGGGCCACTTTTTTCCTGACATTCTCCGATTTGATGATTTTTACACATTTGGTAGAGCTTCAAACCAAAAGTAACCATGTCAAATTTTATTCGATTTCTTTTTGACCATGACATAAAATATTAAATTTAAAATTCCTTTAAAATTTTTTTTTATTTTTTATAATTTCAGCTCTGCATTTTTATATAAATGAATATCGTTTCCTTGTTATTTTATTATTCATACCTTTAAATAAATTTACATAATAATATTAAATTTAGCAACAATGAACTTAACCACAATTTTGTTATTTTTAGAAATTAGTTAGAGAAATACGTACTAAAAAACGTCGATAACGGTTCATTTTTTTTGGTCTATTTTAGAAAAGAAACATCAAGCTTTTATTCAATAACGATCTAAGAACAATCAATATTTTTTGATATTGTGATAAAAACGCATTTGCATTATAATTAAAATTTTAATAATTTTAAGAGTTTAAAATAGCACGATCTTATCAGAGCTGCATAAAAAATGAACTAAATTCCAAGTCAGCATTATTTTTTAAATATACTTTATTTTTATCATATCTGATTTTTATTATCGGATTTTATGGAATGCATTGAAAGCGTGCCTTGTTAGCTTTCTGTATCGGTTATATACGACGGTTATCATAAATAGTTTGGTCGTATTTATGAGTAGTACAGTACACTGTATTCGATATCTTTTTAACACCCGACAAACCGACAGCAACATGTGTGGAACACTCTTTTAAGTGTATCTGAAATATTGTTAAAACTTCTGTGGTGAGTATTTAATACTCATAATAATGCAAGGAGAACTCTTCTAGAAACAATTTTTAAAAGTGATTTATATAGTTTGACTGGAATTTTAAAGATTTGACTGAAGAATTTACAAAGTCTAAGCTGCAAACTTTTTTTTCCCGAAAGGGACAGTTGACAGAGGCTGCCCAAAAAAGCAAACTAAAATTTAAGGGTACTATCTTAGAGATTTGCTGTTTATATAGTGCTCCCAATTTAGCTTACTTTGGGTATTGTTACTCAGTAGGTACCAAAGTTAGCTTTAATATGGCCAGAAGGACAATAGATAAATATTGGCCTAGAACTCTTCGTACGACAGTAGTACAGATCTTTATACCAAAAGTCTTATCATGAACTCGAGGAGTGATTGAACTCTGTCCATTAATTAATGTTAAGAAGGTTACGCAATTTTTGGACCTCTATTTTAGAAAAATTTGCGTATTTTTAAAAGTATCACTTCAAAATTTATGTTAGTTGTACTTAGACTTAACATTTGTGTAAAGTTTAATCAAAATTGGTTCAGTTTTTCATATAGCTACAATACAAAGGTTGAACCAGTTTTGGAACAGCCGAAGTTACGCAAATCGTAAAGTTCTTTCCAAGTTTGGTTTAGTGTAAATTTAAATTTTATAATAATTATTATTTATATATTTTTTCCACTGTATGCTTACAGTTCAAAACTTAAGCTAAGTGGACAGACATATCTACTAAGGTTTTTTTAATTATTTAAAGGACTCAGAAATATATAATAGATAACTATAATACAGCACAATGTAATATAGTTTCAAAAGTTTTATGACTTTGGTTGTTTTGAGGAATTTAAGGATGTTTAAGAGGTTTTTAGATGAGGGATCAGCAAGGAAAGCTGTTAAATTTGGTTTCGGAATATTATTTCCATGATGTAAGATGATCTATAGTTCCCGTAGCATCTGTGTTGTAAAATTGGCAGTAATTCAAATTTTCTAAAATATATTTATGCGATTCATATTATTTTATACATTTCTATAAAGTTTAATCATATACCGACAATACAAAACTTGAACCAGTTTTTGGAATAGTCGAACTCGTAAACTTCTTTCCAAGATATATATATTTATGCGCTTCATATTTTGTCTAGACATTTATGTGTAGCTTAATCAAAATTGGTTCACTATTTCATATAGCTACCATACAAAAGTGGAACCAGTTTTTGGAATAGTCGAAATCACGCAACTTATAAACTTCTTTCCAAGATATATATATTTATGCGCTTCATATTTTGTCTACACATTTCTGTGTAGTTTAATCAAATTTGGTTCACTATTTCATATAGCTACCATACAAAGATTTAAGCAACACTCGCGTACTTCTTTGCGATAGCTTCAAAATTGATAGCATCATGAGTTAAGTCCTTCAGAACTGCTAAATTTCGGAGATCACAAGAGCTAGTCACTAGAGGTGAAGAACTATCAATAGTCGGCGCTGTCGATAGTCGACGATAGTAATTTCACAACCATCGATAGTTGACGATAATACTATTGATAATCGACGATAGTATCGTCCACAATAATATGCACATTTGATAGTTGACGATAATAATAGTACTATATACTATCGATAGCGATAGTCGACGATAGTATCGTCCACAATAATATGCATATTTGAAGAAAGAAAGATCTTCTAGAATTGTTGTTAATTTACATAGCTGATGTTTCCTTCAACATATTAAGCTAAAGCACATCTCTTAAGCGCGTTTTGCTTGGGAGCTTATATCGAGGATCCAATACTTGACTGTTGTTTACAAAACCTTCGTTTTTAACTATGTTATAATGGTGTACATCCTTGGCAATCATTTCCGTCTGCTGCAATCGTATGCCTGCCTTTCAGCGCTTGACACACTGAATGTGAGGGAGCCCCGAAGTTTACCTTAAATTCGACACATAGTCATAATTCTTCATAACTGCAGTATGAACTCGGTAATCGCAACCCTCGATAAATGCAGTTCCTCGATTTTTGAAATATTTTGAAATAATAGCATTGTAAGCTTTTTTCCTATTTCTAAAAGTGCTTCGTGAGACGTGAGTCCCAACTATGCCAACTTTAGAACTAAAAACCGCCATGCCTTCCTCTCCCACATTCTATAAGAACTCTACTCTAAGCTAAATTTAGAAACCAACTAGCTTTGATTTGTGGTTTTAATTTTTTTTTTTTTTTGCTTGATTTGATATTTAACATGAAGCAGAAGATTTTCGAGCAAACCCAAACGATAACAGAAAATAATGAAAAATAAAAAAAAAAACCCCGAAGAACCCAAAAACAAACTGTATCTCTGGCAGTTGCTAACAATTTGTGCAAATACCAATGTACGATCTGTACACACGACACACTAACAATCCAATCCAACAAACATCATGAGGAGCAGAGCAGAGCAGCCAGACGACAATCGTGGCGCGATGGATGACGACCACTTGGCATGCCAGAGAGTCAGTCAAACAGAAACCACATACCACCAACTATACAATTATTTGTTTAAAGATTACTTTGCTTAAATATAACACAACGATTATACATATACTATATACACACAGACAAATATATGCACATATATGTATGCATGTGTGTGTGTGTGTTGTTAGATGTTTATCACTGTGTCGCGCACTCGCATGACCTTGTGAAGGATGTGACCAAGAATGTGCCCAAGATCCAAAACTTATCGTCTTCAGTCAACCAAGCAACAACAACTAACCAAATAAAGCACGAAACAACTTCGAGACTCACTCATAAAAAGTATATGTATGTATGTGTGTGTGTATGTATATTGCACATACTTATATACATACATACACACATAGATGTGTGTGTACATAAAAAACAACAACAAAAAACAACAGCAATAAAGAACGTAGAAGCTCTTAAGAATGAACGAAGCAGTCAAGAAAAAAACTAAAATAAGATGAAAAAAGAAAGCCAAGCTTAAGAGCCAAGCAAAGCCTAGCCCGGCCTGGCCAACACACACACACACACACACACACGCACACTCCAACACCATTGTTTGGAGTCGCGCTGTTACCGTCTTCAGCAGATACTCCATGTACAACTGCAGCTCCAGCTTCAGCTCCAGCTTTAGCCCCAACGTCGTCGTCGTCGCACACAGCAGCCACATAAACTGCCAACGCCATTTAAGTCATAATTTAAGCCACATTCCAGACGCGATCCTTCAGAGATTGCATCGCGTGTTGGGTTCGTTTGCTGCCGCTGCTGTTGCCTCGATCGTGGATCGTACGTTGATCGTTTCAGTGAAAGAAACTTGGCGATACATTCATAAATTCTTATCGACTACACTGAGAAAAATGAAGTGAAAAACACTTACGATTAAAAAATTTGGTTTCAATATCTTTACAAACAAACAAAACACAACAAATTTTGTTCAAAAATCGATTTTTTGGAAGATTGGCCCTATGGGAGCTATATGATATTGAACTATTACTGGCTACTTTTGGAAAACGGCGGGAGCAGTGTTGTAGATCGTTCAAATATGGTGCACTGCTTAAGTACTCTAAAAAGCTTCTAAGCGCCAAATCTTTACAATATCTTTATTAAAAAAGGAAATATTGAGAATTTTGTATAAAAACGGTTATTTTGGCCGATCGGTTCATGGGAGCTAAATGATTTAGTCGACCGATTTTGATCAAACTTGGTAAAGTGCCTGGGAACTATAAAAAACGTTCAAATGGTTACAATATCTTCATAAACAAACGAATTAGCCATTTAAAACTTTTATTTTTTCTACGAGGTCGTCTGAAGCACCCCTATGGGAGCTATATAATTTAACTCCGATATCAAAGAAATAAAATAAGCTTGTCTCCTATGGAATAATATGGGATCTAATGTGAAAGTTTGGTTACTCTAGCTCTTACCGGCTCTGAGATCTAGGCGTTCAAACGGACAGACGGACCGACGGACGGAAAGACGGACATTGGCATATCGACTTCTCTAGTCACCCTGATCATATTTTAGGTATCTTTGGAGTGTCTCCGACGACTCCTTCTATATGTTACATACATTTTCGGCTTACACAAACTTAATATATATATAAAAAGTACTTATTTTTTAGATTATATTTTATTAAATAAATATAATATATTATATAAAAAAAATGGCGGACGTTAAGTCGGGCGCGGACGACTTTAGGATACCCTGTACCACTAGCTTGTAATAAAGTCCGATTTCTTCACAAAAAACCAAAAACAGAAGAATTTCTTAGCAAACATTTTTTTGACCAATCGTTCCTATGGGAGCTATATGATATAGTCAACCGATTTCAATAAAATTTGACACAGTGCTTAAATACCTTAAAACAGATCTGAATGCCGAATTTAGTTCAAATATCTTTCCAAACATTCCAAACACATCGATTTTTTTATAAAAAACGTTTTTTTGGACCGATTGGTCCTATGGGAGCTATATGATATAGTCAAACGATTTGGATTAAATTTAGTACAGTGCTAAGGAACTATAAAAAACTCACGAATATCAAATTTGGTCCCAATATCTTAACAAACAAACGAAACACAACAAATTTTGTTAAGAAATCGATTTTTTGGAAGATCGGCCCTATAGGAGCTATATGATTAACCGATTTTGTTCAAATTTGGCACATTGCTTAAGTGGTCTAAAAAATTTCCAAACGCCAAATCTGGTTACGATATCTTTATTAAAAAACGAAATATAGCGAATTTTTCTTTAAAAAAGTTATTTTGGCCGATCGGTCCTATGGGATTATATATGATATAGTCAACAGATTTTGATCAAACAGTGGAACAGTGATTGGGAACTATAAAAAACTTTCGAATACCAAATTTGGTTACGATATCTTCATAAACAAACGAATTATTCATCTAAAACGCTTTTTTTTGTCGAGGTCGTCTCAAACATCCCCATGGGAGCTATATAATTTATCCCCGATATCAAAAAAATTAAATAAACATGCCTCCTATGGAATAATATGGGATCTAATGTTGAGGTTTGGTAACTCTAGCTCTTACCATCTCTGAGATCTAGGCGTTCACACGGACGGACGGACAGACGGACATGGCTATATCGACTTCTCTATTCACCCTGATCATATTTTAGGTAACTTTGGGGTGTCTCCGACGTCTCCTTCTATATGTTACATACATTTTCGGCTTGCACAAACTTAATATACCCTTGGTACCATACGGTACAGGGTATAAAAATTGATCAGTAATCCGTGACTGAATTTTTGATAATCATTTTGTTCGCCAAATAACATATAAGATTTTGGGCCACAAACAAAATATAAGAATTTTTAAAAACATTAAATTTACATTTTTTAAATGACATTTAACGCGTTTAAATATTTTTTAAAAGAAATAAATTAATGATCAGCATGTTGAAGCTACGAACACTCTGTCAAGTGATATTATATAGAATATCTTTTAATTATTTTGGATTACAAAAATAACATATACAAATTTTTTCAAATTTGTATGAATTTACAAAATTGTTTAATTACTTAATTCTTTATAAAAATTATTTTCTAAATTAGAATTTAAAAAAATTATTGGGTAAATATAAAAAAAAAATATTTTCTAAATTTTCAAACGATTTGAAAAAATAATCGTTACATAAAATACGATTATTAAAATAAATAAATTTATGGGAAACAATTTGAAGCTTTGAAATTTGGCTCAAGTCGAATTATTATATTAAAATTTTTTAATTTTTTTGAGGTTACAAAAATAACATAAATTTTTTTTCAATATTGTATAAAATTGTTTAATTACCTAATTCTGTATAAAAATTATTTTCTTAATAAATAAAAATAAAAAAATTGTAAATGCTTAGTTCTTAATAAAAAAAATAGTTTTTAAAATTCCAAAAAATTATTGCGTAAATATAAAAACAAAATATTTAAAAAATTTTCAAACGATTTTAAAAAATAATCGTTATATAAAATACGATTTTTAAAAGAAATAAATTTATGGGAAATATTTTGAAGCTTCGAAATTTGGCTCAAGTGGAATTATATTAAATATTTTTGAGTTATTTTGAGGTTACAAAAATTGCATATATAAATTGCATTGAATTACAAAATTGTTTAAATAATCAATTGGTTATAAAAAAATTATTTTTTAAAAGCAAAAACAATTTAAAAAAAATATATTTTTAAAATCATTAAACAGTTAAAAAAAAAAAATTATTTTTAAAATCATTCAAACAATTGGAAAAATTAATTGAATATTTTATTTTTAAGAAATAATCTCTTAATCCCTCAAGAGGGATTGCATAAAAGATTTGATAATATTTTTTTAATTATTTGGGCTTACAAAAATGCATTATAAACAAAAATATTACCAAAACTGTTCAAATTATTTACAATTATTTAAAGTTGTTTATTTATATTTTTAAATTTTAAAAATATAATTTTTATAAGCATTTAAATATAATAAAACAATTTTGTTTTTAATTAAAAAGTAATATTTTAAAAAATTTTCAAGCGATTTGAAAAATTAATTATTACTATAATGCGAATGAATGAATAATTTTTAAAATAAATAAAACACTCTTTTAAGTGGGATCATATTTAATATTTTTTAATTATTTTGCAATTAAAAAAAGGATTACGAATTAAAATATAACCAAAACTGTGCAAATTATTTACAATTGTTTTAAGTTTAATATTTTACATTTTTAAAATTTTACATAATTGTTAAAAAATTTAAGAAAAATTGATTAATTTAAAAAAAAAAATCTAGAAATTTTGAGGTATCTCAAAATCCTTACGTGGTTTCGTTTTTGAATTCGTATTAAGCGACCCCAAAAAGCATTGACTAACAAAACTGTATCGAACAAAAATTTTGTGAGTTTTTTGAGGTTAGTAAGAAATCAATCCTGAGGCGGTTTCGGGTTCAGTGCGTCTAAATACATGAGTATTTATTTTTATGGTTGAGTTGTGATTTTATTGGACTGAAAATGTATTCTGTTTTTAAAATAGTTTTTAAATTTATTTAACATATTTTTTTTTAAATTTTTTATTTAAGAAAAATAGGCTTAAAATTGTTATGATTAAGTTATTTAATGCCCTATTCTTTATTTATAAAATTAATTAATTAAAAAAAAGAGTTATGTTTTAT
This sequence comes from Chymomyza amoena, assembly GCA_037043745.1. NCBI lineage: Eukaryota > Metazoa > Arthropoda > Insecta > Diptera > Drosophilidae > Chymomyza > Chymomyza amoena. The sequence goes on from JBAMAX010001997.1 coordinate 155,338, forward strand.
GTGAAACTTATCTATGGCGTTTAAATTGTTTTTTCAACTTTTCAAGATATGGTGATCTAAATGTTTTTTTTTTATAAACAATAATATTTTATGAAGTATAAAGTGTTAATAATATTTTGCCTAAATTTTTGTAATTTACTTAAATACTTAAGAGGGTATATAAACCTATTCGATGGGTGTTTATTGACGAAATATGAATATATTTCGGTTGATTTTTTCTTAATTGTTAGAAGATCTTGAGTTTATAATACACAAATATATTGGATTTAATGTGTTATGCCGGCAATAAATTAATATACAAAAAAAAATATTTTTTACCTTAAGTTTAACAAAAAGTTTTCCAAATAATTACATATTTTCGGATAATGGCTTGCTTGATCTTTTTGCCCAGTGTATGAGTATACTTGGGGATATGGCGTGATTGGCGCGTATTTCTTATGGTATAGGTATAGTATATTGGTATGCCAACATTTTGAACTTTACTAAAATTTTTACACATGCGCCCTGTCAATTTTCTTGAAGTTTTCAATTTTATTTGGCCCCTCTCTCACGACTTCCCTCAATGTCGCATATAATTTTGTGTATTAACAAGTCTCAAATTTCGCTGGGCAAAAAAAAAAAAAAACCAAATCTTTAAATGCTTTGAGTTATGAGCCAGTTGCCAGTCGTCTTCGTCGTCGTCGTCATCATCGTCATACGCTCCACCATTCCCACGCATTTGGGCACGTACGAGACTCAAGTACCATCGGGTCTCTCTTTCTCGGCCCGGCTGCTGCGGGGTCTTGTGTAGGAAACAAATGTCAGGCGTTTATGTTACAAGTGCCAGCCCACGAAACGAGAAAACATCCGTTAAGCGCTCCCTAAGTGTGCGCATGCGTGGCAGCCAAGGGTTCTCCATTGTCTGCTGCAGCGCTACAAACAAAATTCTATGGAATACACTCACAAACCTACTCACAATGACAAGGACCATGTGCCTGCCTGCTTAGCATAATATCCTGCGCACTTGAAACAGGAAACATGCGTTGTTACCAATTTCGAGTGGGCGTTAAGTGCAGCGCCAAAGAGCAGCCAGTCAGTCAGTCCGACGCGTCGAACTGCTCTCAGTCCATCTTATACACTCCATAATTAATTAAAGAGCAACAGCAGCAGTGGCAATGAGAGCGGAAGCAGCAGAGCAGCGCCGCCTGCGTAGGCGTCATCTTTAGTTCGTCGATCATTGACAAGTTTTATTTGTTCTTAAGTAAAAAGTCATAAAAATTTTAAGGATGTTTAAAATAAGTAGTAAAGATTTTATAAGCTATAAAAAAAGTAATATGCATTTCAGATGTTTATTTTAGAGATAGTTTGTAAATTGATCTAGACAACGCCCAGAGCTTGGGGACTATAAAAGCTGGAATAACCAAAACGTGGCATTTGTAGACCTAGTCAGATCTACCTTAATTTTGTATACTTCTGCTAAGCCTTCTTCCTACCGCAAATAGCTTTAGAGCGCTCTTATTTTAAAATAAAAAAAATCGTTCCATTGTGATCACGGGCGTAGCGATAACGTTGAATGTGGGCGGGTGATGAGCCTCAAAATGCGGAATCGATTCGAAAAACCCCAGCATGTCAGGATTTCGAAATAACCTCAAAAAACCTCCTAGAAAATTGGGTTGAACTGATTTTTTTTTCAATAGACGGCAAAAGTCAAAACGTTAAAGCGTTAAATGGCTTAGATAACGGGATATTTTGAAGGTTATGTCAACAACCTAACATGCTATTGTTTTTTGGATGACGGATTCGGATTCAGCGACCCCAAAAACATATGGTAAACACTGTCTGACCACGGACTCGTAAAAAAAATGGTATGAAGTTTTTGAGGTTATGTCGAAACCCTGAAGTGCTGGGATTTTTTGGATCTCGGATTCGGCTGTGCAGATATTCGCAATATACTAATTTAGTTGGAGGTATTTGCAAACTCTGTTGTAGTGTTGCGATACTATCGATAGTTTTATTTTCGGATACTATCGATGGTGTTTTTTTTGAGATGTCGATAGTATACTTTGCAAGTCAGAACGACTACAAAACCATTGGTAACACGGCGAACCTTTTTGAACATTCGACGCTTTTAGAGTCATCAAATTCCATGGGGATCATAAAAAATATTAAAGTAACTCAAATTTTTACAAAAATTCTTCGCATAATAAACCAAAAATCGATGCCGCATTAGCCTTAATGAGTGCCACAGACGTCCAGCAGTAGACGACTGTGGCGTTCAAAATTTCCTGAAATTCAAAAAAAAAATTTCTAAAAATTAGGTAGCAGCAATATTTGACATTCCAAATTATTTCAATGGACAGTTTTTGGAATTTTTAGATCTAATTTTAAAAGATCTCTTTTACAATGTCATGAATAAAACGATTTTTAGTTCTAAAATTTTGAAATACTCCTTGTGTAAGTATTAGAATTATCTCCACTTGCTCTATTGTACTTATTTAAAGGATGTGCCCGTCCGTCCGTATAAACGTCTAGATTTCGGAGACTAGGATAGCTAGAGATACCAAACTTTACCAGTTGGTGCGCATATTTCCTCAGAATGGTTTGAAGTGACCTCAAATCACAATTTTTGGTAAGCTTATTCATGTGGCACTAATGAACAAATCCACATCCAAATTTTATCGGTGCGGACCCCCACCCCCCGCAATGCATTTTCGTGTTTTCTCCCACACCCCTCAACATATCAACTAAAAACTTACCCCATACTTTAAATAGCTTCTTTGGCGTAACTTTCGAGTTTCATCACAATCGGTAAAATTTACGGAACTTATAAGAATAAATATCGAAACTCACAAAAAAAAAAAAATTAATTCCAATAGGAAAGTTCTTAGTAGAATTTGCTGAACAAATTTTTTTCGAGAGAAAAGGTACAGGGTATTCCACTGTCGGCCACCCCATCGACTGTACCACATTTTTTTACACTGCAAATTAACTTTTTATTTTTGGGTTTTTTATAAAATGTTTTTAATTTATTTTGCGTCCTTTTCATTCATTCATTCATCATATCATCCAGATAATTATAGCTTATCATAATTTTATAAACCTTATCCAAGCTTTCTAACACTAAAAAAAGCTCAAAGCTTCTGACTTACAGCTTGAGAATAAGTTTCATCCTTTTGTTCCCATACTCTAACTAAGAGTACGTTAACTTACATATACACTTTTGTGAACCTTACAATGAAAAAACATCGTTAACCTCTTATTGAAATTACAATTATTTTCATATAAAGAGTATTTAAATTCGGCTTACCCAAGCTAGCCTTCAGCTTTTATTATTATTTTTTTGTTGTTTTAATGGGCAGCGCCGTAGGCATATAAAGCTTAATTAAGCAAATTAAAGTGATTGCCATTTAGTTTGAGGTTAATTGCATTAAATGCGAAAATAAAAGTAACGCACGCATTCACGATCCAAGTAAGTCACAATCGCAGTCACAGTCACAGTCCGTCAGTCGTCCGTCGGTTTTTGCCTTCTTCATTGAAATGTGGAGCAATTGCCAAAGGCTGGAACCATCATCATCATCCAGAGCGAGGATCCCTAAGACAGCCCAATGACATTCGTCGAATAGTGCCAGAGTTATGTGGAACTTGGGGCTGCCTTGGGTTGTTTGTGAATTGTGTCGTGAGACTTTGTGCAACTTTGACCCCTTCAATATGCAAGTGATTCAATATTGCGTGCTCAAAAAGTATCGACTATAGCGATAATCTACTGAGCTGCATTTTAAGAATATTTTCTTTTTTAAATTTATATTTAAAATGTACTAATTATATTTGCTAAATGTACTAATTGTCTGAAGACAGTTTGTAAATAAAATTTTCAGAAAAACAAATAAAATACAAAAATTAATAGAGTGAAATTATACAAAAATCATCACTTAAGAAATTGCTATGTGCTGCGTTTGAACTCAGTACACTGAAAATAATTTAGCTGCCTTCTCTCATTCGAGTCATTTTCTTACTTTTTAAAATATTTTTTGTCTTTTTTTGTATATAATTTTTTAATTTAATAGTAATTAAATTTTTTGTACAACATTTTTTTAGTCTGAAGGTTTCTGTTTCTCTAGCTATGCATTTTTAGAATTAATTTCTGACCTAAAACTTACAAAAAAAATTTAATTTTACTATTTCTATTAATTTTTAATTTTCCTATTTAATTTTACTATTATATCATTTTTTAAAATAAAATATTGTATAAATCTTTTAAGAAATTCATTTTCTTATAAACTTGCAAAAATCTTAAAAAAAAACTTAAATTTTTATCATAAAAATTATTTATTTGAAAATATACACAAATTTTACTATTTCGTCTTATATTTATTATTAAACTTTTTTTTATCTTCAACTCATTTGAATAAATTTTACTATTTCGTTTATAATTTTTTTAACTCTTGTATTATATCTTTTTTGTATTCTAAAAAAATGTTTAAACCAATAAAAGTATATAATTTTTTAAAATAAAATATTGTATAAATCTTTTAAGTAATTCATTTTTTATATACTTCCAAAAATCATAAAAAATTTAAATTTTTCTCTTAAAAATTATTTATTTGAAAATATACACAAATATGGTTACTTTTTTTATATGGTTACTTTTTTTCTTACAAATATATAAAAAATAATTAAAACATTTATTGCATGAAAAAAAAAATATTTAAAACAAACAAATTAAAATATTTACTATAGTTGATATGTGCATAAATAAAAATTCCAATTTGTATGCATTTTTTTTAATACATTATTTTACAATTCGTTTATTTAAAAACCTACACAAAATAATTTTCTCTCATTTTTTACTTTCTGAAATGCAATATAGAATTTACATTTTGAATGTATTTTGTATTATTATTATTTAAAAAAAAGTATTATTTTTTTTTATTAATTATAATTAAAAAAAACATATTTTTGTCTTTTTATTCATTATCGTAATAAATGACTTTATCATATATTTGCAAAGAAAACATAATTTTCTTTCATTATTGTAAAATTTTGTATATAATTTATTTTTAATACTAAAATTCGTTTGTGTAATTAATTTCTTTTCTGCAACAATAATTATTATTTATATTTCGATGATTTTTATATATATAGTAGAACTACAAGCCCATTTTTGAAGTCGTTTACAATTTTTTAAAATTTTTTTAAAATTTTAATATTTTAAAGTAGTCTGCCATTAAAAAAAAAAACTGTTTTATTCAACATCTGATGTACACTTGGATGTTAATTCGTCCCTATCCCCTATTATCAAATCCTGGATCCTGGTATCGGTATCCCTGCAAAGCTGATAAGGCTTTGCAGAATGACGTTGAGTAATTCCTGCAGCTCAGTCAAGGTAGGAAAGGACCTCACCGAGCATTTTGATACCGTGTGAGGTTTCAGACAAGGCGACCCCTTATCATGCGACCTCTTCAACTTCGTCATGGAGAGCGTTCTGCGGAAGGCCGGCGTACATCGCATTGGCACTATCTTCTACAAGAGTATCCAGCTCCTTGCGTACGCCGACGACATCGACATCATTGGGCGTACCAAGCGAGATGTCACCGCGGCCTTCAGCTCTATCGAACGGGAGTCTGCGAAAATGGGTCTGGCGGTAAATGAGGGCAAAACGAAGTATATGCTGTCGACAAGTAGGGACGTGCGGCGGCTTGGGTCCCAGATTACGGCCGACAGCTATACTTTCGATGTTGTCAAAGAATTCATCTACCTTGGCACCGCCGTTACCACCGACAACGATGTCAGCCTGGAGATCAAGCGCAGAATCACTCTTGCCAACAGGTGCTATTTCGGTCTCAATAGGCAATTGAGTAGTAGAGACCTCTCTCGCGCGACAAAACTATCACTCTACAAGGCACTCATCCTTTCAGTGCTTCTTTACGGCGCGGAAGCCTGGACCGTGTCGCTAACTGATGCAGCTGCCTTGGGAGTTTTCGAGAGGAAAGTACTCTGCAAGATCTTTGGTCCTATTCGAGTTGGCGATGACTACCGCATCCGCACCAACTCTCTCTTCAACGACATGGACGTTGCTCAGCGTATCAACATCCAGCGGCTTCGCTGGCTCGGACATGTCGTTAGGATGGACGAGGATGCTCCAGCTAGACGTGTGCTCGATGCGGTAGTCAGCGGCCGTCAGCGGAGAGGACGACCGTGTTTGCGTTGGAAAGACCAAGTGGAAGGGGCCCTGTCTTCGCTCGGTGTGACCAACTGGAGAATGCGCGCGCAATGCAGAGGCGCCTGGAGGGATGTTTTAAGGCAGGCCGTAACCCGGTAATCGGGTTGTTATGGCCACATAAGAAGAAGAAGATCCGCTTCAATCTTATATAAAATTTACTATTTCGAATTAATTTAAAATTAATATTATAACTTATGTAGCATTCATTTTTTAATACTATTTTATTTATTTATTTTTTAATGTATAACATTTATAAAAATCATTAAAATAAATTTATATTAAATTTTTGTATTAAAAATAACATTAAAAAAATGGCGGACGTAAAGTCGGGCGCGGACGACTTTAGGATACCCTGTACCACTAGCTTGTAATAAAGTCCGATTTCTTCACAAAAAAACCAAAAACAGAAGAATTTTTAAGCAAAAATTTTTTTGACCGATCGTTCCTATGGGAGCTATATGATATAATCCACCGATTTCAATAAAATTTGACACAGTGCTTAAATACCTTAAAAAAGATATGAATGCCAAATTTATTTCAATTATCTTTACAAACAAACAAAACACATCGAATTTTGTATAAAAAACGTGTTTTTGGACCGATTGGTCCTATGGGATCTATATGATCTAGTCAAACGATTTGGATTAAATTTAGTACAGTGCTTAGGAACTATAAAATACTCACGAATGTCAAATTTGGTCCCAATATCTTAACAAACAAACGAAACACAACAAATTTTGTTAAAAAATCGATTTTTTGGAAGATCGGACCTATGGGAGCTATATGATATAGTCAACCGATTTTGTTCAAATTTGGCACATTGCTTAAGTGCTCTAAAAAATTTCCAAACGCCAAATTTGGTTACGATATATTTATTAAAAAACGAAATATAGCGAATTTTTCTTTAAAAAAGTTATTTTGGCCAATCGGTCCTATGGGAGCTATATGATATAGTCAACCGATTTCGATCAAATTTGGTACAGTGATTAGGAACTATAAAAAACTTTCGAATATCAAATTTCGTTACGATATCTTCATAAACAAACGAATTATTCATCTAAAACGCTTTTTTTTTTGTCGAGGTCGTCTCAAACACCCCCATGGGAGCTATATAATTTATCCCCGATATCAAAAAAAAAATAAACTTGCCTCCTATGGAATAATATGGGATCTAATGTGAAAGTTTGGTAACTCTAGCTCTTACCATCTCTGAGATCTAGGCGTTCACACGGACGGACGGACAGACGGACAGACGGACATGGGTATATCGACTTCTCTATTCACCCTGATCATATTTTAGGTAACTTTGGGGTGTCTCCGACGTCTCCTTCTATATGTTACATACATTTTCGGCTTGCACAAACTTAATATACCCTTGGTACCATACGGTACAGGGTATAAAAATTAAAGATAGTGGACTATTTTATATACAAATTATATTAAATATGTTGAACATAACTTTAATTTATAAGAAAAATCGAAATAAATTTTCTGCCATGGATTGTTAACTAGTTTTTTTTATTAATACATTTATTTTAAATAAATTTCGGAATCAAGCAAATAAATTATATAGCGTATTAAATATCGAAATTTTTTAGTTTTTATTTTAAATTTAAGTACAAATAAAAAAATGGCGGACGTAAAGTCGGGCGCGGACGACTTTAGGATACCCTGTACCACTAGCTTGTAATAAAGTCCGATTTCTTCACAAAAACCAAAAACAGAAGAATTTTTAAGCAAAAATTTTTTTTGGCCGATCGTTCCTATGGGAGCTATATGATATAGTCAACCGATTTCGATCAAATTTGGCACATTGCTTAAGTGCTCTAAAAATTTCCAAACGCCAAATCTGGTTACGATATCTTTATTAAAAAACGAAATATAGCGAATTTTTCTTTAAAAAAGTTATTTTGGCCGATCGGTCCTATGGGAGCTATATGATATACTCCACCGATTTCAATAAAATTTGACACAGTTCTTAAATACCTTAAAAAAGATCTGAATGCCGAATTTAGTTCAAATATCTTTCCAAAAAATCGAAACACATCGAATTTTGTATAAAAACGTGTTTTTGGACCGATTGGTCCTATGGGAGCTATATGAACTAGTCAACCGATTTGAATTAAATTTAGTATAGTGCTTAGGAACTATAAAAAACTTAAGAATGTCAAATTTGGTCTCAATATCTTAACAAACAAACGAAACACAACAAATTTTGTTAAAAAATCGATTTTTTGGAAGATCGGACCTATGGGAGCTATATGATATAGTCAACCGATTTTGTTCAAATTTGGCACATTGCTTAAGTGGTCTAAAAAATTTCCAAACGCCAAATCTGGTTACGATATCTTAATTAAAAAACGAAATATAGCGAACTTTTCTTTAAAAAAGTTATTTTGGCCGATCGGTCCTATGGGAGCTATATGATATAGTCAACCGATTTTGATCAAATTTGGTAGAGTGATTGGGAACTATAAAAAACTTTCGAATACCAAATTTGGTTACGATATCTTTATAAACAAACGAATTATTCATCTAAAACGCTTTTTTTTTGTCGAGGTCGTCTCAAACACCCCTATGGGAGCTATATAATTTAACCCCGATATCAAAAAAATAAAATAAACTTGCCTCCTATGGAATAATATGGGATCTAATGTGAAAGTTTGGTAACTCTAGCTCTTACCATCTCTGAGATCTAGGCGTTCACACGGACGGACGGACGGACAGACGGACAGACGGACGGACAGACGGACAGACGGACAGACGGACAGACGGACATGGGTATATCGACTTCTCTATTCACCCTGATCATATTTTAGGTAACTTTGGGATGTCTCCGACGTCTCCTTCTATATGTTACATACATTTTCGGCTTGCACAAACTTAATATACCCTTAGTACCATACGGTACAGGGTATAAAAAACATTACATGAGGACTTCGTTTTTTTTATATTTATAAATATTCATTATATGGATTTTTTTGAAATTTTTATATTCAAAACAAATTTTTTTTTTCAGAAGTATCAGCTTACCTAAATAAGTCATTTTTTAAACAATTTTTTTTAACAATTCCTATACTTATTTCACAATCTATGTACATATACATAATAGGGAATTTATTTGGATATCGAGAATTGCATTTCTGCTTGAATGAATTCTGTTTTATGGGATCGTGCACACATTTTTAAGAAAATAATAAATTTTCCAATGTAGATAAATCCAAAAATATACATTTTCAGAAATCATAGCAACTTTTAGACTGCGTCGAATTCTATGTCGAAGATGGAAATAAAACCTATATCATTATTATTTGTCAGTAAGCCATTAAAAGTATCTTAGATCTATTAAGCTCTCGTTCTATAAGAATAGATGCCTTCTCGCATAAAGTGTAGCGCATTTGACAGGCTTTAAGCTTTAACCCGACACTTTTTATGATAATTGCAGTTTGCAAGAAACTTACATGCGAGTTTTGTGCATCTTGTCAGCTTTTGACTTGCCACATAAATTCTCATTACAATGACAACAACGACACCAACAACAACAACAACATCGAACGAACAATATTGCCTCCTATCGATGGCACTGAACTTTTGTGCTTAATTTTTTTCGATATGTAATAAATTGAATATGCCAATGGCATAGAACCGCCTCGGAATTAGATACTTCGACTATTTAGAGTGTGTCTGGAGAGGTCAGTCAATTGTTACTCGCTAACCAGAAAAAGGGTCTCTGATTGCACTGGGCACAAGCTGGTTGGTTGGTTGAGGCACACATTGTTGCAGTTGCCTCTGGAGGCCGGATGAACATTAATTGTGTTGATGATGATTGTCGCAACGTTGTGTTGCAATTGTCGCAGAGCTTTTTTCTTGTTTTCTTCTAAAATACTCTTAATAAGGGTGTACGTAATTGTGTGTGGATAGGCCGGTATATTTTAAGGACATGACTCCAACCAATTTTTCTAACTAGAATATGAAATTTTTTTCTCCGTTCATCATTTAAATTTTGAAAACTGATAATTTTGAAACTTTGCGTGAGTCAAAAATTTGTTCTTAATTTTTTTCTTCGTTTATCCCTAAATATATTTTAAAGCACACTATTGAAGAGCGCAAGATAGGAATTATAGGAAGCGAAATGAAAAATTCATTAGAAAGAGTTGAAAATTTAATGCCAAAAAAATAAATAGATGATCAAATAAAAACATTTAAAAAAAATAGAGAAGACGACAACCAAATTCTACACTGTAACAAAAACTAAGACACAAACACTGAAGCTTAAGCCTAGAAAAAAAATTAAATACCTCTAGGCCACTGCCACTGCCCCCGCTCACTGCGGGGATCCCTTTTTAAAAATAAATTCTTGGCCGAAATCACGACGATTGGTTGAAGGGATTAAAAATTTTGGAAAAACGTTCGAGCAAACTAAAAGGCGACTATGGTGGAAAAATAAATATTCAAGGCTTTACTGACTGACGAGATCATTTTGATTTCAGGAATAAAAATTAAGTAAAGGTATAATAAAAGCTAAGTTTACTACAATAGCAGTATAATCAGGTTTGGTTTATATATGGTTTGGTACTACGACTTTTTCGCTGAATAGACAATTCCATTTTGGCGTGACGTTATGTTTGTAAAACAAAATGTGACAAAAAGCTAAATTTTTCTAAATTTGAAAAAGTTTTCTTATACTTAAATACCATTATAGTTAGTAAAAACAATGACAGCAAATGGTTACCGATTAAAATATATTTGCAAAAATAAACTTGGCGTTACGTTACAAGAAAAAGAAGTGGGTCTTGGCTTGGATTGCAAAATCGCTCGTTTTGTGTATTGGGAAAGAGGCGCAAAACTTTTTTTTTGTACCATTTCCAATATATTTCAGCCTTTTTCTGTTTTTGTATGGCGTGACGTTACATAAACTGCAGTTAAACATTTTTTGAGTTAAAACTTTTAAAACAATTCAGCTTAAGAATAACATAAACTTTGGGTTTACATTAATGAATATATTTTAATTTTAAGCAAAAAATAACAAAATAAATATAAAATATGGTGATAAAAAATTGTAAAAAAAGATGATCTATAAAATACGCAATTCGTACTAAAAAAATATAATCTTTTAGCTTTGTAGCCAGTTTTCACGCCAGCTTGGAAACTTAGTTGTCCATACAACTAAGCATCTTTCCAATGAAAGCCTTGAAATCTTCAACTTAACAAGTTTTATTTTTTTCTTTAATAACAGAAGCTGGAACATATTTGGTGGAAATGCCCCATATTTATATAATTTAATTGTCTGATTCCATATAAAAAAATACTTAAACATAATATTAAAAGAAATTATGCTGTTATGCATTGCACATCTCTATATCGTATCAGCAGAACATCTGCGGTTACATATTGCTCCTGAGATTCGGTGAAATTTTGACCATGACCATATTTTAGAAGTGGTACATTTTTTAAATCTAAACACCGGTATAATGTTTAGCTTATAGTCTCGATATTTTTTGTAATAGTTTCTTATAACACTTATAACCTTTACGCCTCTCACAACCAAACAAAAAATGCCATTCACTTGAAATTTGGTACAGATGTTCGGGAAGCGTGTACCAACACAACAAAACAAAAAAAATCGATAATCGAAAATACGTTGCCCGCGAAATTGCTTAAGTTGCCTTACGTTTTGAACACACCTCGTATACATATGGAGTATTTAAGCACTGATAAACAACATTTTGTTGCACAGGGTGGGCCATCTGTGGGCTTGGTTGTTAAACACTCATAATTTGTAACACACTCTTCCAAAGTGGATGCTGCGACATAGTATGCCAAATTCCAAACTACTTAATTTTAGTAATTTTTATAATATAATATAAAATATAACAATGTTTGCCTACAGGCCTATAGAGCCTATGAGTAGTTTCAAACTTACGATTTTTATATAGAAATCCCCAATTTGAAATTAAATTTAAAATATGCGGATAAAATGCTTATAACAAACACACCTACAGATGGCCCACCCTATGTTTACCTATCGTGAAAGCGCGCAGGACTCTAAGACATCTGCTAGTGTATATAAAATTCGATATTACGGCATTGACAGTTCGTAACTTTATTCATTTGTTTTTTTTTTTACAATTACAAGCTGCGGGTTTGGGATTGCAACTGAACTGATGCTTCTCGTAGCTAGTAGAGTAGTTGAGTGGTTCATTGCACGGCAGTGCAAATGAACTGACTGATTGACTGAGTGACAGATGGATTGACAAACTGGACGATCGCGTTGGCGATGTCTAGGTAATAGTACTACATATAGTAAGTACTATGCTATGGCTGAGGCAATTTGTTGTTGTTACTGCTACTGTTGCTGCTGCTGATGTTGTTGTTGTTGTTGTTTTAGACACAATTTCCGGGTCATTGACTTGAGCATTTCTTCATTGAATTGCGTATGCAACTGCAAGTGTATGTGTGTGTGTATTTGTTTGTGTGTGTGTACACCAACACGATCAATAAACGAGACAAGCCACAACAACAACAGCAGCAAGAAGAACGAAATGCAACGACTACGCCACGCACAAACCAACAACAACAACTTACGCCAACGATGACGATGACGGCGAGTTAGAAGAAATACGATAAAAAAATTACGAAAGGCTGTTCACAAGAAGTCGAAGTTAAAATGCTCTACAAATAGCAATATATTAAGTTTAGTTGGGGTTCACGAATGGATCGGAACCAGTGGGGATACACTTGGTTTTGGGTCTGGAACCCCAAAAGAGGGAAAAATTAGCTAAAAGTTTTTTTAGTAACTCTGACATAGTAAAAATCACAGCATTTATTTTTATTACTTCACAAATCGAAGTCTAACCCAATCATTAATGAATATTTTAACTTAAAATTTTTCACATTGTCACAAACAGTTCAACCAAATCACAGACAAAAAAGATCCATCGGAAAAATCCAGGAAGTTCAAACTAAAAATGATCCTATCCTAAGTCATCCAAAAATATTTGAAATTTTTCGAGTTTTATCGAAAAAAGCAAGTGGATTTAACCTTTTTTCGCGTACTGTATATGCCATATGCAAGTTTGAAGCAAATCATGTACGTATAATAAATACCATATTTTTTTCGGAAAAATTTCTCAGTACGTTTATCTAAAGCTCGCCAATTTATATGGCATGTAGCCTCATATTGATGGATCCAAAGCTCCTTCGCATCCAACCGTCAATTTTAGGCCATTAGAAGTTGGCCATCTTGGCTTTGTAGCGCCTGATGGCCTCATTTTATAACAAGTACATATATTTTTATGATTGGCGGTTTTCTTTTAAAGGGCTCGAAAGTAGCTTAAAAAGCTACAAAAGAATTAAGGAAAGTTGTATTAAGCCTAAGTTATTTTTTCTCCCAAAATCACTTGTACGGTTCCTTTGAATGTTTATATTAAATCTTGTTTATTTGAATCTTCAGTTTTAAATGCTTTTCTTTGAATATAGACTATAGGTTTAATTAAGATTCTACTTATGCATTATGAATAAAGTAAATTAAATTCTTCGGAGCAAGAACCATCAATTGAGAGATATTATCTCAGTGGTGCCTTAGTGCAATCTAGTATTCCTTAATGTATCTTTACATGTAGGTATGCATTTTAATTTTGATATCGAATATCTCCGATGATTAAAATATTTCTGCCAATGAATAAATTAAACAAAAACCTCTTAGGCTTTATATTCTTAAAAATCAGTATCTCGTTATAGGATGAGAAAATTGTATGTTTTTTTTTAACATATCCACAATTTTATAATGTTTTAATATTCATATTATTTCTTCTTTCAGGGCGTTGACAGTGAGTTTGGAACCTAAGCCTGACGCTACAAATTTATGAATTTGTTAAAACTTTGCAAAACTGAACTTAAAAATAAGGTAAGTTTTTGATTTTAATTGTTTTGTGAAAGAGTTGATCCTACAAAAGATTTATCTATTATTATTTTAATAATAGCTTTATGGCTCAACAAAAAAACCTAGATAGATGCATATTAAAGCACATTTAGATAAAATTTTATTAAGTCACAGAACTGCTTTAAGTAACAAAAAGTTCTTTTAGATGTTGGGTTTGAAATTATATGATACATAAAAAAGTTATAGTTCGGTTAATATTTTTAAGACATATTATATGAAATTAACATATTCGATCACTGCTTTCCTCCCCTACTACTTTTGCATTTAATTTTGAAAGGTTATATTCTCCGGTCTATCACGTGAAAACTGTATATATCGAGGTATTTTATTCTTCACAAATTCAACTTAAATGAAAAAAACATATGGTAATCGACCTTTTCGACTTCATACAAATTGACCCACCTTAATATAAAAGTATAAGTAAAAATAAATATACACCAGAGGGCTTCGCCCCCTGCTCGCTTCGTTCACCAACCCCCACCCCTCCATCGCCGCCAGCGTCTCAGGGGCTCTTTCATTTCCTCTTCAGTCAAATTCAACTTCTTTCTACCCATTTCGTTAAATTCCTTACTTTAGAAAAACATGAGAAAAAAACATGAGAAACAAATATCTTCTGCTATACACACATCATGCTCTACACTTTCAAAAAGATAAAAAAGTTTATAGAGGGATATACATTTTATTCGGTTTACAGGCTTTTAGCGATTTTCGTTTTTTTTTTTTTGGGTCATTCTTAGCAATTTTATTCAAGAAACTATAGGTCTAAAATAAATTTCAAAATTTTGAGTCGCCCACTTTTTCAAAATTGGGTTTCATCAAAATATTCAAAAATTGACTTAGATCTTTCAGTAACAAGTTAAAAAAACGATGTTTTTCCTCTAACCCCCGTATTCAGGGGCTTTTAGGGTCGAAAAATCCATTTGTGACATCAAAGTATTTTTAATTTGATATTTTGAAAATTTTTTATATTCTCCCTATTTTTTAATAGACAAAATTTCGTTGATTTTCGCCACATTTTTTTGGCATTCATGTTCCACAACTTTGAAGCATTACGAAATTCTCGAATAACTTGCCATACTGTTTAGCACCTGTAGAGTATAAAAAGATTTAACGACACATAAGAACCTTTATACTGCAGTTGCAGACGAGAGAGCGAGCAGCGGATAGAGAGATAGAGAGACCGTAGAGAGCCGACCAGCCGCCGCCACAAATGCAACGAGCAGCGTTGACGACGGCGGCAGCGGTAGCAAAGTGAAGGTGGGCGGGTGCGGCAAGGCAGCTTGGAGTCGCCGTTTGCATTGCCATCTTGGTATTGGGCACTCACTCTCTCGCGCCCTCTCTCGCGCTGTGTGTCTAGCTCTCTGCCGTCTCCAAGGCATGCTCTCAAAATGCTGCATTTGTTTGTGTTTACGACTCTCTACGCTTTTTGTGGAGGACGAATATTGTGTGCAGCACAATGCAAGAAAAAACAGTGAAAGAAAAAGGCTAAAGAAAATAAAAACGAACATGCGATAAAACCAAACAACCGGCAAAGGGGCAGCCCCAGCTACAGAACCTGATCGCTAGAGAGCATATCAGTGACCGAACCCAAGAGTATACAACATACTGTGTATGCGTGTGTGTGTGTGTGGAAATCAAGTGTAGCAAGAGGCAAAAGAATAAGAGCAGCATTTGGGGTTGGGGGCACGGGCTTAAAGAAGTAGAAAGAAAACAACAAAAAAAATAAGAAGAAAAAAAAAAACACGGCGCGTCACGGAAAACTTGTTAATGCAGCGGCTGCAAAGATTTCACTGGCAGCAGTTGCAGCCGCAGCCGCAGCAGCAGCAGCAGCGACCCACCTAAGATTCAAACCAGCAAACAACAACACCCCATATATGTAGAATAAAGTTGATAATGATGATGATGGTGACTGCGACTGCAGCGGCGCTGTCGACGTCGACGCTGACGTCAACGTCGCAGCCAACGGCAGCGCGTTTAACGCATTTTAATCAGCGTGTCGCATAATTACCGGATGCTGTTGCCTGCCTGCTGACTGCCTGACTGACGCACTGTCTCACTGCCTTGGCCACAGACTCGCGCAGCCCCAACACATGCCAAAAAAGATACCATAGTTGATGACATTGGTTTGCCGAAGCTTACATGCACTTGTAGATACATTTTAAAGACTGTAGGCTCTAAGGGTACTCTGGAATTGACAACTATGACTGAGCCGGATTTCGATTGCTTCATCATTTAGTCAACTCCAAGTCCAAAAGCAACTTATGGATCTTAAAACTTATAAAGTATGGCATAAAATACAAGAGAAGCTTCGGTTGCTAGTCCAAATTTATAGCTCATTCCCAAGACAAAGATTTTTTATGAATGAACTCTCTCTAAGTTCTGGTTAACCCCAGTGGGGCATTGGGCCGCTACAAAACGTTTCCATCGTTTACGAACTTTCGCGTTGTCTTTGGCCTCCTTAAAAGATCTTCCTGTAGACCTTAGTTCCTTCCCGAGTCTGCGCAATCTTCGGTTGCTAGTCGAAACTTATAGCTCATTCCCAAGATAAAGACTCTTTGTGAAAGAACTCTCTCTTAATTCCTATTATCCCCATTGGGACATAGGGCCTCTACAAAACGTTTTCATCGGCTACGAGTTTTCGCGATGTCTTTGGCATCCTTAAAAGATCTTCCTGTAGACTTAAGGTTCTTCCCGGGTGTACGCAATCTTCGGTTGCTTTTCGAAACTAATAGCTCATTCCCACCATAAACATTCTTTGTGAAAGAACTCTCTCTCAATTCCTGTTATCCCCATTGGGACATAGGTCCTCTACAAAACGTTTTCATCTGTTACGAACTTTCGCGATGTCTTTGGCCTGCTTAAAAGATCTTTCTGTTGACCTAAGGTTCTTCCCGAGTGTGCGCAATCTTCGGTGGCAAGTCGAAACTAATAGCTCATTCCCAAGACAAAGATTCTGTATGAAAGAACTCTATTATCCCCATTGAGACATAGGTCCTATACAAAACGTTTTCATCGGTTACGAGCTTTCGCGATGTCTTTGACCTCCTTAAAAGATCTTTCTGTAGTCCTATGTTCCTTCCCGAGTGTGCGTTTAGAACGTTCTTTTTTTCTGCTACCTTGCGTATACTATTCGAGCGCTGGTTTACATAGTTCTGTGGAATCCTTGCGAAGGGTATGGCCAATCCATCTCTACTTTCTCTGCTTTATTTCCGTCTGTATGAATAGCTGTGAAAGAACTAGTTCATTAAAAATTGGTAGTTTCACAGAGCTACTTTGTCAGTTCCGAAATATTATCAGGATTTAAACGGAATTCATAGGGAAGGGTAGGGGTATTACTACCCTTGGGCTTGTAGTTTTCTCAGGGGCACGGCGAAATTTAAATGTGTAATAGAAGGACCGGTGCATTTCCCTCCGGGCCCGAATTTTCTCTCTACCACCCTGTCTATGTGTTTTAGTCACTTCGAATCAAAACTTACAATCAGTTTTTGCTTTACTCCGGGATCCTCACTTTACTTAACTCTCTAAGATCATCTTCAAAAGGAACTCTTGTGTTACCTCTTTCTCTACGCCTCCTGCTTCTTCACTACCTTACATAACATACTACACAACAAAAGGGTATACAAAAGAGAATAACCCAACCAACAGCAATACCAATAACATTTTACCGGCCGATGGTCCGATGTCGGATGAACTGGGTACGACAGGCGGCGGCAGCGGCGGACCAGCCGCAAAAAAATATTTAAAATCATAACAGAAAAAATGATGGATGAATTGTCGCGCTGCTTGGCTCCAATAAAAATAACTGTAAATGTGTGCGTAGATTTCTAGGGGGAGATCAGCTCAACGCATCACATCGTATCGCATTGGATCTCATTCCATTGCGTCGCATCGTCGCAGCTAAATTAAAATTATGCTTGCTTACCCCACATCCCCGTTACCATTCCCCCCGCCACCCCGACAATTCCCTAATTTCATTCCCTGCCATTCAACCATTCCCCATTCCCCAATTACCCACTACACACACACACACACACACACACACACACACACACGAACATACAAAATTCTAGTGATCTTTTGCTTGAACTTCTCGTGGCTGCAGTGAAAGTTGCTCCAACTGTGTGTGCTGCTCGGCTGTGCCTATGGATGGGCCTACGGATGGGTCTATGGATGGGCCACCACCTCCAACCGCTGCTGCTGCTGCTGCCGTTGCTGCCAACCGCTGCTGCTGCTGTCTGAATTCGAAGTATTGAAAAATATTAATAGAACAAACTTGTTTTGACGGAAATGCACTTTACTTTATTTATCATAGTGCCGTCAGTGTGCGTCAGTGTGAGTGTGTGTGTGTGTATGTGGCGGGATGAATGAAGCAACATGTGGAGGGTGCATCATACAACTTGCAACTGCAACCGCAACAGCATGTGCCTCTATATCTGTAACTATGTCTGTGCATAATATATTTATGTAGATAGATGGGCGGAAAAGATAAAGTATCAAGCATTTGTACTATAGCAGATACACTTGAGTATATACTTTACTATATATATATAGAGAGAGGATGGGGGCCTTATGTTATTGGGGGCATTTTGCAAACATGTTGTGTAGTAAACATAAATGCTTGGGGTTGGCAGGTGTAGTCTCTGGAAGCATAAATAAAGATAGCCAATGTGTTGCGAGCTTGGTTGTGCTCATATAAGAAATTTTTACTATTATAATTCCAAAATAAAGAATACCGAAAAATGATGAATTTTCGAAAAATATAATTACTTTTTTAGAGCATATGAAAAAATGCATAAATATATTTAGTATCTTGAGGAAAATTGTTTCGAAAGATCTTTAATCGTTTACAGCTTTGGAGCTGTGGCCTAGAGTTCGACAACATTGACTGGTTCATGAACAAACTAAAAGTTCACTAAAACAAACGCTATATCCTAATGCAAATCGCTTGAAAATTTTTCATGTCCAGTCAAGAAGTAGGAAAAGAAGGAGTTAAACAAATTTGAAAATTGATAGCAAGGAATTCTTTACCTTATATATGTTATCCAAGAAACCATAGCATATCACCAACATTAAATGGTGCATTTTGAAGTGACGTAATATCATATTTTTCCCTCGAACTCGTCTACAGCGGCTAAAAATCCATAAGAGCAGTCCTGTCTCATGTAAGGTTTACACTACTAAGTATTATTTGCCAAGAGTGGGTTTACATGACTTTTTTTTTCCACTGCCTGGTAGGTGTCCACAACTATTTTCTATTCAAATTTCCTATTTACCATAGTGGGCTATGTGATGCAATTAACATACTTCCTTTTCTCATATTTATTTTTTGATTTTTTTTCAAAGTAACTTTATTTTATTTTCGAAACCCAAATAGCTGACAATATTATACATATTTTGAAATACAAAAATTACACAGGTCTACAAATACAGGGGTCATGTGAGTTGTTGGAAAGCTAAGAGTCATTTCCGAAGTAATTTGGTGCGTAGAATCCGAATCCGGCGTCAGAACTGGCCCATCACGTCAGGATTTTGAGATATTTGAGGTTATGTACCCAAAAAATGGCGTTTTTTCCTACTTTTGAGGTTATGTACAGGGCGCAAAAAATTTTTGCGGTCTTTCTCTCCAGTTACATCATTTAGTACAACTCTTACCCTTTAATTTAAGGGTTCAAGGGATCAACTACGATTTTTTTTCGCAAAGTTATGGCTTTTCGAAGTTACGAGATATAGCCCTTCGACGACATTAGCATTTGCAATAAGCCTTTGAGATAACACAGGTCAACATGGTTCAGTTGTTGGAAAGCTAAGAGTCATTTCCGAAGTAATTTGGTGCGTAGAATCCGAATCCGGCGTCAGAACTGGCCCATCACGTCAGGATTTTAAGATATTTGAGGTTATGTTATTTTTTGGGTACATAACCTCAAATATCTCAAAATCCTGACGTGATGGGCCTGTTCTGACGCCGGATTCGGATTCTACGCACCAAATTACTTCGGAAATAACCCTGAGCTTTCCAACAACTCACATGACCCCTGTATTTATAGGCCTGTGAAATGCTAATGACTTCGAAGGGATATATCTCGTAACTTCGAAAAGCCATAACTTTGCGTAAAAAAATTGTAGTTGATCTCTTGAACCCTTAAATTAAAGGGTAAGAGTTGTACTAAATGATGTAATTGGAGAGAAAGACCGCAAAAATTTTTTGCGCCCTGTACATAACCTCAAATGTAGGAAAAAACGCCATTTTTTGGGTACATAACCTCAAATATCTCAAAATCCTGACGTGATGGGCCAGTTCTGACGCCGGATTCGGATTCTACGCACCAAATTACTTCGGAAATGACTCTTAGCTTTCCAACAACTGAACCATGTTGACCTGTGTTATTTTTTTAAAATCAATTTTTTAGGTTTCCATTTATCTGACACTTTGAAAGAAGCTAATAAGTCAAGTAGGGATTTTCAAAAATATAAATTTAAGAAAATGCTATTAGTTGGAAAAAAAGTTGTTTTTCTGAAAAATATTGGCTGAGTAATTTGTGCAGCCTTTCGAAATAAGTGGTAATACTGGCCCGACCGCAAATTCCGATAATTTATAGAGATATCGATTACGGACTGTTGAGACTTTTCTTGTCAAAGTCTTCTAAACGAATCAAGATATCTACACAACATTTTTATACCCTGTACCGTATGGTACCAAGGGTATATTTAGTTTGTGCAAGCCGAAAATGTATGTAACATATAGAAGGAGTCGTCGGAGACACCCCAAAGTTACCTAAAATATGATCAGGGTGAATAGAGAAGTCGATATACCCATGTCCGTCCGTCCGTCCGTCCGTCCGTTTAAACGCCTAGATCTCAGAGATGGTAAGAGCTAGAGTAACCAAACTTTTACATTAGATCCCATATTATTCCATAGGATACAAGTTTATTTTATTTTTTTGATATCGAGGATAAATTATAGTAGCTCCCATAGGGGTGTTTGAGACGACCTCGACAAAAAAAAAGGTTTTATATAGATAATTCGTTTGTTCATGAAGATATCTTAGCCAAATTTGGTATTTGAAAATTATTGTTCCCAAGTACTGTACCAAATTTCATCAAAATCAGTTGACTATATCATATAGCTCCCATAGGACCGATCGGCCAAAATAACTTTTTTAAATCAAAATTCGCTATACTTTGTTTTTTAATAAAGATATCGCAACTAGATTTGGCGTTTATAAATTTTTTAGAGCACTTAAGCAATGTGCCAAATTTGAACAAAATCGGTTGACTATATCATATAGCTCCCATAGGGCCGATCTTCCAAAAAATCGATTTTTGAACAAAATTTGTTGTGTTTCGTTTGTTTGTTAAGATAGACTGGGACCAAATTTGGTATTCGTTAGTATTTTATAGTTCCTTAGCAGTGTACTTAAATTTGATCCAAATTCGGATGACTAGATCATATAGCTCCCATAGGACCAATAGGTCCAAAAAACACGTTTTTTATACAAAATTCGTTGTATTTTGTCTGTTTGTAAAGATATTTGAACTAAATTTGGCATTCATATCTTTTTTAAGGTACTAAAGCACTGTGTCAAATTTGATCCAAATCGGTTGACTATATCATATAGATCCGGTAAAAAAAAATTTTTTGCTTAAAAATTCTTCTGTTTTTGGTTTTTTGTGAAGGAACCGGATTTTATTGCAAGCTAGTGGTACAGGGTAACCCAAAGTCGTCCGCGCCCGACTTTACGTACGCCATTTTTTATTCTCCTCTAGTCTCAGTAGGCTCCGTACCACGTGGTTACCAATCCCACAGTGTGGTTCAGGACCGACTAGCGGTGTTGGTGCACCGGTTCTTGCAAGTTTGTCTGCCAGCTCATTTCCAGGAATATTGTTGTGTCCTGGAACCCATCTAATCGTGAGCTTATTCCTGGATCCTAAATTATCCTGTGACGTTCTCACTTTTTTAACCAGCCTTGATATAATCTTGGCTTTGCTTAATGTCCTTATTGCTGCTTGACTATCAGACAGGATAGAAATATACTTTTCATGGTAGTTCTTTTGCAGATTGAATTCTGCACATCTTCCAATAGCACAAACTTCAGTTGGGAAAATGCTGAAGTGTCTGCCTAGAGGTTCATACTACCCCCAGGCCACTTCATTGATCAGTGAGTGATCCGTCTGTGTACCACTTTATTGTATGTGGTTTCATAGGGTGAACTGACGCAAGAGAGGTCCATGCCTCTTTTGTACTGATTTTGGTATCAAAGTTTTGATTGAACCTGTATTCAGGTAGCATCTCATCCCTTGGCTGCAGAAGCATAGACATATCCTTTGCTAGATCTGCAACCTCTTTCTTGGGAAGGCTTAAGTCGTGTGTATATATAAAAAGTAACATTTAACAGATTTTTTTAAGCCAGACAGAATTTTTATGTTTTAAATGTTATACAAAAAATATTTCTTATTCTAAATTTTTGCTAATTTCATAGCTTTAAATGTAAAAGTGCCCGAATAAATTTGGGTCTGTTACATAGTTTTGATTAACCAACTAACTTGGCTGTAGGTTATTTATTGACATCTAGCTATTTTAAAACAATTAAGACATATACTATGTAAAGTAAATATATCTCTTGGAACTCTTGACGCTTTAGCTAATGACTCTCTAACCGGGTTTTGTTGACTTTTCAAGGTTTATTACATTGTAAGCGTAATGGACTAAGCAGCTGCCATAAAAAAAACATATGTACTAAAAAATAGATCTTACAACGAACCGAAAAACAATACTCGTAAAACCGAAAAATACAAAAAAAAAAAACAAACACATAGAAACATTGATGTACATGTTGACCATAGACATCCATCCATAGACAAAGTTCAACTAAGGTTGAAACCATTTGTCGGATTAAATACGCGCTGCGGTAATTATGTGCTTCAAGCAGCAGCAGCAACAAATACATATGTATGTATGTATGTACATATGTGTAGAAAATGCGACCCAAACGCGACACGCAGCCAAAACAAGTTTCAACAACTTGAAACTAGGCGGCATGGGCTCTACTCAGATACTACTCCAACAACTACTACGACTCGACTACTCTATGCGATAAGGCAAAACAAAGTGTCAAATGAATTTGTCAGACTTGGAATTGGACATGTACATAGCATGCTACAATACACTTGGGGCTGGTCTCTTGCCTCTGGTCATGCCTACAATAATAATAATCATAATAATAATATTGTAATAAAAACTACAAAAAAAAATGGCGGACGTAAAGTCGGGCGCGGACGACTTTAGGATACCCTGTACCACTAGCTTGCAATAAAGTCAGATTTCTTCACAAAAAACCAAAAACAGAAGAATTTGTAAGCAAAAATTTTTTTTTGACCGATCGTTCCTATGGGAGCTATATGATATAGTCAACCGATTTCAATAAAATTTGACACAGTGCTTAAATACCTTAAAAAAGATCTGAATGCCAAATTTATTTCAAATATCTTTACAAACAAACAAAACACATCGAATTTTGTACTCAAAAAACGTGTTTTTGGACCGATTGGTCCTATGGGAGCTATATGATCTAGTCAAACGATTTGGATTAAATTTGGTACAGTGCTTAGAAACTATAAAATACTCACGAATGTCAAATTTGGTCCCAATATCTTAACAAACAAACGAAACACAACAAATTTTGTTATGTAAAAATAGATTTTTTGGAAGATCGGACCTATGGGAGCTATATGATATAGTCAACCGATTTTGTTCAAATTTGGCACATTGCTTAAGTGGTCTAAAAAATTTCCAAACGCCAAATCTGGTTACGATATCTTAATTAAAAAACGAAATATAGCGAACTTTTCTTTAAAAAAGTTATTTTGGCCGATCGGTCCTATGGGAGCTATATGATATAGTCAACCGATTTTGATCAAATTTGGTAGAGTGATTGGGAACTATAAAAAACTTTCGAATACCAAATTTGGTTACGATATCTTTATAAACAAACGAATTATTCATCTAAAACGCTTTTTTTTTGTCGAGGTCGTCTCAAACACCCCTATGGGAGCTATATAATTTAACCCCGATATCAAAAAAATAAAATAAACTTGCCTCCTATGGAATAATATGGGATCTAATGTGAAAGTTTGGTAACTCTAGCTCTTACCATCTCTGAGATCTAGGCGTTCACACGGACGGACGGACGGACAGACGGACAGAACGGACGGACAGACGGACAGACGGACAGACGGACATGGGTATATCGACTTCTCTATTCACCCTGATCATATTTTAGGTAACTTTGGGATGTCTCCGACGTCTCCTTCTATATGTTACATACATTTTCGGCTTGCACAAACTTAATATACCCTTAGTACCATACGGTACAGGGTATAAAAAGACTTGGAATTTTTGAGTGAAAATAAATTTCATGCACAATCACGTCGTGCGTTTGATACTAGCTGGAACTGGGAGGAGCAGGTGCTTCCGGCGCTGCAGGTAAACACGCCCCAAGCGGATGTGCGTATTTGTACAGATTTGGTGCCTTTGCATTTGCACCTGTTGCACCTTTTGGCGATAACCAAGGCAAACATCAAAGCCTAAGGCGATAAGGCTCGTCGGCTGCTAACCACAAGTAATTTCCGTTGCAAGGACCTGTTCCCTCTTTGCGCAGGCGCATTGGCTATAAGCGTCATATGAGACATGAGTTGGCATTTTGATATACCTACATAGTAATAAGGGGCGCAGAGTGCATACCCTATATATACCTATATACCATATAAAGATTTAATGATTTCATTGATCTGTCATTTAAGAGCTTCCAGCTTGTCTGCAAAACAAAATATGTTCATTTGTGTCTATATTATATACTCTGCAGCTATTTAAATATTTTATAGATTATGTGCATATATAGTATATACATACACACGAGTATGTAGTATTTTTTATGACATTAATAGACGCAGCTTTGATAACTGCATTTATAGTAGATTTATTTTTTTTTTTTTGCTTATCGCCTACAATGCTTCCTTGCTCATTAAAAACTCTCTCAACATCAAAAAAAAAACCAATTAATGTGCGGAGCGTTTTTTGTTCAATGCATCAAAATCACCTTCAGACAGCGACTGCTTGACAGGCCCTCGGGGTTAGATGTGACAGGGCTTAAGCAACGGTAATCTTTATGCGGGCACACCCATTAAAATGCAGTTACATGATTATCAAGTGTACTTATAGGGCATGACAAACGACATGCTAAAACAAAATGTCACAAAAGACCATGTAGGAAATTGAGAGAACAATTTTTGAAAAGGTTGGGGGGTTTTTTGAAATAACACTGCTACTACTAATACGAATTCTGAACTCATAAGTGGTGCATAGAGCCTCTTGGTTATATTCATCGTGTTGTCGTTATAAAGTGAAATTAGCACCTCCAAATCCTCTGTGCTGGCTGACGTATCAGGGGGATTGACCAATAATTGTTGGGTACCCCTTGGAGATATGTTTCCATTATTGTTTTGTTCCATGTTAATCTGACTATTTCAAAGATTCTTTAGTTAGAAGCCGCTCCTGATAGGGGTAAACAGACGCTTACCTGATGGAAAGTTGGCATCAGGGTTTGTTGTGGACTGCTCTTAGCTTCAGGACTCTTCCTCGACCTTACCGGCATGGGTGGCCCTACCGATAGCTATGCTACAGCTGGCGTCGCTCTTGGATTCATCGGCCCTAATAAGCACTTTCACCAAGACAAGGTGGCAATCCCCGAGAGGGAAATAACACTACTTAACACAAAAAATTAACCTTTGTAAAAAAAGTTGTTTGGATCGAGAAAAACGAAAATGACAAAATTTGTTTCTTAAGCGCCGCTTCTCTTCTTCTTCAATCCCCATCGGCTGTTAGGCGTCGGGGTAGTCTCGGTATATCCATCTTCTCCAATTAGGTCGGTCACGGCTCTCTCTTCTTATCTCTGCCAGGGTTCTGCCCCTCATCCTTCCAACATCCTGAATGCGGTTTTCCCAAGTTTTTCGGGGTCTTCCTCTCGGTGCATTGCCTTCCGTTCTCATTTCCAGTACCTGTTTGGCTTTACTTGACTCGTACATCCAATGTAGATCCGAATATTTTTCAGGTATTCGTTAAAATCTCGTAAACAAAATTTTGTATGGTTCCATTATCCGATTTCAAAATGCTTGGACTCAAAAATGTTCGTTAAAAAATTATCTTTTAGCTTAAAACGTAACATTTTTAAATAATTTTTTTTCACTATTTAAAAGCAAGATACAAATTTGTAATGGTAAAAAATGGTCGAAAACTAAACCTTTTTTCATCTTTGGTTCCTT
The DNA here is from genome assembly GCA_037043745.1 of Chymomyza amoena. NCBI lineage: Eukaryota > Metazoa > Arthropoda > Insecta > Diptera > Drosophilidae > Chymomyza > Chymomyza amoena. The sequence continues at coordinate 181,794 of JBAMAX010001997.1, forward strand.
GCAACTTTAATAATTTCTCTAATCTCTAATCTAATCAATAACGATTGGACACTGAACCATTCATTCCCCTTATATGGACTCCTGAGCGATAGCACAGACCCATGCAGCTGCTCTTAAAATATTGAAAACAAAGATTTTTCGCAAGAGTTTTGGTTCCGTCTATATAGTTGATAATTATGGAAGAGAAAGACCCTCGAAATGATGAGCCACTAAATTCAGATCGCGTCGTATAAGTTGCTCAGGAAGGGCTGACGATCGCCCATTAATTTCAAGAAGTGACGAAAATCTCTCTCCACAACTCTGACCAATCGACTAATTGTTAATAAGTTTGAGACTTCGTACGGTAGCGTCCAAAAAATATAAGCAAAGATTTGGCTATGCGAAAGGTGGCATCAAAGTTTGTATCAGAAGTGCTGAGAGCAGGACCGTAGAAAGAATATCCGGGCACCTAGGGAATCTCGGATCCGGGCCCCTATCAATTTTTCATAATTCATGAAAATACGTATACTTCTTGAAAAGTGTGAGATCAATATAAAAAAAGTATAGAATGGATTTCTGAATTGATTGCAATCATAATAATAACATTCGATATGGTTAAACAAAAAAGTATGTTACGGAGCTCTGGTAGAATGATAATTTACTACATTTTTTTTAAGCAAAAAACTTCCCGAATGACTCGAGTCCGGGCCCCGCCGAGAGCTCCGGGCCCGGGGGAAAAACTTCACGATCCACCCCCCTCTCGTCGGGCCTGGCTGAAAGAATATCTTCATCCTTCCTACAATCTAGTTCCAGGCTTTTTTCTCTTTCCTTGATTTAAGCGGAGCTTAAAGGCAAACTCATATAGTTACGTAGAATAAGTCTAAAAGGCTATGACGACATTTTTAAAGGATGTCCCGGAAAGTGAGTTCCAGACGCCATACCACGCTCTGGGAATCACGTTAAGCGCATTGTGTCGGAGCATAAAGATAATATTTCGGGGACTAATAAGGATTTGTACCGAGTAGTTAAAAAAAATGGCGGACGTAAAGTCGGGCGCGGACGACTTTAGGATACCCTGTACCACTAGCTTGTAATAAAGTCCGATTTCTTCACAAAAAACCAAAAACAGAAGAATTTTTAAGCAAAAATTTTTTTTTTGACCGATCGTTCCTATGGGAGCTATATGATATAGTCAACCGATTTCAATAAAATTTGACACAGTGCTTAAATACCTTAAAAAAGATATGAATGCCAAATTTATTTCAAATATCTTTACAAACAAACAAAACACATCGAATTTTGTATAAAAAACGTGTTTTTGGACCGATTGGTCCTATGGGAGCTATATGATCTAGTCAAACGATTTGGATTTAATTTGGTACAGTGCTTAGAAACTATAAAATACTCACGAATGTCAAATTTGGTCCGAATATCTTAACAAACAAACGAAACACAAACAAATTTTGTTAAAAAATCTATTTTTTGGAAGATCGGACCTATGGGAGCTATATGATATAGTCAACCGATTTGGTTCAAATTTGGCACATTGCTTAAGTGGTCTAAAAAATTTCCAAACCCAAATCTGGTTACGATATCTTTATTAAAAAACGAAATATAGCGAATTTTTCTTTAAAAAAGTTATTTTGGCCGATCGGTCCTATGGGAGCTATATGATATAGTCAACCGATTTCGATCAAAGTGATTGGGAACTATAAAAAACTTTCGAATACCAAATTTGGTTACGATATCTTCATAAACAAACGAATTATTCATCTAAAACGCTTTTTTTTTGTCGAGGTCGTCTCAAACACCCCCATGGGAGCTATATAATTTATCCCCGATATCAAAAAAATAAAATAAACTTGCCTCCTATGGAATAATATGGGATCTAATGTGAAAGTTTGGTAACTCTAGCTCTTACCATCTCTGAGATCTAGGCGTTCACACGGACGGACGGACGGGCAGACGCGGACGGACGGACAGACGGACAGACGGACATGGGTATATCGACTTCTCTATTCACCCTGATCATATTTTAGGTAACTTTGGGGTGTCTCCGACGTCTCCTTCTATATGTTACATACATATATAAAACTTAATATACCCTTGGTACCATACCGAACAGGGTATAACTAGAATTTGCATTTAATTTGAATTTAATGCAAAACTTATACTTTTTAATGGGCCGTAGAGAGAAATTCCGGTCCGGGGAAATTATACCAAATCCTCTATTACATTTATTAAATTGAATCACGACATTAATTTCGCTGGGCCCCTGGGAAAGCTCCGGAGCCGGGGGAAATCCCTTTCTGCCCCACTCCCTCTAGTCGGGACTGCTGTCCTGTATTGGTATTGAATTAGGCGTTTTGCCTGTTCTGAATTATAGTTTCATTTCCAACTTGTTGACTGTTAGTCCTTTTAAGATAAACTTTTATAGTTTTTTTTTAAGCCTAATGTAAATAATTTACGATGAGAGTAACCCACAACGATAAACTGCATTGTAAATGGGAATAATCGTAAAATGTATCTATTCTGTGAGCTTTGCCAAATGGAAACTTAGAACCGAAATCCCTGTAAAGCGAGATATACCGATCTTTATATCTCATTTCCTTTTTTTAACGTCTACGCTAGTCCGAAATTCATTCAAGGGAATTACACTCCCTTGTAAAAAAACTGACATGACCCCGGTATTTGTAGACCTGTGAAATGGTAATAACGTCGAAGGGATACATTTCCTAACATTAAATAGCCATAACGTTGCCAGAAAAAATCGTAGTTGATATCTTAAACTCTTAAATTAAAGTGATACTAAACGATGTAACTGGAGAGGCAGACCAGACCGTGTAGTAAGGAAAACAAAAATGCGATTCTCGAGTATCCTAGGGTGGCACATAGTTTTCACTCCTACGAGTAACTATTTTGTAAATCCCATTTTGCCTTGCAAGATAGACTGTTTTTAAATTTCAAGCTAAGAAATAGAAATTCCTGAATAAATTATATACTATAGTAAAAAGCGTTCTTTGCTGTTGAGGTATTTGGAAAAGATTACAGGTAAGTTCCTACAGTTAAAATCCTGCGCAATGCGGTAAGGTAAAATATCCAAAAATGAGAAGTAGTTATGGCTGTGGAGAGGCTTCGTGTCAAGAAGTAAGCTTTGAAATGTGACATAAATGAGTAAAAAGTCTTGGATGTTGAGGCCCCATTTAGACGGCAAGTCCGAGTAGGATCTTCAGCAACCCGAACTCAACGATCTTGACTAGAATTAAGTTTATTACATGGGTAGAATAGGCAAGGATGTATAAGATCAATAGGAAAGCCCAATATTTTAAAGATAGCAGCGATTATTTTACAAAAATTTGGGTCAGGTTGGTGTCCGGCCCCCCAGGAACCCTAAGCCCAATTTCTCAAAAAAATGCATTTTTCAAATTTAAAAACACTCGTTGCCGATCATAATATTGTTGTGTATACAAATTCCAATATTTTTAGCCAACCATTTTAATGAAAAAATGCGGTCCTTTAAAATATAGGCGATGGAAAAATATTTTCACACAATTTTACCAAGAGATATTCCAAATACAGTCCTGACTTAAGCCTTAAGCCTTTCAAGATCCTTTGTTGCAACGTTCTTTATAGTTTCCTTTCTTTTAAACTATTTTTGCTCTCTATCATTTGTTCTACCATGAAGACATCTAGACTTAATTCATTGAGCATACCGTTGCTCTTTTGGCATTTTATACCCTACATCAAAGGTAATGGCCATATGTAACATAGAGAAGGAGATGTCGGAAACTCAACAAAGCTAGCTCCAACTTTCGAATTAGATTCCCTATTACGTGGAATAAGTGGAGTACGGGAAACAAGTTTTATATTCCAATTTTTCTATTGCACTCTCAAAATTGAATTAAGAGTTTCTTGATCACTTGTAATTGACCAAATTCCGCATCGTTTCTTTCAATTCCAATTGGGTATTCCGAACGTTCCCTTGCTGGTTTGGCAGACTATGTAACTGCCGTGAACATTTGCCCGGCCGGCTTATCAACTTCATTCATTAGAGCTGTCAATGCATTATATAGACACTCACAAAAACACGAAGAGATCGTATACAGACTCGTGTACATATATACATACTCGTACATACATATATAGAAGAGACACTACAGTTATTGACTGGCAAGGCGATTTACAGTTGCATGCAATGCACTCACCATTGGTTAAATATAGCACACTTCCATCAAAAAGCAAAAAAAAAAAAAGTATATGTACATATATAAGAAAATGTACGTATGTATATAAGAAAATGCCGTGCAAGCAGCGTCTCGTTGAACGAGCGTCCATTTGTGGCAGTCGGGCACTGTAGTGCTGCTGGGCTTTGGAAGACTCTCTGTGTGTGTGGAACGGGTCTAGTGCCCAGTCTGCATCTCCATTCATCAATACAATAAGAAAGCGATGCCAAAGTGTGTCAATCAGAGCCAGTTGTAGCTGTCGTATTATTCTAACGAATTGGCAGCACTTGTGCAAGGCTTATCGTTTACATATGTATGTAGAAACGGAGTATGAGTTATACATATGTATTATACTATACATATGTACATACACTCATATGTACTTATATGATTTTTGTAATCTTTTCTTTTATTTTTGCAAAGCTTTTGCTTATTTTTGTTGTATGGTAGCAGTAAAGGTGACCCAGGCGAAATGTGAGGTTATCAAAAAGCGTCGTCGCTCTACGACAAACAAACATGCACACAGATACAAATGCACACAAATACAGACACACAGGAAACATAGCATTTTTTTTGTTGTAATTTAGCTTGCGGCGATTATGATTGAATAATGCCAGAGCAACGCTGACAGCGACTGCGACCGCAGCTGCGTCGTTGACGCAGCGGCTCATTGACTGCTGTGGCTTGTTTGTTCTATGTCAATTATGAAAATTGTATTTTGCATTAATTAACAAAACACTTAAAACCAAAGCAAGTCACTTGACGCGTCAAAAATATGTCAAATATTAAATAATTTTGCACGTGCCAATGCCAGACGTTGAACAACTCTAGTTTTATTGTTGGAACGAAATGGCAATGAAACGATAAATCTATCGCACTTTAATTAAAAGACATTTTTTGCGCTCTTTGGCTATGTTAGGCGAAATCCTAGGATTTCTGATTTCTTATTTCAGTAGGCCTTTCGCCGTTACTTTTGGATGATTATAGTAATTGAGATGAGATGTTTGGGATCTCGCTATGGAATGCTGGTTCCACCGGAGCATGGAACATGTTCAATTGTCCTTGGTGTGGCATAATTTATATGACATATGAGCACTTATAACGGTCGATATTTTTTTGCTGGTATTTTTTTGGCAACACTGTTTTTGACAGATCACGCGTGAATCGTGTCTTGTGTCATTGTCAATCTTTTTCAGTTTGGTCTATAATTTAACCATGAATCGACTCACGAACGAACAACGCTTGAAAATTATTGAATTTTACTATCAAAATTCATGCTCGGTTACGAAAGTGCAGCGTGGACTTCTTCCAATTTATGGGCTGTTTGGTGGGCCTACTGTAGCAGCTATTCGGAAGCTTGTGACTAAATTTCGAATCGCATCTGTAGTGAAGACCAGCCAGAAAAGCTACCAATGCATCCCGAAAAAGTCACTATTTGGTGTGGATTATGGGCCGGTGGCATGATCGGGCCGTATTTCTTCAAAGACGACAATGGCCGGGACGTTACTGTGAAAGGCGAGCGCTACCGTCTGATGATTGATGACTTTTTTTGCCCAAAATGGAAGAACTGGACATACGTGGCTTGTATTTTTAACAAGAATGTGCCACATGCCAAACGGCACCCAAAACAGTGGTTCAGTTAGGAGCCGCCTTCGGTGAAAAGTTTATCCTACATTTGGGGCCCTTCAATTGGCCGCCTAGATCGTGTGATTTAACGTCTTTGGATTATTTCTTGTGGGGCCATGTTAAGGCTCATGTCTACATGGATAAACCAGCAACGATTGACGCACTTTAAGCCAATATTTAAGCATTTATTCGTGAAATATCGGTCGATATGTTGGAGAGAGTGTGCCAAAATTGGACCTCGCGCATGAACCATCTAAAGCGGAGCCGCGGCCAACATTCTTTAAACATTGAATTATATTGATCGTTCTATCGATTCCAATAAAGATTTCCTCAATTTTTTCAAATTTTGTATGTTTTTTTTTTGAATATGAAATACTATACCTCTTAAAAAATCACTCTATTAATGCATGCTTTTGAAAACTCAGTTACATCAACTTTGGATCTATCTCATCTTGCCATCATTCTGCTTTTGAAGACTCAGTATCATCAAATTTCGATCTATCTCTTCTTGTCGACATTTTGCTACGTAACTTAGTAATAGATTTGGTCAAAAATCTTGAGATTTTAGATTTTGAAAAAATTATCCCTATCCTATTCTATACCAACCGACTAAATCCCATTTTTTTACTGTACATTTTCATTTCTTAATGTCTAACCCAAATAGGCAGATGAGCATGATGAGTCTCGCTGCTGCTGTCTCTCCATATCTGTACATCTCGCTCCCTTTCAGAGCAAGTGAAATATTTTTGCAGTTAAATTTAAATTGAGTATGCCGCACGCTCTTGCAACATTGTGATGAGCGCCTTCCGTTGTAATTTTTATGCCTTGGCCGTTGCCACCGCCCGCTATGTATGCAGCATCTGTCGCAGTCGCCGTCGCTGTTAGCATCAGCAGCAGCAGCGACGTCTGCAGCAGCGGCAACATTTTCAGTCATTTAAAAATAAGCGCACAGGCCGTCACCATTACCGATGTTCTGGGTCTCAAAAAGCATCCGCAAAATGCAACCAAACCAAACAGAGACCGGGGCCGGTCACTGGATAGACATGCATGAAATAAATAATGGGTGCTCTTTTGAGAGACACAAGTTGGCCTATAGCTGATCTAAGTCAAGTAAAATATGTTTTTTAAGTCGTGCAGTATTTAGTATAGTGAACGAAGGGAATTTCTTGTTTGATAGATAATTTTATTTGCAACAATATCGATCTTTAAGTCCTGACTCTACATTTATTTGATTGGTAAGAGATATCATGCTTAAAGCATTCGAACATATATTGTCTTGGGGCTGTGCCACGCCACCTATATTGTCTTGGGGCTGTGCCACGCCACCTACCAACAAATACGAAATCTCGGGTTTTGGCTTTAGATAAGGTTCCTAACGATTCCTGTAAGTTTCATCCATTAAGAATTTTTTTCCAGATGGAACTCTTCGTTTACTGTAGTAATTGCCACAACAAATATTTTGAATCCATTTTGTATTTATAATCTTTAATTATTTAATTTAAGTTAATTAAAGTTAAGATAATATTTAAAGCCTTAAGTCAGTGATTGGCCTGACCAAAAGATAGGCTGAGAATGTGGAAACTGTATAACCGATATGTTTGGGTGGGTGTTATTGTTCACGTTAGGACGCGGAGGAGCTTAATCGTACTGATAAGTCTCTCCGGTTATTTTCGCAAGCTGCATTTGAAAATTGTTTTTGCCTCAACTAGTAAATAAAAATTATAATTAAAAAAAATTTTTTTTTCTTTTTTAATTTAAAAAATCTTTATCTTTATCGATTGTTGTCGAATCCCAGAATCGAATGTCAATTATGCTCCGTAAAAGCTATCCTATAAAAAATAGCTTAAAAGTGGACTTTCAATTCTTTAATCTTCCAAACGATTTATTTTTTAAGTTTCCAAAATCTTTCGAACGGGCCTATATTAAAGAGCTTGAATAAAGAAAACTAAAGAATTTTTTAAATTTAAAAATAAATACTCTTTAATTTTTATCGATTTTTGATGTATCCAAAACAGTTTATTCAATTTAAACACCGTCCCGTTTTCAGATCGCAAATGTTTTTGTTTCTTTTGTAATTTAAAAAATTTGTATTAATTTTTTTTGTCGAATCCCAGAAAGGAAATTAAATTATGCTCCGTAAAAGTTCTCGTATGAGCCTAGAATTCTTTAATCTTCAATTAAGGTTTTATTTAGACCGTTAAATCGTAAGAAATGACTTATATGTAATATCTAGAATAAAAATACCAAGGATTTTTTTTAAATTTGAAAGTATTTATTTTTTAATTTTTATCGATTCGTCAAAAATCCAAGTGTGCATTCAAATAGTTTTTGACTATCTTATGGACAATAGTTTACATTTAGACAACTAGAAAGTTTTTGGAATATATATAGGCTAAAATTCTTTGAACTTTATGGATTGTTGGCGCATCCCAGAGGGAGAGTTCCATTAAGCTTTGTTTTTTTGGTGCGTGGAAGACTACCTTAAAGTAAACAACTAAGAAAATTTGTTTAATTTAAAAGTTACAATTTTTAATGTCTTGTGATTGTTATAAATTAAACTTTTCGGCTTGCAGGAGTTTAAAGAATAAATAACTTGCCCAAAATATTTTCAAAAGGTCGAAATTTGTATGTATTTGAGTGAGGAATAAATAGCTCGAAATGATTTTCGAAAGTTACACATTTATGTTTCATTTAAGTCGAAAATTTTTTTCTTAAAAAACAGCCTCCCTCTCTTTGGAAAATAGCTTAAGATCTTGCGCTGGTTTGTATCAAAAATGATTTAATTTCTAAATCATTTTGCGTCTGGGCCAGTTAAAGCGCAGAATGGTGATTACAAATCTTGAAATTAAAGATAGTCATTGAGATTATTAGCTGCATTCGCTTTTAAGGATGAGAACTTTCCTGACTCATTCGCTCTCTTCTTCATTCTTCTTAACAAGGCAACGTCATAGTATCGGTGTTTTAGGATACACACGGCATAATTTTCATCGATAGCCCCGAAAAGGGTAAGACCATCAACAGCGACTAATATATAGCGTAATTGGAGCTTTTGAAGGACGAAATCGCAAAAAAATGCCCCTTTTAAAGAAGAATTAAATGATGTTTCATCAATACATTGTACCGTGTCAAAAATCCATGAAAACGATAGCAAAATTGCATGAATTTGGCTTCGAATTGCTTCCGCATGCACCATATTCTCCAGATCTGTCCCCCAGCGACTTATTCCTGTTCTCAGATCTCAAGAGCATGATCGCTGGAAAGAGAATTAGCTTCAATGAACAGGTGATCTTCGAAACGGAGGCCCATTTTGAGGCTAATGAGAAATCTATATATATAAAAGAAACTTATGTTTTACGTGTTACGGATGTTCTCATGAACGCTTCGATGAATTTTAAATGTGATTTTTGCGTATGTTAGAGGTTGTCAATACGGGGACTTTACTGCTCATCCATATCAACTACGTATTTGCGTTTATTTTGGCAACATGTTTTCCATCAAATCCACCTGAATTGTGGATAAAATATCAAGATTATTTATTAGAAGATATTTTGTTTCGAGTACGTCAAGCAAAACGTAATCTAGTGATGGAATTTACGCCGGAAATTTATAATGAAGCTTTAATTCATATTAATGATCTATACTTGGCGATGGCTAATAAAGCATTTGGACAATTGGGAATGCCGTCTCCTAATCGATCAATACATGATGTATTTCAATTGGAAGAAATGCAACGTATCAAATTAATTATCAATCTAATCGTACTGCCCAAGAACGTGAAGATCGCAATGAACGTGAAAGAATTCGGTAAAGACAGACCCGTGAAGCGCGTTATTCGACTTATAATGGTGCATGTTTGAATCGAGCTGCAAACTATTCTTAAAATCTTGTATTTTTCCATATAACCTAACTAGAGAATCTTACGATGTCTATTTACTTTAAGAATATTCAAAAAGTTTGGGCAGGACAACGTCTCCCGGGTTCACTAGTCGTATTATAAAAATGGTATCGAAAAGTTGGAATACCTCGATGGCAACTAAGTTATATAATAAAATCGAATTTTGCTAAAAAAAATGTTCTTTTTATGTGTTTTCATCCCAACGGTTAGATTCCATCCCCAATTCGGGCATGGCCTGCAACGACTCTTTTAAGCCTCACTCTGTTAAGTGCTTCTCTACTTATAACGTTCCATGTGCATCTTCTAGTACTTTTTCGACAATCCCTACATATACAGGCCAGTTTACTTCCTTGTGGGTTCCAGGTTAAAATTTGTCGAGGAATAATATTTCTTGGCTGCCTGATATTATGCCCAAAGCAATTCAGTTTGCGTACCCCAATCCCGTTTATAGCAATATTTCGATCTGTTCTGAGAAGAAGGTCTACATTCGAAATGCGATTTGGCCACCAAATTTGTAGGATTTGGATTTTGCTTTCAATGGTTTTCGCTCTAAATGGTCATTACTTGGTAGTCTTCGCTAAAACTCTCTCAGCATCCAGCCGCTACCGATCTGCAATACACAAAAAAGACACCCTATATACACATTTGCTTGTCTGTGTGTAAATGCAGCATTAGCTACTACATTGCGTCGCCTCGCTTCGCTTCGGTTTTGGTTGCCTCCGGCTCCGACTCTCGACTCGATTCGACTATTGGACGGACGGGACGCTCGACGAGGCGACGCTCGGCGACGCGACGGTAGCCGCCGTGTGCGCACTGCGCGCGAGATAAACAAACTGCCAGTTCACTATCAATCAAATACCGGAAACAGCTGCTTTAGTTTATTTTGCCATAGCCATTTGGCACACCAATACATGCGCACAAGCTGCGCACGCACACAGATACACTCGCTGTCGCTGTGTTGGTTGGTACTGCTTGTAATTTGTATCTGGCAGCTACTGCAATATTCTTTTGCTCTCTCGTCAGCTCGCAGCAGCATCAATAAAAACAAATTTGGTAATTTTTTTTTTTTTAGTATTATATGGTTTTTTTTTATTTTGTAGTTTTTAACGGAACATACATACTAAAAAATATTACATAAAGTTCGCTTCACTTTGCTCAACTTCTCTACTTCGCCGCTCTTCTGCACACATCAAACTTCATCTTCATCTTCATCTTGCTTCATCTCTAACTGCTACTACATTTGCATTTCATCATCATCTGCTGTTTTTTTTTTATTATAATAAAATGTACAAATAAAATAAATATTTATTATGTAGATAGCTTGTATGTATACTATAATGCTTAAATATTAATTAATTTGTTTTTTTGTGTAATTTTTTTTTTTTGCATTTGTTTTTTAGACGCACTTTTTGCACTAACATTTAAGGAGTTTGTTTTTAGGGTTTTTTTTGCCATATCGTTTTTGTTTTTTAATAGTTTTTATATTAAGCATAGTTTTTGTTTGTGTGTGTGTGTTTTTTTTTTTTTTTGTATACAACTAAGCATATATATAGTACATACACAGTTTACATATACACATATAAACATATATAGCATATATAGTAAAATGATTTTAGTTTTAACAATAATTAGTTTGTTTTTTTTATTTTTTAAAATATGTGTATATGTATATATATAAATTTTAATTTAATTTTAAGCCTTTGCTTTTTGCTGCTGTTTTTTTTCTTTTATAAATTTAGTATTTATTTATTTTTTATTTTTTACATATAATAGTTAAAAGGAGCTGTGTGTTTTTTTGCTTGTTGCTGTATAGTAATTTTTTGACTTTTTACAACTTAAGTTTTTATTTGCTTTTTTAAATTATAGTTTATATTATTTTTTATATATTAATGTAAATATTGTTAGCTTGCTTTGCTTTTTGTTTTACTATTTTTTGGAATTTGCTTGTCTGTTAGGCTGAATTTTATGTTGTTAAATATATAGCATAGTTTTTATATACAAATTTCAGTTGGATTTCTATATATAATAAATATATGTATAAAAAAACAGACAATTTTTATATAAAATACATTTATAAGAAATTAATTTTTTTTTCCTCTACATTTTGCTTGTAATAAAATAAAAATTGTTTTATCAGTTTTATGGTTTTCTTTTCATTTCTATAAAGTTATATAAAGTAAATAGTTTGATCTACACACACACACACACACATACGCGCACACATAAGCACATTTAGACTGTTGTATATACAAAAAAAATAGTTTTTCGACACATATAATATTTAAATTCGTATATTTTACTACTTTTTTTTAAATATATTTTTTATATATAGTGCATAGTAGTTTTTTTTAACTGCGCTAAGTTTACTAATTTTAATTTTAAGTTTTATATTTTTTTTTATCTCATATAGTTGCTACAACATCAAAAATGGACTGGTATTTATTTTAGTATATATTTATATTAAAGACTTTTTGTTTTTTTTTTACTGATTTTGCTCAAATATTTCTCTAAAATTTTAATTAGCCGTTTATGTATAACTTTTGTATATATGTATTATGTGTATACATTTATATAAATTGGTGTTTACTGTGGTCTCTCTCCATGTGCGTGTGTGCGTGTTTAGCTGTGTGCGTGTTTTTTTTTTTTGTGTTCTAAAAAGACTTTCTAGCATTTCCTTCAGTTTCGGTTTGGAATTACATGCATAAATTTAAATTTGACTTAGATATTGAACATTATTTAACTGAAGACATAAAAAATTATTAAAAAAAATGTTTTTTTTTTAGTTTAAAGTCATTCGAAAAGCAAGTTTTATTTTTTTTTTCTGTTTTTTGTTTGTTTTTAAATTAAGCGAAAATTATTTTTTAAATAACATTTCTAACAATTAATAATTATCTGTTTGCAGTCTTTGGTTATTTAATTTTTTTCCTTTCTTGTTTTAAATCATAAATTTAATATTTGTATATATCTTTAATATATAATTTAATATATACATTTTTAAACTCAAGTTCTTCTTTAATCCGACCAATTCCAACCAGCTCTCTTTCGTTCTTACTTTAACGCTCTCTGTATACCCAGCGAGTGCATTTATTGTTGTCCTGCTTCTGCTGCATATTCAGCTGTGTTATCGATAACAAAACAGCTGTTTTATCGTTGGACAAAGCAGCCTTATCCGTTTGTAAGCGTTCAGCTTAGTTGTGGCACATTTTTTACGCGCTGCAAAAAACGCGCACAAAACGCTGCGCGTTTTCAGTTCTCTCCATAGCTTGGCAGCACTTTTTCTTCTTCAAGTTTTAAACTTAAGTTTAAACTTTAACTTAAGTTTAGCAACTGTCTATATGCTCCAAATGTCAACATTCTAACACACTCGCTGGTCTCCGTCTCCATCTCCTCATCCCTCTAGTAATCCGGACTGGAATCAAGTAATCGCTTCTCTGGCGTCAAATCGCCTTTGCGCAATATGCGACTAGCCGCGCTACATTCACTGCGTCCATGATCCAAACCCTTACCCATGCTCTGTCCCACAGAACCATTTGTCTGTCCACCATTATTACCCCCACTACCTAAGCTTACACCGCCGCCATTAACGCCCAATGGCACTATGGGCAACATGCTCGACGTGGAGCCAATGCCCTGACAGCGACAGCCGCGTCCTGCAAAGCGTCCATAGCACTTTTCGCATAGTTTCATGCAACCACGCATGGGCCAGTAACACCATAGACAGGGCAACACAATGGAGAGCGCGCCCAGCCAGCCCCAGCGCTGCGAGCGCTTATAGGGACCACAGGAACAGGGATTATCCACACAGGGTGTGCCATTGCCATCGTCACAGTCTATATCATTATCGCGGGCGCAATGGTAAAACAATGCCTTGGCGCAGCACAAGCACGAGGCATAGTCGATAATAGACTCGGCGCTGCACAGAAACGTCTTGTTGCAGACCCAAGTCTGTGGCAGCGGCCGCGGACCCTGGCACTGCTCACAGCGACAGCGTCCACAGCGCGGACAGACAATGGGATTCATAAGCGTGGCATCACCGCCGGCCATAACAATGGGTGCGCCCAATTGTCCAGTTGCAGGATTAACCTGCTGCGCGCCATGCAGCTCAAGCAGCTCCTCCAAAGCGTGTAAATGATCCTTGCTGGAAAGCTTTTGGCTAGCGGCGGGTTGCTTGGTTATGGGTTGCGTTATGGGCTGTGCGTTGGCAGCGGCTGCCGTGGCAAAGCCCGTGCCGATGCGTGGAGGCGGCGGTGGCGTAAACTTGGCATTTGCATGCCTCAAACCAGGCGCTGTTGTTGTTGTTGTAGTTGTTGACGCAGGTGTTTTCTGGTTACCATTTAGTTGTGGGTGTTGTGTTGGGTGCGTATGATGCGAATGTAATAAGCCGTCGATGCCATCGATGCCTCCCGCTGCTGCTGCTTGTGCTGCTGCAGCTGACAACGCCGTCGTCGTCGTCCCCGTCGTCGTTGCCGTCTGTGCGTTAGCTGAGCCCGCAGCTGACGCCAGTCGGTGTTGTTGTGGGTGTATGATGTTATGATGATGCGCGGTTGTATGATGTATTTGGTGTTGCTGACGCAGCAGCTCACGCTGTGGCAGCAACAGCAGATGATGCGTGGTCGTCTGGCCATTGTCCTGCTGCCCGGCCGGATGTTGCGCTCGTGTGGCATGCTGCAGCTGTGCGGCAACTGAACTAGCGCTACGCAGCGGCGTATCCACATACTCATTGGTGAGCCTTTCTGATTCAGGTCGCGGTTGCGCCAGCGTGACTGGGGAGGCGGGCGGCGGCGGCACTGGATCAACGCTTTGGAAATGACTAAGGAAGTTGTTGTTGCTGCTGCTGTTGCCGGTGATGGTCAACAGTGGCTGCTGCTGTTGCAATAACAGCGGCGTGGGTGGTGGCGGGCGGCGGCGTGCAAAACTGCTAGCAGCGGGTGTGGTAGCTGCTGTTGAGGCGGCAGAGGAGTTGCCGCTATTGGTGGCCGCTGTTGTGGATGATGAGGCGTTGCTGCTGTTGCGACTCAAGCTGCTGGGACGCTGTGGCAGAAATGTCAGATGATGGATTTGATCGTCGTCAAAGTCGGCTGTATGTGTGAAATATGTTGCCGGTATAATAGATATCGAATTGTTGTTGTTGTTCGTCGTCGTCGTTGTTGTTGGTATCGTCGTTATGTTGTTAATACTATGAAGCAGTTGTTGTTGACTGTTGTTGTTGTGGTTGTTGCTGCTAATCAAATTGTTTGTACATATTGTTGTTGCTGTTGCTGCTGCTGCTGTTGTTGTTGTTGCGGTTGTTGTTGGTGCTATATTATCGCTCATCGCCACTGGCTCCGGCGCCCTTGGACGATGCACTCGTGGTAATAGCTTTGGGGGCCGGGGTGGCGCCAGAGGATCGCCGCCATTTCTGCGATCCATGTAGTGTGTCCAATATTGTTAGATTGGAAACCTTCAATGCCCTCGATAATAACTATGACGGGCATCAACAGTTTCCTTCATCCTCTCTCACACCAAAACGTGAGCAAACAGTATAAACAAATATTGGTATGGAACTCCAAAAGTCTTCGGAAATGCGTTTGCTTTCTGTAAATGATAAAAGAGAAAGTAAACGTATTAGTTGGAGTTGTTTATTTATAAGACGTACGTATTGTACGATATTACGACATAAAAGTTTTTATTGAAATTTTCGAAAATTTATTATAGCATTTTTATCACATAAAATTTTTAAAAGATATTTTAAGCTTCAAGGTTTAATTGCCCATTGATGTGTGGCATGCCCCACGAAATTTCACACCTCAACTTCCGCAAAAAAAAAAATACAACCAGTACCAGCTACATTGAGGCACGTAGCAGTACGAGGCCGGTACAGTAGAGCACAGACCGGCCGGCTGGCCAGCACCTAGAAAACTATTGTTTATACTAAATCTCATGCCATGCCGTGCCTGCTCCAAAGTGCTACGTTTTTGTTTGGATTTCAACTTGGACGTAGCCTAGGCATGCTGTGGCCCATAGATGAACTTGTTTAAATTTTTTGTGAATATTATTGTTGTTGTGAGGTTATAATTTAAATTTTTTCAACTTTTCTTCATCTAAATTTTAATGTTTGTAATTAATTTCGTTGTCGGGTCAGTTGTTGTTTGCCATTAAATAAAAAGCAGCACGGCACAAATAACTACAAAAACAACAATAATAAATATCTGTGCATATATATGCGTGTGTGTGTGTGTGTGTATGTGTTTGTAGTACATAGTGTTGTGTATATAGTGCTGAGCTTAGCATTGTTTTTGTAGAAGGTCAAAAACTTTTTGCTATGACTTTTGCTTTTTATTTTTTCCAGCGTGACTTTAGTGTAAACATAATGCCAAGATTTATTTATGTAGGTATATATATATATATATATATATATTATTTTTTTGTTTTTGTTTTTTATTTATATAGCTTAGTTTACTTGAATTGTATCACATAATAGTTTAAGCTTAACTAACTCGTAAAAATTTGAGCTGTACAGATGAAACAAAATGCCTATTTATCATAATCTGTCTCTCTATAAATTATTCTTGAAAATTTTTTTGGATTTCGTTTCAAGAGCTTACAGATAGTTCTTAAGGTACATTTATGGGTTCTTAAAATCGCTAAATATTGGTTTCCGAATTCTATTCTTTTTAGGAAAAAAATTATTTTATTTATTTGATATTATTTTACTTTATTTTATTTAATATTTTTTTCATTTTAATTTATTTTATTTTATATTAATTTGATTTTATTTTTAATATTTCATTTTATATTCATTTAATTTTATGTTATTTTATTTAATTTTATTAATTTATGTCATTTTATTTTGTTTTGTTTCATTCCATTTTAATATTTTATTATTTTATTATTTTATTATTTTATTATTTTATTATTTTATTATTTTATTATTTTATTATTTTATTATTTTATTATTTTATTATTTTATTATTTTATTATTTTATTATTTTATTATTTTATTATTTTATTATTTTATTATTTTATTATTTTATTATTTTATTATTTTATTATTTTATTATTTTATTATTTTATTATTTTATTATTTTATTATTTTATTATTTTATTATTTTATTATTTTATTATTTTATTATTTTATTATTTTATTATTTTATTATTTTATTATTTTATTATTTTATTATTTTATTATTTTATTATTTTATTATTTTATTATTTTATTATTTTATTATTTTATTATTTTATTATTTTATTATTTTATTATTTTATTATTTTATTATTTTATTATTTTATTATTTTATTATTTTATTATTTTATTATTTTATTATTTTATTATTTTATTATTTTATTATTTTATTATTTTATTATTTTATTATTTTATTATTTTATTATTTTATTATTTTATTATTTTATTATTTTATTATTTTATTATTTTATTATTTTATTATTTTATTATTTTATTATTTTATTATTTTATTATTTTATTATTTTATTATTTTATTATTTTATTATTTTATTATTTTATTATTTTATTATTTTATTATTTTATTATTTTATCATTTTATTATTTTATTATTTTATTATTTTATTATTTTATTATTTTATTATTTTATTATTTTATTAATTTATTATTTTATTATTTTATTATTTTATTTCATTTTATTTCATTTTATTTCATTTTAATTTATTTTATTTCATTTCATTTTAGTTCTTTTTATTTCATTTTTTTCATTTTAGTTTTTTTTTTCATTTTTTTCATTTTATTTCAGTTCATTTCAGTTTATTACATTTCAGTTCATTTCATTTTATACCAGTTCATTTCAGTTAATTTCAGTTCACTTCATCTCATTTCGTTTTATCCCATTTATTCTCATTTCAAATCATTTCATCTCATTTCATCTTATATCATCTCATTTCATTTCATCTTATTTCCCTTATTTCATCTGATTTTGTTTTATTTTAAGATATTTTATGTATTTTATTTTTTTTAATTTAAATCAAAGATGGTTCTACTGTTTGAAAGATAAAAAAATGGCGGACGTAAAGTCGGGCGCGGACGATTATAGGATACCCTGTACCACTAGCTTGTAATAAAGTCCGATTTCTTCACAAAAAACCAAAAACAGAAGAATTTTTAAGCAACAATTTTTTTTTTGACCGATCATTCCTATGGGATATAGTCAACCGATTTCAATAAGATTTGACACAGTGCTTAAATACCTTAAAAAAGATATGAATGCCAAATTTATTTCAAATATCTTTACTAACAAACAAAACACATCGAATTTTGTATAAAAAACGTGTTTTTGGACCGATTGGTCCTATGGGAGCTATATGATCTAGTCAAACGATTTGGATTAAATCTAGTACAGTGCTTAGGAACTATAAAATACTCACGAATGTCAAATTTGGTCCCAATATCTTAACAAACAAACGAAACACAACAAATTTTGTTAAAAAATCGATTTTTTGGAAGATCGGACCTATGGGAGCTATATGATATAGTCAACCGATTTTGTTCAAATTTGGCACATTGCTTAAGTGGTCTAAAAAATTTCCAAACGCCAAATCTGGTTAGGATATCTTTATTAAAACTTTTCTTTAAAAAAGTTATTTTGGCCGATCGGTCCTATGGGAGCTATATGATATAGTCAACCGATTTCGATCAAATTTGGTACAGTGATTGAGAACTATAAAAAACTTTCAAATACCAAATTTGGTTACGATATCTTTATAAACAAATGAATTATTCATCTAAAACGCTTTTTTTTTGTCGAGGTCGTCTCAAACACCCCCATGGGAGCTATATAATTTATCCCCGATATCAAAAAAATAAAATAAACTTGCCTCCTAAGGAATAATATGGGATCTAATGTAAAAGTTTGGTAACTCTAGCTCTTACCATCTCTGAGATCTAGGCGTTTACACGGACGGACAGACGGACATGGGTATATCGACTTCTATATGCACCCTGATCATATTTTAGGTAACTTTGGGGTGTCTCCGACGTCTCCTTCTATATGTTACATACATTTTCGGCTTGCACAAACTTAATATACCCTTGGTACCATACGGTACAGGGTATAAATACGGTAACAAATTTATAGATCGTCAATTTTAAACATTATAAATCCAAAAAACTACATAGAAAACGAAAAGGCACACATATTTTGAGCTGCTGAATCTGAAATCCCAAGGGTAAAAAAACTAAAAATAAAGCCCTATCTTAAAAACCTGACAAGTTAAAGATTTAAATCTTTAAAATCCCATCATATCCGTTTCCGTTTTAACTCACAAAATCTACGTATAATATTATTATTAATAAAATAATTACTTATCAGTTAAACTCCCCAAAAAAAACTAACCCCAACTTTATTGCCAACAAAACTTTTAACTGAAGTCAAAATACCCATAAAAAATATCCAACTAATTAAAATATTCTAATTGCCATTTAATTTTATATTTTACCTATATATTTTTTTATCGTTTTCGTTTAATTTCCTTCCTTCTATTTTCTTGTTTACTGCTGCTTCTCTTTTTTTCGTTTCATTTCACTTTATTATAGCTTTCTGCTATGTCTCGTTGTGTTAAAAATTTTTTTATTTCCGCTCATTGCTGATAAACTCGTTATTATGCAGCAATAAAAACAACATCATACATAAAAAAAAAACTTTAATTATTATTTTATTTGGCAAAAATTAGCGCATAAAATATGCGTAAATAAAATTTAAATATAGTATGAAAAAAAAATAATACAGCCGGTTTGCAGCAGTTTTGTTTTAAATGGCGCCTAAATAGCATAGCAAAAAAAAAAAAACAATTTACATATACCAATACATAAAGCTATATGTGTGAAATGTAAAATCTATATATAAAAAATAAAAAAAAAACGGCTAATTGAACTTTGACTTGGCGCATATTTTTGTATCATTGTGGAACTCTATAGATGATTATTATGGACTGAGCCGTAGCGTATAAAACATTTTTATAGCAAAACAACAGTATTTTTATGGCATGTTTTAGATTTATAGCCGGTACTGCTGCCAACGTCTCTGCCAACGTCTGCAGCGCGCTGTCTTATGCTAATCTTAAGCTGGACAACGTGTCGTATGAGTAATCGCGTTGCCTGGCAGACGCCGCTGCCGACGTCGCCGTAGTCGTCGTCGGATTTAGATAAATATTTGTTTATGCACACACATTAACACATATAATAATTAAAGCCAAGCCACGACAAAAAGCCGGCAAATAAGGAGATACAGGAAATTAATAAACGCGTCACATTAAAATTAATAAATTGTATAAACATAGTATATATGTATGTATGTAAACATATGCTATATGCTATATACATGAAAAAATTTTGTTTTTGACTTTACTTTACTATAGCCTCACCACGCACACAAACTGATTATGCCGATAAACAAATATTTCGTATAAAATTATGGCGCACTGAGTGCGCCAAGAATTATTATAATTATTATTATTGATGCCGTATTCACAAAAAAAAAATAAGCAAATAGTTGCTACCGAAGCTTACATACTCTAAAAAGAATTTATTTTTTATATTTATTTCTACTATTCTATATTTTCATACGCTTTATAGTCTAGATTAAGTATACGCCCCATTAGCCTACTCCAGCCTAAAGCGAACTATTTAAGACTTTTTTGAGTAATTCCGGCCGATATTTTTTGAAGATATTTGATATTTGTTTGAATATTACTTTTAATACAATAATTTGAGAAGATCTTTGCTGCTTAGCGATATGAAGAACTTCTGAAACTAGTCAAGGCATGGCCAGTTTAGAAGAAGATCACTCTCAAGTTTAGACAAACTTTGGTCTGCCTTAACTTTGGTATATCACGAAAGTGCAGGATGAGTGAATAAAACTAACGACTACTAATCGTTTAAGCTTAAGTATCTTATTTCCCACGCCTTTTTTTTGCCTGTTACAAACCTTGTCACAAGCCTTAAGTACTTAACGCCAAGTGTAGAGCATTAGAAATTGTTTTTTTGGCGCGCGCTGTGCCAACTAAATTATTTTCTAAAAGCCAAGCAAATAGGAAAATACACACAAATACCAATACATCGCAATCGTGAGTGTGTATGAAATAAAAATTAACACAAACGCCCACTTATTGACGTCATGTCCGGTACTCAAAAACAATTTTCGAGAATGACCACAATTGAGAAAAACAACGATGGCAATAACAACAGCACCACCAACTACAACAACAACAACACCATGCCGCAAACATTTGCCGCACGCCAACATCTCAAGAACCGCTGTGAAAGATCGTCCCTCTGATTGCCAATATAAAGACCAAGAACATTAAGCAAGGGAGTAAACATCATTTGATTTGGCTAAAACATATACTCATGAACATGCACGACGAGAGGGGATCGGAGACTTTCTACCCCGGGCCCGGAGCTCTCGGAGGGGCCAGGACTCAAGAGTCATTCGAGTTTCATTCATTGGAGTATTATGAAATGCATTGTTGTGATATGATCAAATCACCAATTCTCTTAGAAATTCTTTCTATACTTTTTTAATGTTGCTCTCAAACTTTTCAACAATTATACGTATTAAGAAAAATTGATGGGGACCCGGATCCAAGATTTCCCCAGGGCCTTTATATTCTCTCTACTGCCCTGCTCATAAATAATTTCATGGCTGCTCTTCTATGTATGTCGCCTTTCCTAGAAATTAAGATGATATTTATATATTTAACGTTTTCCAAAGATTTTATGATTTTCTTAATATTTCTATTAAACACTTCTCTGTAAAATCGTCTAATAAATGTAAAACGTTTAATTTTTCTAGATATTTTTGGTTTATTCTAAAGTTTTAATTAAATGATTCTCTCTAAAATGTTCTAATAAATTTCTATCTAAATCTAATAACATTTTTATACCCTGTACCGTATGGTACCAAGGGTATATTAAGTTTGTGCAAGCCGAAAATGTATGTAACATATAGAAGGAGACGTCGGAGACACCCCAAAGTTACCTAAAATATGATCAGGGTGCATATAGAAGTCGATATACCCATGTCCGTCTGTCCGTCTGTCCGTCCGTGTGAACGCCTAGATCTCAGAGATGGTAAGAGCTAGAGTTACCAAACTTTCACATTAGATCCCATATTATTCCATAGGAGGCAAGTTTATTTTATTTTTTTGATATCGGGGATAAATTATATAGCTCCCATGGGGGTGCTTGAGACGACCTCGACAAAAAAAAGCGTTTTAGATGAATAATTCGTTTGTTTATGAAGATATCGTAACCAAATTTGGTATTCGAAAGTTTTTTATAGTTCCCAATCACTGTACCAAATTTGATCGAAATCGGTTGACTATATCATATAGCTCCCATAGGACCGATCGGCCAAAATAACTTTTTTAAAGAAAAATTCGCTATATTTCGTTTTTTAATAAAGAAATCGTAGCCAGATTTGGCGTTTGGAAATTTTTTAGAGCATTTAAGCAATGTGCCAAATTTGAATAAAATCGGTTGACTATATCATATAGCTCCCATAGGTCCGATCTTCCAAAAAATCGATTTTTTAACAAAATTTGTTGTGTTTCGTTTGTTTGTAAAGATATTGGTACCAAATTTGACATTAGTGAGTATTTTATAGTTCCTAAGCACTGCACTAAATTTAATCCAAATCGTTTGACTAGATCATATAGCTCCCATACAAACGATCGGTCAAAAAAAAAATTTTTGCTTAAAAATTCTTCTGTTTTTGGTTTTTTGTGAAGAAATCGGACTTTATTACAAGCTAGTGGTACAGGGTATCCTAAAGTCGTCCGCGCCCGACTTTACGTCCGCCATTTTTATTAGAGATTTTAGCATTTTCCTAATATTTTAATTAACTAATTCTTTCTAAAATTTTCTAATAATACAACATTTCAATATTTCAAGAAAATTTAGCATTTTCCAATATTTCAATTCAAGTAAAAATATAAAATCGTTCATTTTGTCAAACAAACATAACTTAAAGGTTCCAAAATGGGCAGACCCTTGAGCACTCATTTTAGAAAATTGTAGGTAATTCCCAATGGCAAAGTAAATTAAGAGGGGAAAGCAATGTATATGCTTGAAGTGCTTTTCCTGACGCTTCTTACTAGTAACTATTACAGTTTTATATCGTAAAAATTTTCTAGATACTAGAAAATTATATTTTTGACTTTTTTTTTTTGATGATCCAGATATTTGTTTCGGTTCTCATTTTCATAAAAATTATGAAAATAAAAAATAAAAAAAATGTAAGCTTCTTCTTGCCATATTTTGATCATATCATAAAATATATACATTTTTTTAAATATTTTCTCATCTACCATATCTAAACTCCGATTTTTTTCTATGTAAAGCAAATTTAACAGATATTTGTAAAGCGTCTAGCTGGTTAAGGTACCAGCAAATGCCTCAGTTTATAAAAAAATCAATTCTTTTTTTTTTTACTCTTTTTTTTAATGTGTTTTTTATATTAAAAAATTAGAGGAAATTTTTATAATTTATTTTTGAAAACTGGTTTAGCAATCAGACTCTACCCACTAAAAAAAATTTTGTTTTTTTTTAATATTATAAATTTGTCATCTCCTGCAAAAAAAATATTTTCTTATATTTTTTTAAGTAAGTAAACCCTTTTTTAATAAATAAAAAGATTTTTTTTTATTTCTTCTTTAAGGGGCACACCTAGTGTGACAACCTAAAAAAATTTCATTTTTGGGAATTAAAAAAAAAAACTAGTGAATCCATCTATTTAAAATTTTGAGGGTATATTTATACATGTTATGAGAATACACAGTAAAATTTTTGAAATAAAATATTAAATATTTTTGAAATGACACGCGATCTCCGGCGGCGCCAAAAAAAAGGTCCTCCACTGCTGGAGTGATTGCAGCCTACTCCGTTGATAAAACCTAAAAAAAAAATGCTCGTAAAACTAAAACATATTGTCTGCACGATGACCCTCGGCGAACAAAAAAATCAAAAATTGACAAAATGGCGGCATGTTGAAAAAAAAAGTTAAATTTTTCCCAAAATTTTGGTCGTTTTTGGCCTGCCAAAATTCAATTTTTAATCAGATCAAAAAACTGGAGGGTCATCGTATGGAGAACTATATAGAGGAGATGCAAAAAAATTTGATAGGGATCGGATCATTTGTCTTCGAGTAATCACTCCAGCAAATTCGAAAAATTCGAGAAAAACGCGTTTAAGGGGCACACCTAGTGTGACAACCTAAAAAAATTCCATTTTTGGGAATTAAAAAAAAAAACTAGTGAATCCATCTATTTAAAATTTTGAAGGTATATTTATACATGTTTTGAGAATACACAGTAAAATTTTTGAAATAAAATATTAAATATTTTTGAAATGACACGTGATCTCAGGTATATACCAACTATCTAACTGCCGAGCGGCTACTCTTTTAAATGGCTGTAACTCAAAAACTATTTAAGATATCGATTTAAAGTTTTAGTATGTTATTTTTAAAGGTATAACCCATCGAAATATGGAAAAAAAAATTAATTTTTTGAAAATTTCACACTAGGTGTGCCCCTTAAAGCTGTCCAAGAAACCATATATATATTTATGTATAAAAAATTTTTAATTTTTTCTCATAATTTAACTTGTTCTAAAAAAGATTCTAAATATTTTTAAATCAGTAAACACTTTTGTTTCACATGTTTTTCATAATAAGAAATGAAAAGATTACCCAGTTTATAAAAATAAAATTCTTAATTTTTATCTTATCCCTCAAAAACAAATTTTTTTTTCTTATTGATTTTTAAATTACTAAACACTTTTTTTGAATATGTTTTTTAATCCAAAAAATAATTTTTTTTGATTGTAATAAATTTTTGTTATCATTATACCCTGTACCGTATGGTCCAAGGGTATATTAAGTTTGTGCAAGCCGAAAATGTATGTAACATATAGAAGGAGACGTCGGAGACACCCCAAAGTTACCTAAAATATGATCAGGGTGAATAGAGAAGTCGATATACCCATGTCCGTCTGTCCGTCTGTCCGTCCGTCTGTCCGTCCGTCCGTCCGTGTGAACGCCTAGATCTCAGAGATGGTAAGAGCTAGAGTTACCAAACTTTCACATTAGATCCCATATTATTCCATAGGAGGCAAGTTTATTTTATTTTTTTGATATCGGGGATAAATTATATAGCTCCCATGGGGGTGTTTGAGACGACCTCGAAAAAAAAAAGCGTTTTAGATGAATAATTCGTTTGTTTATGAAGATATCGTAACGAAATTTGGCAATCGAAAGTTTTTTATAGTTCCCAATCACTGTACCAAATTTGATCAAAATCGGTTGACTATATCATATAGCTCCCATAGGACCGATCGGCCAAAATAACTTTTTTAAAGAAAAATTGGCTATATTTCGTTTTTTAATAAAGATATCCTAACCAGATTTGGCGTTTGGAAATTTTTTAGACCACTTAAGCAATGTGCCAAATTTGAACAAAATCGGTGGACTATATCATATAGCTCCCATAGGTCCGATCTTCCAAAACATCGATTTTTTAACAAAATTTGTTGTGTTTCGTTTGTTTGTTAAGATATTGGGACCAAATTTGATATTCGTGAGTATTTCATAGTTCCTAAGCACTGTACCAAATTTAATCCAAATCGTTTGACTAGATCATATAGCTCCCATAGGACCAATCGGTCCAAAAACACGTTTTTTATACAAAATTCGATGTGTTTTGTTTGTTTGTAAAGATATTTGAAATAACTTTGGCGTTCATATCTTTTTAAGGTATTTAAGCACCGTGTCAAATTTTATTGAAATCGGTTGACTATATCATATAGCTCCCATAGGAACGATCGGTCAAAAAAAAATTTTTGCTTAAAAATTCTTCTGTTTTTGGTTTTTTGTGAAGAAATCGGACTTTATTACAAGCTAGTGGTACAGGGTATCCTAAAGTCGTCCGCGCCCGACTTTACGTCCGCCATTTTTTTATAATGCATTCTTGATTTTCCACTTTAATAGATTAAAAAAAATTTGTTCATACCTTTTTAAATATATATATGCAAAAAAACAATTTTATTTTAATTGTAATAATTTTTTAAAATATTTTTTATGCATATTTGATGTTTTTAGAATTTAATTGATTCAAAAAATGTTCCTTTTTTTCATACCTTTTTAAATATTTGTATGCAAAAAAAAATTTTTAATTTTTAATTTTCATACAATTTTGTAATATTTTTAATGCACATTTCTTGCTTTGACAATTTAATAGATTAATTGTGTAGATAAATATTAAAAATTTATGCTATTATAAAAAAACTACAAAGTTCTAGCTCAACTTAGGGGCGTGCTAAAGTTAAAGTTCATGGATTAATTCAATGTATAGCTCGTAGTATTAAAAACTATATGCAAAAATCATTAAATTAAATTATACTAGCATACGTGCTGCAAAGCACGTTACAAATAATATAAATAAAAAATAAAAAAAAACCTCTCTAGAAAAATAGACAGATTTCGTTTTCATTCTTAATTCATTGAAGAAGTGGCAAAAAATACAAAAAAAAAAGAAAAAAAATCAAAAGCAAACGTAATTTAAAGTGATTCTATTTTTTTTGCTTTTATTTCTTATAAATATTTTTTCTGAATTTGCTTTTTTGTTGTATATTTTTAATTGTGCTAGAAGAAAAAAAAAACTAAAATAAAAATAAAACATGGCACGGCAAACTTTGACCTTGGAATGCGCGTGTGAGTCGCAGCAGCCGCTATAAAAGTGCTGCCAATAATTTGCGTTGCTCTCTCTAGTACTCGTTGTTGTTGTAATTGTTGTTATTGTTTTTATTTAAGTATTTATTTTTAAAAATACTAAGCAATGTTGTTGTTGTAGTTTTTGGTAGCAAGAGAAATACTTTAGAGAATTCATTCAATTGTGCACAAAATGTGAAATATGCCATTTGAAACGTTTTTCGTTGGCTTTTTTTTTTTCATTAATAAGTGCGGCCAAACTCAATGGCTAATTCATTCAAAGACGGCCAAAATAAAATGGTTTGAGGTTATTTTGTTGTTATTTATACCAAGTACACTTTATAGAGAGGTTTCTTTAGGCCGAAATGTTTAGCGTCAACTTGGTTAGCAAAAGCGCGATGTTTGTTAGTATGAATATGTAGATCGGTTATCGATTATATTATATCGATTAAACGCTCTAAGCGATCTTAACTTTAAACTAAATAGCTAAAAATTTAGACATTTTCTATACACTATAGTCAAATTTTGGCCAACTAGCTTATGTGTTACTGATCAAAAACAAAATCCTAACTTTTTTGTCAAGCTCGTGACTCACGCAGGGTATCCCAATGTCGTGCTTATTTATTTCTTTCTACTTGTTTAGTTTTGGCCAAACAAGTGTCATTGCCAGTTGCGTTTTAAATTTAAATCAAAGCAATATAAAAAGTCGTACAATTATTTTAAGCAAATTTGGTTTATAATTACAAACAAATTAAATGAAGCGCAAATAATTTTTCAAAAATAACTTTCGAGTGGGCGTTTGTATTTGTTTTTTTTAATGATCTTTATTATAATCCAAATATGTACAGTTATAGTAAACCGTTTAATTGAAATGATTGGCCAAAATAAAAATAAAAATAAAATTGCTGTACGCCTGACCCAATAATGTTTATAATAATAAACAAGTTTAAATGAACATCATAATTAGCGCATTAAAATAAAAATGCTTATAAATTGACCAAAAGACTTACATATACGACGCAGTCTATATGTAAGTATATAGCGGGGTATATAGGTAGCTTTATGGGTGTGTGTAAGCCATGGGCAAGACACGTTTTAACAATTTGTTGCCAACTAGAAGCTTAATTATTAATTTTTGCTTATTTTTTTTTTTCCTGTTGATTGCTCTTTGTTAAACAAGCAATTTAAGCTTTGGTTGAAAGTTTGTGGACTTAAAAAGATTTGAGCGAAGGGCATTAAATTTATAATAATAGGTTCGAGAAACTAATGATAAAGTCTTTTGGGTTTTTGCGCCACAAATTTCAAATGAAGTTCTAAAGGATTTCAATTAAAATGCATAACAAATATATTTATGAGTGTGATTTAGGGATGCTCGATACAAGAAAAAAAGAAAATGAGTATTCCAAAAAAATTTGGTACTGATCCCATTCGATTCTACCAAAAAGAAATCGATATCAACGGTATTTCGGTCGAGTTTTTACTTTTTTTAAAAAGAACAAAATGGAAAACGACAAAGATACCGGGAAAGAATCAAATCGAATCCTTAGATGAATACCCCAAAAAAAACAAAAATAAGATATTTATAATAAAAAATCGGATAATAAAAGAAGCGAAAATCAACACAATACAAAACTATTAAAAATTATAGTTCTGGCTATAAGATCCATAGTTGCTTTAACAAGTTGTGAATTTTTAGCAGCAGAAAAGCAAAATTAAATAAATAACTAAATAAAGGTAAACTGTTTTCGAGATTTCGGAATTATGTTAAAACAAATGTATTTATAAGCTATACTTTATAAAGATTCTAAAAAGTTCGGAGTAATAGTATTAAAAATATATCGGACTTCCGTTCTAATAACAACAATAATCTACTATAATGAACAACTTATAAAAGGTTTTTTTGTTTCATAGGGTCAATATTTCCGGACGGAATATCTTGTAGTATGAAAATATATTTATTATTATAATTGTAATGCTCAGATTATTATTATATTTACTTTTTGTTTTTACTGCTGGCGCCATCTATTGTAAAGTACACCATCTACATGTCAATTTTCCAGTTATGGACAGCAATGGACTAAGGCAAACATGTAGTATGAATAGTGTGACCAACTAGCCCAGAAAAACGGGGACATACTTTTTTTAAGAAGAATTAAACAAAATAGAAAACGACAAACAAACCAAAATTTTCTAATGTTCATAATAAATTTCAATAAAACGAAGAAGATAAGAAACTATTTCTTATTTACATTCAGTGATTCATTTTACTAATGTGTTAGCTCTAATATTTTTTGAAAGTGGCGCCAGCTAGACCGGAATATCGTATGGGCAACCACCTTAAATGGACTTTTTGGAAAATAAATTGTAATGTAAAACGAATTTTTATTCGATAGCGATACTAAGCAAATTGGTATCGGATCGACAATTAATCGAAAACCAAAATATCGGTATTGAATTTTCAGTATCAAATTCGATATTCTCGATATTCAAAATATCGTATCGGTTTCGCGCATCCCTAGTGTGATTTTCATTCGTGAGATGTCCTTATTATATAAAAATAATTAGCAACTGAAACATATTTTTTTTTAATTCAAACTTTCGTCTTTCAGTGTCAAAAAACAAAGAAAAAGTCAAAGAAAAAAAAAATGTAAAAGGAAAATTCAAAATATGGTACATTTTTCTTATAAACTGATAATATAAATAAATAATATTATATATTATATATTATATTATTCAAAATTAAAATTCAGTTGTTTTTTCAATTTTTTGGCACAATTTTGCCTATTTCATAAAAAAAAAGACGTGTCCTGTTTTTTGGAGCCATAATTTGACAGATGTTTGGACTTCTTCGTTTGAAACAAAATGCTGCCCACTTGGTGCGAGATCCGGAGAGTAGGGTGGGTGATCGAAAATTTCCCATTTGAATTTTTCCAATAAAGTTCTCGTTTTTTGAGCAGAATGAGGCCGTGCATTATCATGAAAGAGTAAGATTTTTTGGATAATTTTCCTGGACGTTTTCGTCTGATGGCATTTTTAAGCTTATTTAAAACTTCGCAGTAACGATCCGCATTGATTGTTGTACCAGGTTCCAAAAATCAACCAACAAAACACCTAACGCAATTCACAATTGGACACGTTTTGCAATGGTAGCTCCATGGTTGTAGTGTTTATACTGCTGAAAAAACTATTTGCGGTCACCAATACCAGTGCCGCTCTTATCGATAGACTCAACACTGATGTTGTGTTCAGTGCGAGGCCGCTAGATGGTGCACAAGAGAAACGCCAGACCAGGGAAACTTCCTTTTTGAATACCCCTCGTATCATTTTAAAATTTGCAAAGTTATATTATTATAACTAAGCAGAAAAGGTTATAAGAACTTGAAATCTTAAATTTCTTTATTATAATTTACGTTAACTGTAAATATTATAAATTAAAAACATAAAAAAAAATTAAAAAAATGTTTTTAAATTTGATATAAATTTAAAAATTAAAACAAATTATTTCAAAGCGATTTTGTTTTTTTTTTAAATTCAACTTATATACTTTATTGTCTCAAATTGTTAAAGTTTGAAAAAAAAACATTTAAATGTTTAAAAAAAGTTAAGAACATTATTTTTTTAATTCAAAGTTGTATAATTTTCAACATAAAAATAAAATTGTTTTCGAATGAAGTTTTAAAAGTAAACCAGTATGGGGTTTAAGTTAATGTTAAGTTTTCGATAATTCGATAAATAATCATAATCTCTATATGTAAATGAAACTTATGTTTTACGTGTTACGGATGTTCTCATGAACGCGATCGGTGAATTTCAAATCTGATTTTTGCGTGTGTTAGAGGTTATCAATACGGAGATTTTAAGCCTATTGCTGATGTGTTTGTATGTATTGGCTCGTGAGATATACGCATTTTTATGAATATCGGTTCGCATGTCGGAAAACCTTCTGTACTGTATATTTATACAGAAAACGCAAAAACAAAAAATATTGTATACCATAGAACTTTGCATTAACATAACATTGTATTATTTTAATTGATTAAAAATTACATGATTTTACTTTATAGATTTTTTTAAGACTTTATGAAATGCGCTGCAAAGCGGGCAGGGAACGATAGTTTTGCTATAAAAAATTAAACACATTAGTACTAATGATCGAAATTGAAGTGATCGATTTGAAAAGTGATCCGCTAGACTTATTTTCGCTTCAATACTATATCCGAAAGTAATTCGCACTAAATACACTTGCAAATGAAGCAATTTACCTTAAGAAGCCTTATGAAGTAATATGTTATAAGATTTATTTTTATACGATTCCAAAAATCGAACTAACAAAGAACTTTTTTATTATAGAATTCACTTTTGATCTATGAAAAGATCTCATTGCTATATCCGAAAGTATTTCGCATTGAATAAATTTGAAAATGGAGTAATTTAACTTAAGAAGCCTTATGAAGTAAATTGTTATACGATTTATTCTTATACGATAATAAAAATCTAACTCAGAAAACCTTTTTAATTATATTCACTTTAGATCTCTGAAAAGATCTCACTACTATATCGAAAAGTAATTCGCATTGAATAAATTTAAAAATGCAGCAATTTAACTTAAGAAGCCTTTTGAAGTAAATTGTTAGAAGATTTATTCTTATACGATTCTAGAAATCTAACTCATAAAGCCCTTTTTTATCATATTCACTTTTGATCTATGAAAAGATCTCACTTTATGTTCCAAAGAGCATTTAATACGCGGCAGCTTTCAACTTTTATATGACTTTAATTTCCAATATTGCTGAACTTTTATATGTTATTAAAAAAATAGCTGTATTTTTTTATTGTAATTTTTAGGCTTTTTTATTGTATTTTTATATAGACTCATTTTTTATTTTTTGAAGCGATCTGTCAGCAATGATGACAAAACAAAGAAACGCTTTAACTTTAGCTTGGCAGACAATTTGATTTTGCATTATCTGCCTTATCAACTAAAAAACGTTTTCGTCGACACATTTCTGTGCTGAATAATTCTTCGCATATTGTTTATAAAAAAAAATAAAAATAATATTCAATACAAAAAAATCAGACAATTTAAATGCTAAGCAGGTAGTTTATAAAGTTGGCATTTTGTTATGCTAGCAGAGCATTGATATATATTATATGGCTAGATAAATGTTTAACTTGGTCAAAAAGGAATGTAATTTTTTATGCATTGCCGTGACAAATGCTATAAATATGTGCGGATACGCACGCACACACAGATACAAAAACCAACACACACAGATACGTGCAGCAAAAACGACAGATGAAAAACCTACACAGGAAACGCTAATGACTGCAGGCGGTCGGTCGCTGCATTGCCAAACCCGGCCCGGAGTAAGCAAAGACCCCTTAACCGCTGCCATCATGACAGCACACACACACACACGCACATACACACAGATACACCATATACAGATCATTAAACTATTTAAATGCCCAGAGAGTAGCAGCCGTCGTCGAAGCAACCCAAGCAACTAACCAACCGAAAGACCGACCATATGTTGCGCATGGATGCTGTAGAGAGCACTACGAGCTACAATATATGAAGTAAAAAAAAGGGCACAAAACTAATAGTTTTCAAAGCAAGCAGTGCACACATGTGGCAAGTTAACCAATACACTCTCATACCAAAAAAACACACAGATACATAGTGAAGATCTTTCCGAGCGGCTCACGCATGCGCGCATGTGTTAATGAAAACGTAGGGCTAGGGACCAACTTGGCCTCTGGCCAAGTAAAGTTCGTTGAAGATCTTTGAAGATACTTCTTGAGCTGCTTGGGCTGATGATGATGATGATAATGACACTCTGTTGATAGTACTAGATAGATAGAGTGAGCACAGTAGTTACGGGCCAAAGTGTATAAAGTTGTTTTTTAAGCTGTGAGCTATTTGAGTCTGCTATGCCAGGAATGCCCATAAAAAATAATTTCAAATAAAGAACCAAGCTTAAGGAATATCGATTAGTTTCTAGCAAATAGTATTCGGATATTTTTTTTTTGTAGTCCAAGATCTGCCTTGTGACTGCCCTTCACTTTTTAGAAATACATTCTTTATCTGGGAAAGCCTTTCTTCGAGGCCCCGGCTGTGGCCTAACTTTGTCCCCATAGTGGCTCCTGGCTTTTTTTTATAAAATCCTTAAAATTGTTTAGTACGCAGAGCGATTATGCTGGATAATTGAGACGCCCACAAGCTATCCCACCCGACAGCATCACCCTTCCACATCCCCTTTCCTACCATGCTTCTTAACTAACGTCCATTCAGGTGATCCACGACTCACGAGACTCACAGCTAACCTAACCCTATACTAAACTCCCTTTTTTTTCCATCAACTGATCTTCTATTTGGAGAATTTGGTTTTAAGCCCAAAATACTTTTCTTTAGGCTACATATTATAACATCAAAGCCCTCTTCTAGGCTTAACCTTACACTAGTTCACAAATTTAAGGGTCCTCGAGAGAACCTTCATACAAAAGCATTTTTTAGAGTGATCGAGAAACACGAGAAGACCTTATTTTTTTAGAACCGTTTTTTGAGATTTTTTCACAAATTTAAGAGTCATCGATAGAACCTTCGTACAAGAGGGTTTTTTAGAGTAATTTTGGATTGAGAAACATGAGAATACTTTTTTTTCTTAAGAACCGTTTTCGAGGTTTTTTCCCAAATTTAAGAGTCAGCGAGAGAACGTTCCTACAAGAGTGTTTTTTAGAGTAATATGCTTTTTACAATAATAATATGTAGAGATTAAGTAAAAATTATTATGTTTTACGAACATTTTGAGTCTAAGATCTTTAAAATAGGATAAGAACTGTAGAAGTTATGGAACCAAGAATTTGTTCACGAAATATTAACGAATACAGTAAAAAACAATTTGGCCCAAAAAAAAATGTTTTTCGAAAAAATCTCGAAAACGGTGCTCAAGAAAAAAAATGTCACTTTCATGATTCTTGAGCCAAAATTTACCCTAAAAACACTTTTTATGAAGTTTAATTTTTGGTGTAAGTTAGTGTAATCAATTAGAAAAACGACTCGAACATACTCCCTGGGTTTTCTTACAACACCCGAATCGTTAGTTTTCCCCAAACCATACACGATGCGAGCAGTTTGTACAACTCGACAAAGTGCAGTTCTGTACAGGCGGCTGTTGTATGCAGGCTTTCAAAATAAACCATTAAGCTTTGGTATGGGTTTATAGTATTCTTATTCCATTTCTGTTTTGGAATTGAGATTTCCAAAGCGAAGCGGATCAGAAAAATTTTCATTTTAAATTCCAACCAAAGCATTTGATAAGTACAGTAGAACTGTTACGACTTCAAACGTTCTTATTAAAAATATTTTTTAATACAATTTTTAATACAGTAGAACTTGTCTATAACGAACTGAAAATATCGATTTTATTACACATTTATTCTAAAACTAGTTTTTTTTTAATATTATGTGAATTTTTTAGAGAATTTATAATATTCTAATCTTATTTTATTTCGAAATCATGCTTCGAAAGCGACTGGTCAGAAAATGTTTAAATTTGATTCACACTAAGAAATTTAGAAATACAGTAGAACTTGTCTATAACGAACAGAAAATATAATATAATAATATAATATAATAATAATATATATTGTGAAACATCCGGCGTTACTTTTTAGGAGTGGGGTTTTGTTTTAGAGTATTTATTAGATTCTAATCTATTTTATTTCAAAAAATTTGTAAATTTCACATTAAGTCATTTGAAAATATAGAAGAACTTGCCTTAACGAACTGAAAATGTTTCTCTGCAAAGATTTTCTACTTATGAACACTGGTATTTTTTAAAATATTTTATGTAGGCGTATAAGAATTTTTTAATGAAGCAGGTTTTCTTGTGTTTTGGATTTGTCAGAAAATTGTAAAATTTCTTTAACAAGAATTCAAAAAATCACTGTTTACTTCTAAAATACTTTTGTGAAGAAATAAGTGACAGATTCAGAAGATTTTAATAAGAATATGGTTTTGGTTTTTAAATTTGAATTAGCATAATTTATATCTTTCAAAAATATTGTAAAACTAAAAGTACAACCGGTTTCTAAGATCGTGGAAGAGCCCTCTGAAGGTTACTGACAGGAATTGTGACAAAAACTCTACGGACCTGTAAAATTCAGCACTGAATTCATAACTGATTGCTAGGGTTAAGGTCATGTGTTAAATTCGGTGGTATGGCTTAGATTACTCTATATATATAATAATAATTTAAAAAATCAAGTAGTTTCTATGACATGACACGTCTTTTGAAGTCATTTGGGTGAAGTCTTCTTGGTCTATGACCAGCCAGGGCACATGAAAGCGAATTTGGTTGGTTCTTTAAGGGATCATCCTAGGTTAGGTTAGGTTACACTGGCTGGCCACAAAAGAGAGTGCAGCCTAGCATGGACCTTTTGGTCCTTAGCTGTGCCAGGTTAGAGGTTATTAAACGAAGTAATGGTCGGTTAAAAATTTGACTTTTTTGGCGAAATCACCGTAACGGTCGCTAATTTTATTTAACACATCACCCACATACGGAATGCCTAGATCCTTGTGAAGGTTTCGATTTCATGACTGATATGCGTAGATTCATGGTCTGGTAACTGAATATTGATGATCTCATGAATTCCTCACTGAAGGGAATTCATTTATATCTAGGCTACAAATTGTACCAAAACGAAAGAAAATTAATATTTGAGGAAACAAAAAGCTTAAATCAATTATGGTTGGATAAATTCAAAATAAGACATGGAATACCAATATTTCAGAAAGGCTTATATGAAAAAGTCGCTAATCTGAAAATAAAGACCGAATTACGTATAATGCTGCTTGATAAGAGCAGAGCGTTTGATTGCTTAGAAGATTTAGCTGAGAAAGAAATATATAATCCTAAAAATATAAATTTCTTTGAAATACGTTAAGCAATATGTTTTTTGTTGAGAAAAAAATATATAACCTTAAAAATGGAATTTCTTTAAAATACGTTAAGAAAGATGTTCTGTAAAAAAAGAAATGTTCTATATAAGTAACTAACAGTACTTTAGCAGGATGTATACATTTCTTGGCATATAAAAAAAGAAAATCTACGTCAAGTTCCTTAGAGTCCACACTGTAAAGCCGATAAAGTTCTAGCCGCATTTGTTGCTTTAGTTTTATAGAAATCATTGAGGCTAAAAGACGGACGGACTGACTGACAGACGGACTGACTGAATGTCTGGTTGACTAAAGCGGAGCATTGTAGTACAGCAAAAGATCAAATCACCAACAAATGAGCGAAGCTACAGCAATAACAAGAAGATGAAAAAGAAGAAGAAGCAGCTAGAAGAAGAAGAAGAAGAATAACAACAACAACAAGAACTACGGAATAAAACTGGAAACCAAGCGACGACTGACTGCAAAAGAAGCCCATAAACTACAAGTGATCGACCTTAAGATTATACTGTGCTGATTGTCTGCTTACAATTTAGTTTTTTTTTTTCTTCATCTAGGCAGCAACCAACTCACAACTTTGTCTATATATCATTGTATAGTGTATCTGTGTGTGTTTGTATCTGTGAGAGTGCGTCAGCTGCGCCTAAGTAGGTAGATCTCAGCAGTGGCTGGGCAAGAACTGATGCTACTCTGGCTGGCTGGCACTATCAAAACATGAGCACAGGTAGAAAACAAAATTTTGTTGTATTTTTTTTTCTTGCTTTGGAAATGTGTATCTTTGTTGTTGTTGTTGCTGTTGTTGTAACGACTAAAGTGAGTTGCAGTTAAGTGGCAGCCAAAAAGGAAGCTGCAACATGTGTTGCCTTTGGTAGTTTCAATCTTGTGCGTAAGTGCTGTTTCATTGTTGTTGTTGCACACCTTTTGTTGCTGCTTCTCTGCCCAGCACTAGAACACAACAACAACAACAACAGCAACAACAACAAATCTATTTGGCCTCTTCGTCTCAATGCACATTCAATATGAAAACATCCAACAGATGTTTTCTATGTTTCATTGTGAAAAAAAAAAAATTGTTTTTTCTAGTCTTGTTTTTTCTTCGTCTTCATTTTGAATCACACATTGCATAGGTTCATTCTGAAATTTTAAAGGAATTCATTTCAGGTTTATTATTAATAAGCATGGGCAGATATGATTTAGAATTCGAGAATTGAGGTAGATTGTAGTCATTGCGAACTTTGGGCTTTGAAATTAAACTATTTCTAGAAAAAAAGTTGCATTCTTTTTATTAAAAATGAAAATAAGTACAGCCAAAATTTTTAATAAAAATTAGTCAGATCGAAAATGAAATCAAGAAAGGCTTTTTGCATCGAAAAACTAAAATTTTAAATGCAAGTTTTTGGGATTTGTTATGAAGAAGCAGAGTAACTCTGAATTCCTTTTATATTTTTATCTTAGATAACACTAGTCGACAAATTTCACACTTTGTTTTTCTCCAGAGATGAGACTTATATTTTATGTTAGGGCGATGTTTTAGCATTCAAAATCCGTTTTTTTTATTATCCTCTTATAGCTCGTTTTTTTTCTAGGACTATTTTAGTGAAAAAGGACCCTTTTCAAAAAACGGTTGCACATAGGATGTCATAAAATCTGTACTAATTCGAATTTTTTCAACATTTTTTTTTCTTAAAAGTAGAATAGAGTACCTTTCCATAAAGCCCCCAATCATGAAAATCGGTATCCTGGAAAAAAACCACAGTCGAAAATGTGTGCCCGAAAGCCCAAAATACACAACAATTTGGCAACTTTTTCTACAGAAAAAGGTCCTTTTTCACTTAAATAGTCCTAGAAAAAAAACGAGCTATAAGAAGTTAATAAAAAAAAACGGATTTTGAATGCTGAAACATCGCCCTAACATTAAATATAAGTCTCATCTCTGGAGATTTATCATCGTCGACTAGTGCAATAAGAACAGTATTGAAACTTAAATCAGCTTTCTTTTTTCATTTTCTTTTATATTTTTTTTTTCTAAGAACTGCTTCGAAAAATGAAATCTTCTTCAATCGGCAATACAAAATAACTGAAATTTTAAATGCAAATTTTTGAGATTTGTTATTGAAAAGCAGAGAACTCCGAATTCCTTTATATTTTTATCTAAGATAATGGATACTTGCATCTTCTTTCTTTTTCATTTTCATTTATATTTTTTCTAAGAACTGTTTTGAAAACTTAAATCTTCTTCAATCGAAAACTTTAAATGAAAGTTTTTAAAATTTATTATTGAGAAGAAGAGAGCCCTAATATTTCTTCATATTTTTAACTAATATAATTAGTTATGCTTTCTCTTTTTTTATTTCTTTATATATTTTTCTTTTCTAAGAACTGCTTTGGAAACTTAAATCTACTTAAATAATGCAAAAAAGCTGAAATTTCATTTGAAAGTTTTTGAGATTTCTTATTGAGCAGCAGAAAACTTCGATTTCTTTTTATATTTTTACCTAAGATAATTAAAACGGCTATGCAA
Organism: Chymomyza amoena; assembly: GCA_037043745.1. Classification (NCBI taxonomy): domain Eukaryota; kingdom Metazoa; phylum Arthropoda; class Insecta; order Diptera; family Drosophilidae; genus Chymomyza; species Chymomyza amoena. The sequence continues at coordinate 219,709 of JBAMAX010001997.1, forward strand.
ACGCTTATGCTTCCAAACTCCACTATATCCTTTAAAATAAAAAATTCTCAAGTCTCTGGTCAATTTGTTTTTTAAACCTCTGAAGAGCACTTATTAAACAAATTCTTGTCCGAAATTTTGAGTAACCTAATTTAGAAAAACGCATAATTTCCGCATTTATGGATGGATTAGGAAAATTCCTAGTGTTTTAGACTCGTATTATCTAATCTGCTTGATTTTTTAATTTCCTTAGAACTGATTTGAAAACTTGTATCTTTTTTAATCGGGACTAAAAAAAAAAGTGTGGGTTTTTTATACAGATTTGTCAACTATTTTCTAAAAGAAACCCATTGAAACACAACGAACACGGCTTTTATCATTATTTCAAAATTAAAAGAGAGAGCTCTACGAAAAATTTATAAAAAACAATTTTCAAAAATAGACTATTGAAGTTTATTCAAGATTCCAAAACACTTCTGATTAATTTTTATAATTTGCTTTTTTAAGATAATCAGAGTGGCTTTAAAAACTTGAATCTTGAAATGTATAAAATTATTTCGAAATTAAAAGAGAGATTACTATTATAAAAAAATATGTTGAAAAATAGACGTTTGAGGATTATTCAAGTTTTCCAAATAGTTCTGATTACCTTTTATAATTGGCTCTTTCTGAGGGGCTTTAAAAACTTGAATCTTGAAATTTGAACAATTATTTCGAAATTAAAAGAGAGATCACTTTAAGACTATTATAAAAAAAGATGTTGAAAAAAAGACGATTGAGGATTATTCAAGTTTTCCAAATAGTTCTGATTACCTTTTAAAATTGGCTCTTTCTGAGGGGCTTTAAAAACTTGAATCTTGAAATTTATACAATTATTTGGAAATTAAAAGAGAGATCACTTTGAGACTATTATAACAAAAGATGTTAAAAAAAAGACGATTGAGGATTATTCAAGTTTTCCAAATAGCTCTGATTACCCTTTATAATTGGCTCTATCTGAGGGGCTTTAAAAACTGGAATCTTCTTCAAACGAATTATTTTAAAAAAATAGTTTTTTATAAACATTAGGTTTAAGTAAGTTACTTGTTTTAACTGCTATGAAAACTAAAATCTTTTTCAATCAGCACTACAAAGAAAAACGGATGCATTTCTTATACAGATTTGTCAATTATTTTCTAAAGTAGAAACACTAGAATACGAGTTTATACGATTTATACAAATGATTCGAAATCAAATTAGAGAAAAATTCGAAACGACTTTTTTTTTCAAAAATAGTCACTTGAAGATTATTTAAGTTTCCAAAACAGTTCTGAAAACCTTTTAAAATTTGATTTTTTAAGATAATCAGAGCGGCTTGAAAAATGTAATCTTATTCAATGGTCTTATTTTAAGAAATCGTTTTTTTATAAACATTAAGGGGTCCTGGTGGTGTAGAATTTTCGAAAAATCGAATTTTTTTCCATATATTTCGAAAGTATAGGCTTTTAAGAATATACTGTCAAATTTTTGGAAGAATATTTCCAGTTTTTTCGATTCTATAGACGTTTTAGCAGGTAGAGTCAGATTCGTCACGCGGCGGCATCAATAGTCGCATTGTTGATCAGTGTAGCTTTAAACAGAATTATCTCAAAACTTTTATTGTCAAAAAAATTCCTGAAAATACCCTAAATTTTCGAGCTCTAGACCACCGGGACCCCTTAAGTTATAGAAAGTGACTTTTTTGAACTGCTTTGAAAACATGAATCTTCTTGAATTAGCACTACAGAAAAATCGAATTGCTTTCTTATAAAGATTTGTCAATTATTTTCTTAAATCTAACCCATATATGAAATATACGGCTTATACAATTATTTCGACTAGTCTTAATTAAAATCAAAAGAGAGTTATAAATAATAATTTAAAAAAAAAGGTAATCGAAGATTATTAAATTTTCCAAAACAGTGCCGATGTAATGTAAAATGGAACACTAAAAACAAGATATATATTTTTAACTATTTCGACTAGTCTTAATCAAAATCAAAAAAGAAAAGATATAGAAAAATTCACAAAATTTAATTGAAGATTATTCAAGATTATTTATCTGATTTGCTTTTATAATTTTTTTTCTAAAATAACACAGGTCTACAAATACAGGGGTCATGTGAGTTGTTGGAAAGCTAAGGGTTATTTCCGAAGTAATTTGGTGCGTAGAGTCCGAATCCGGCGTCAGAACTGGCCCATCACGTCAGGATTTTGAGATATTTGAGGTAATGTACCCAAAAAACGGCGTTGTTTTCCTACTTTTTGAGGTACATAACCTCAAATATCTCAAAACCTGACGTGATGGCCAGTTCTGACGACCAAATTACTTCGGAAATGACTCTTAGCTTTCCAAAAACTGAACCATGTTGACCTGTGTAATCAGAGGAGTCATAAAAACTTAAATCTTCTTTAAATTATCTTATTTTATAAAATCGTTTTTTACAAATGTAGAGTTCCTTTTTTTAAATTTATAGCTCACTATATAAAAAATTATATTTTTGCATCATTTTTTTGAGCTTGAACTTTGCTTTTGAAAAATCAAAATTCTTATCTGAAGTATTTTAGCTGTAAAAGTAGCTCGTGCCTTTTATTTACAACTAAAAGCTATACTATATACTAGGTATATATATACTTGCAGCATAAAGCATGTATATTAAGGTGTCATTGTATACTCCATTCAGCTCACATCCTCGACAGAAACAACAACGGCTGATGGTTACTGGGCCTAGCGACAGCTGATGGCTCTGCGCACTTTTTGGGCAATCCAATAACAAGAACAACAACAACAATCAAAGCTTACGTGCAAGAAGAAAAAAAAAGTATTTCTAAAATACACACAGACACACATAAAATGCGACCCGAAATAAAAAAGATACAGTGCGAGCGAGACAGAGATGCTTAAAAAAAAAGTAAAGAAAAACAACAACACATTCATGACATGCTGGTGATGACGTCAATGAGCTACAAATACATACACACTCAAAAGGCAGACAAACGGGCGTGCTTTATGTATATGTATACGAGTATATATAGTATGCCATGTATATAGCATAACTTTTCAGCAGCCACATAGATGAACCTATTTTTAGCTACAACAACAACACAAGCGCTCTTTATCTAGCGTCGCTCCCTGTCTTTTACACGACGCTCTCACTCTTGCTCTTTATTTTTTCTCTCTTTTTTTGTCACATTGTCTTGTTTGTTGGCATTTCTATCTTTGCATAAAGTTTATACTCATATATAGCCAAAAAGGAGGCGTTGGCCCCACAATGTAAACAACCTGACCCGCCTTAACTTGGGCGACACACACCACAGTTACTTTTGGGCATAGGCGCAGCCAAACGCCCACACAAACACATAGATACATACATAGACAAAGTCTATATACAAGTGCAGAATAGAGACGTTGGTTTTTCAAAGCATAGGCCTAGGCGCAAAAGTTACTTGGTGCGTGACTTGATGGCAGCTTTTTTTTTTTTTGTAAGCAACCCACACACAAACACCCACACAGATACACACACAGACACAGATACAGAGTTGACTGTCTGACGGTTGTCTGTTTGTTTGTATTGGCGTTATGGTGCGACAGGCAGCTATTATTAGAATCATTTGCCAAAAAAAAAAAAAATAATAAATAAAATACATAAAAAGGAGCAAAGGAAGGAAGAGCGCCTGGAATATATCGAAGTAGCCGCATCGAAAAGTGAATCCCATAAACGAAATTAAGCAATTGAAATTTGATATCAAAACAGCGGAAGAAATTTATGAGTTCCCAAAAATAGCTTAATAATCAGTAATAATAATAATTATACTCAGCCGAAAGCTTTGGTTTTTAACTTTAAGCATACAGTATAATAATAAATAATATTACTTTGTCCCTTGGTTCTATTGTGCCTCCTTCACAGAGATAAAAAACTCATGACAAAAATTAAGTTCAATTAAGCTTGATTTAAGAATTTTCTCCAAGATCTGAAATACTTGAAATAAGTTTGAAAGTGATCTTAAGTTTTTCGAGTTTATCCATTCTCAATTAAAGTATTTTGTACAGGTGTGCATCTAGGATTTGGTCTTTGGGAGGTTCTTCACTTCATAGAGTATGTACATCTAATATCTAATAATATATCTAAGCTCACAATAGACTTTCAACCCAGTTTTCGAACTTTGGGTACAGGGGTGACCCTACCCGTAAACCACCCACTCTGAGTGAGTAACAAGTGCTTCATGTTAGCAAATTCGTACTTGGCTAGATATCAAGTTCGAAATATGTTTCAAGTAGTTACTTTTTTTTCTCAGTGTGCTATGCGTAAAGCAGCACAGTCAGTACTGGAGCGGATTGACCTTTCCCGCGAATAAGGGGATTGGGTCTATTGTACCCCTATACAGAGAAAAATAACGCATATCAAAATTAATTTCAAATGAGCTTGATTTTAGAATTATCTTCAAGAACTCGAATACTCGAAATAAGTTTAAAAGTGATCTTGAATTAAATACGAGTTTCGTGCTATTTTCGAGTTTATTCATTCCTAATAAAAGTATTTCGCACAGGTGCGGGTCTAGGATTTGGTCTTGGGGGAGTACTTCACTTCAAAGAGTATGTGTATCTGACCGAAAAAAAGACTTTCAACCCATTTTCAAACTTTGCCCGGGCCAGAAAAATACATCCGTGGATTCGTCACTGATTTCGTACTTAAAAAATCATACTTAATCTGAATACCCAGTTCAAAATGTGGGAATTGAAGTACGGAATATTGGATTTTTTTTCTCTGTTTATTAACAGGTGGGCTGAAAACATCGCAGGCTTACATATAAAACACATTTTTTGGCAAAACTCGATTCTATTATTCAACATAGTTGCCATCGGGGGCGCTACACCGATTATAGCGATCTTCCAACTTTTTGATACCATTTTTATTATACAATTTCTCATTAGCCTCAAAATGGGCCTCCGTTTCGGCGATCAATCTCTTTCCAGCGAGCAGCCTCTTGAGGTCTGAGAACAAGAAAAAGTCGTTGGGGGGCCAGATCTGGAGATGTTATGCCTAAGGCTGCACTGTCGAAACTGTAGCGGAATGTCCTTTCTTGCGTCTTTCTTTCTTAAATCTAATCTTTTCCTTTTCTCCTATTTGCCTCTTCAAAATTGGCAATTCACATAGATGGCACAGCGAATCCTTAAGAAACAAAGACAGAATATGTGTTTCAAACTAAGGATAAGTCGAGTAACTCCTTGATTTCATGAATTTAAATATAATCAAGAAACATATTCGAAGAATTTCTTCAGGTTACTGACTGCTGTATCGACAGGACAAAGCCGACTCAGAAGACAGTTGAGCATGATGGGTATAACCAAGTGTATTAACTGCCAGTGCGGTGAGATTGAGCAGACATCCTCTCATAGATACTGAGTGTGATCCTACTATAAGAAGAAAGGACATATAGTCCCGAGGAACGTTGTCACCCGACAATCTGAGATTGAGCAGACATCCTTTTATAGATACTGAGTGTGATCCTATTATAAGAAGAAAGGACATATAGTCCCGAGGAACGATGTAACCCGACAATCTACGGGATAGAGTACACTCAGAAGCAACTAAGTAAGAAATTCATAATGTAGTCTAATAGCTGTAGTAGCTATGAGATGAGCAGAAATCTTCTCAATAAGTGCATACTGAGTGTGATCTTTTTGGCAGAAGAAGGGTCATAGAACCTGTGCAGGATATCGATACCGATTAGGTTTTGTCGATTTAAAAAAGACTAAAACCGAATTTTAGTATTGGGCCCTATGCTCCCGTGGGAACTAAACAAAATTATGATGATGAAAACCGAATTCAGCCTTATACGGCTTTTAAATATTTTCATCAATCACATTCCTCATACATCACTGAATGCAGGACCATCACGGGTGTGCTAACAGGACATTGCCTCTTAGCGAAGCATGCGCATAGGATGGGACTAACGGCAAGCGAATCATGCAGGATCTGCAGGGATCCAGAAGTCCCTGAGACCCTAGCACACGTACTCTGCGACTGCCCAGCCATTTCTAGACATCGTCTGACCACCCTAGGAGAACCAGCGTTTGTCGGTCTAGAAGTGGTGGCCAGGCTACAAGTTGGGCGGATACTTAATTTCGCTAAAAAAGTAAAATTTTTAACTGACCATAACGTTGCGTAATAACCTCGAATCTGGCCCAGCTAAGGACCAAAAGGTCTATGCTAGGCTGCACTCTGTTGTGGCCGGCCAGCGTAACCTAACCTAACCTAACATTCCTCATTGTTAAGGCTCCTTACTAAACTCCATCGCGCCACCTACTTGAAACAAACCTGGCTTTGACTAAAAACGGAAGCTCACAAATAATCCAAACATTTGATGCATAAGCTAATGTATGTTTATCTTATAGATACATTTACGTCTGCTGCAGATAAAAGCCTGGTAAAGTGCTAAAAGTGTCTGCATGGAATTTTTTTTTTTTTTTGTATATTTTGCAAGCCAAATGAAATAACGCACAAACTTTGTTGTCAGGCTTGTCAAACACACACACACACACACACACACATACACCTCTAAGTTTGGCGTTAACAACAATCGCGTGGGCCTGTTCCCTACGCTGCTGTCCTCAATCTCTCTTGAGGTCACCTACGCAATACACGCCCACCGGAACAACGCCCACATGAACACACACACAGGCGCTATAGACGCCTACTTACACTTACACACACTTACTTTTTCCAACACATTTTCGCTTTTGCTATTTTTGGAACACTTTTCTAGGTACTGAAATCCCCACTGGCCCCCACAACAACAACAACAATGGCGCTCTTATATGCCTGTGTTAGGGCGCAGGGGTGTGCGTGTGTGTGCGTCTATTTGGACACTTTTTTTTGCACACTTTTGTATAAGCCCTCCTCTGCATAAGCATTATGACACTCACAGACTGGCAATTATGTTGCCATGGAGCTGTTGCCAACACCTGAAACTGGACATGACACAAGTGCAAAGGTTCAGTCAGCCAGCCAAAATAGCATTACTTAGGAGGCATATTGTATATGTATGTAGGTTGGACGTCATCTAGAATCAACAATAATAGCTAGAAATTCTTTGAATGGTTCGTTGGCAGCAGCATTATTGTTTTGTGTCGACGTGGTATATACGAGTATGTATATATATACTCTATATATATATACGCCATCGTCAGCCATTCATTGACGACATTTTCTGCATCAATGTTTGCCCAACGTTTGCCCCTCACGGCAAAAGTGTTTTCTAGGCTCAAAGCAAAGCACGCCCCTCCCGCCAACAACACCCCACCCCATCTAACCCCTCATAGCTTTGCCTATGTCAATGTTTATGGCATAGTCTATCAAAGCTATTTTGTCTATGGCGCTCAATTAATGAGCATTGTGTATGCGAACTGTGCATCTCTGTTCTAAATGTATATTGTATATATACAAGTACAGTGGGGACTCGAAAAAGTTAACTTAAGATAATACTAGCAAGCCCTACTTGCTTTAAACTGAGTTAAAACATGTTTATTTGTATTAAATAATGTTTTTATTTTATAGCTTTGCTTTAAAGTTGTAAAATCGAGTTTTTATAGTAGATATCCTTTTTTATGTAGCAAATATTTTTAACTGTAATTCCTTAACTTGGTTAGAAACTCCAAAACGTTGAGATTTAACTTTAAAGTTACATAAAAGAATTAGATCAACTTAAAAAACTAAAAACAAGCTAGCGCCCCCTGCCGTTCAATATGTTTATAGACAGGCTGGGAAGACTTTAAAGAGTTCTAACTTGTGAGCTACTAGAGATACTTGCATAGTACTAATAAAATGTTGAAGATCTTAGGAAATAATATGCACTGCAAAACGCAATTTTAAATATTCTTACGCACGGGAAGAATTTAAAGCGTTCTAACTTGAGAGCTACTAGAGATACTTGTACAGTACTTATAAAATTTGGAAGATCTTAGGAAATAATATGCACTGCAAAACGCAGTTTTAAATATTTTTACGCACGGGAAGAATTTAAAGCGTTCCAACTTGGGAGCTACTAGAGATACTTGCACAGTACTTATAAAATTTGGAAGATCTTAGGAAATAATATGCACTGCAAAACGCAGTTTGAAATATTTTTTTGATATCTACAATATAAAATAAGTAGAGCAAAAGAGAAAAACTACGCTTTCATTATTTTGGCGCCCTCTACCGCCTAAAATATGAACTTCTGGGTATACCTTCCATGGCAAATAAGATTTTAAATTCATTTTTGAACATTTTATGCCCTGGAAGTGTTTGGTTAAGATTTATAGAATTCGAGATAAATGGGCAGAATCATATGCCAAGGGGGAACGTATTTTTAAACTTTTTTGGATGATCCTTAATACATTAAGCAGCTCAACGCCTTTTTTGTTGTCTATTTTTACTGTACTACAATTCACTTTTTGAAAATTATTATATTAAAGACTTTTTTTGATGATTCTAAATGTATTAAGCAAATATCAGCATGCAATTTTTTCCTGGTCAATCTCTTTTTTGGTATATTTTTACTGTACTGAAGTAAATTTTTTTGTTAACTTTTATTTTAAACCCTTTTTGAATGTTCCTTAATACATTAAGCAAGAGAAATTCCAGCAAGCAATTTTTCCGGATCAACCCCTTTTTTATTTTTATTTTAACAAATTAAATCTAGTATTTAATACTAAACTTAATACTAATTTAACGAGCTCTAGCTATTTGGGCCTTTGACTCTCAACCCCTTTTATAGTCAATTCTGTACTGAAGTGCACTTTTTGGAACTATTATATTAAATATTAGAAATTTTAAGTTTAACAAATTAATAATTTAACAAATTTTTTATGAACTTTTCGCCTTCTACGAGTACCCACTGTACTTGCATATTAGCATATAAGCAGCTTTATATTGGCAACTTGGGTGGCACCACATAAAAAAAACTTGTGCTGAGCTCAACAAAAAAAAATTATAATAATAATAATAACAAAATAAAAATAACTAACAAAAGGAAGTAAACTTGAGCCAAAGATTGCAAATAAAATCAAGCAGCTTTTGTTGTTGCTAAATGATTATTGCATTGAAGTTGTATAGTTTTTATTTATTTATAGAACAAATATATAATAGAAAATATTTTTTCTGATAGTGGGTTTTGAGATTATGCTTTACACACATTTATCAACAATCGCTTCAAATATCGATTAATCGAAGAAAATCGTGGAAATTCAATAAACAGCCAAACGTTTATGCTTAGGGTTATTCAAAATTTAATAGTATTACTCTGAGCTCATTTTTAAAAGCCTTTATAAAATGCTCTATTATGCATATATAATCCATGATTTATAACTCCATTAAAAGCAATTTCGATCTGGCTGTCTCTCATTATAAGTTCCCAACAGTTAAAAACGCCGAATTCGAAAAATCAAGAATTTATTAGCAATTATTTAAAAGTCTTAAAAATTTATTTTATTACAAGCAAATCGAAATGCGGTTTATAAAAATAGTACTAAATAAAATATATTTTTAGAATTAAATGTAAGTGGTAAACTATAAAGTCTAAGTGGGCGTAAATAAATGGCGGTGGTCTGACGAATTTGTATTAGATGATTTAACATATTAGTGTTGGTAAATGTTGAAAAAAAAACCATTAAATTGGAAGACCTTGGAAAGTTTAAGCGTAAGGTGGAAAAACGTGGTGACTCCAAGAAAAAAAAACGACAAAAAGGTATTAAATGAACCTCGGCAATAATTTCGTGAGCTAGCTGATTGCGTAGGCAATCTTAAAAATGGTGTACATCGCATAACCACGATAAATTTAGACTTAATAAAGCTAATTCTGGAACAGCCCACGTGCTCTCTTTTGTAATCAACAAAAATGTAAAAGCTACACTGAGAAAAAAAAGCAAGTACTTTGTACTTTAAGCTATGAAATCAACACTTGATTGGGGTGAAAGCACGAAAATCCTGAAATGTAGAATTTCTAATACTAGGAAATCAACACTTGATTTGGGCGAAAGAACGAAGGTCCTGAAATGAAGAATTTCAATCTCACAACGTCAACTTTTTCGATTTTAATTCAGAAATTCTTGAATAAAGAACTTGATTTCTTAAAAAATAAGAAAAAAATCAGTTATTTCGTACCTAAAACTACGAAATCCACGCTTGATTTAGGTGAAAGAACGAAAGTTTTGAAATGTAGAATTTCAATCTCACATCAAGTATTTCGTTTTTAATTCAGAAACTTTTGAATAAAGAACTTCATTTCTTAAATAATAAGAACAAAAAAAATCAAGTATTTCATACCTAAAACTAGGAAATCCTCACATGATTAAGGTGAAGGAACGAAAGTCCTGAAATGTAGAATTTCAAACTTGCATCAAATATTTCGTTTTTAATTCAGAAATTCTTGAATAAAGAACTTCATTTCTTAAAAAATAAGAAAAAGATCAGGTATTTCGTACCTAAAATTAGGAAATCCTCACTTGATTAAGGTCATGGAAATAAAATTGAGTTAGAAACAAAAATTGTTTATGAAAATTATAAATTGTCCGAAATTCTTGAATTAAGAAGATTTTTAAAAAATAGGCGCGAAATGTTCTTGAAATTAGTAAAAAATCTTAAAAAATCTCTTCAAAATTAGGAATTGAAAGAACTTTAACTTTATTGTTTAATTAAAAGAAGCTCTTTAAAAGTTGTGTAGCCAAAGTCTAAAAGGTAAAGCCCGCCAGAAGAAGACGAAGAAGATCCTAATTAATGACGTCACAGAAAAGTCGAGTACGCAATTTTGTTACTATAGATCTTGCGATTATATATAATTAAATCAGTTTGGGAAGCTTGACAATAAATTTGAATATTGGGTTTTGGTTATTTTTGAAGCTACCAAATGCTTTCGTTGAAAATTTGATCAATTTTTTTTTTGGAAAAGGAAATTTGGAATTTTGTATTAATTTTTTTAGGATGCCAAAGGCCCTGTAGTTATTTTTTTGTAAATGTTACAGTAGCCATTTTTCTTTGAAAATGTTACAGTAACTAAAATCTTTAGGTTAGAAATTTGAAACTAATTTTTGGGAATACCATTCCTTTTGAAAAGAAATCTTTTTGGAAAAGCATTTAATGAAAGAGGAGTTGCCAAGAGTTTTTAGTAACTAAAATCTTTAGGTTAGAAATTTGAAATTAATTTTTGGGAATACCATTCCTTTTGAAAAAAAATCTTTTCGGAATAGCATTTAATGAAAGAGGAGTTGCCAAGAGATTTAGGACCTAAAATCTTTAGGCTAGAAATTTGAAATGAATTTTTAGGAATAGCATTCCTTTTGAAAAGAAATATTTTTGGAATAGCATTTAATTAAATGTAGGGAGTTTCCAAGCGTGTTCGACGACTATTTGAATATGTTTTAAGAACCCAAAATAGTTTTTCAAAATTTTTTAGAAATTATGCTACACCTATCAGACCAGCTGGGAAGTGCCTACATCTCAACAAAAATTTTTCCAACATTAAAAAAAGTTGGCAAAAAGTATATCAAAAAAATCTGCCTAAAATCTAAAACTGTTTCACACTTTTACGAGCACATTACATATATACGCCTATGTACATATAAAGTACACATATACACATATACATATGTACATAGCTATGTATATCTTGCATGACCATTGCATTACCGCATGTTTTTGTTGTTGCGCCTCTGTCGCTGCTGCTGCTGTGCCGCGGTTTATTTTTAACATTTATATTTTCAAAAATAAAAATTTCAACCACGAAAATAATGAAAATCACATGTTTGCTTGCGGCATAAAATGTTGTTGTTGTTGTTTTTTGTTGTATTATTTTTATTTTTGCTTTTGTCAGTTTTTGTTTTTCAGTTTTTCTCGCTTGTCATTTGCCGTTTTGCTTTGTTGGCAACAAAAACAACAACAACAGCAACAACAACATTGCTTTCGTCAAAGCAAATTATGGCACACATACACAGACATACGAAATTTTTTGCATATATGTATATAGTAAGCAATTGTATTTGTAGTTAAGCCAATTGAAGCGTGCAATGTCCACCCAAGAAATAAGCCAAATATATAAATTATATGTTTGGGCCAACTTAAAGTCCCTTTTAGTAAAGATCATAGGCGTAAAGTTGCGTCAAGAACTATTACATATATTTTTCTTTTAGTGTAGGTTGCCTTTTTTGATTTGGGACTAAGGCAAAAAAAAGGTTTGTATGTAACATTTTGAATATCCTGCGAAATAATTGTTCCAGGCGCTTGTTTCTCGTAGACAGAGATCATAATATTTGCGTAATTTTTCGCAATACGAACTTAACTTAATAAGTAAAAATTTCTCTAAGCCATTTTGTCTGAAAGTTCGAAAACTTAGAACTATTTTGACTTCTGTACTCGAGTTGTTCAATAGAACCAGTTTTATTATACCCTTTTTTTCCAATAGATAGCTTTAAGAACTTATTTTGTAAAACTTTAAAGTAGAAATTATAAATATATAAGCCGCCTTAAAGTCCCTTTTAGTAAAGATCATCGGCGTAAAGTTGCGTCAAGAACTATTACATATATTTTTTCTTTTAGTGTAGTTTGTAAGTCACATTTTGAAGATCCTACGAAATGTATTGTTCCAGGCGCTTGCTTCTTGTAGATGCATAGAAATCATAATAATTGCGACATTTTTCCCAATAGATAGCTTTAAGAACTTATTTCGTAAATTTTAAAGTAGAAATTATAAATATATAAGTGGATTATAAGTAAAAATTTCTCAAAGCAATTTTGTCTAAAAGTTCGAAAACTGAGTACTATTTTGACTTCTTTATTTGAGTTGCTCAATCGAACCAGTTTAATTATATCAAGCTGCCTTTTTCCAAAAAGATATTTGCATCTTTCAATAAAATCATCAATAAAATTTCTTGGTTACTATACGTCTTGAACTGTTCAAGTTATAAGTAAAAAATTTTCGGAATCAGTTCTGCCGAAAAGTTAAGAAAGAGTTGAGAACCTACCATTACACTCTAGTTCTTCACGCGAACCAGTTTTTCCGATCTATCTCACAGTGCAAGTAAAAATTTTCGGAATCACTTCTACCAAGTCCCAGTTACAAATAAATATTTTTAAAACCAATTCTGCCTAAAATCTAAAAAACAAATAAGAGATGAGAGAGAGTTCAGAACTGACCATTATACTCTAGTTCTTCACGCGAACCAGTTTTTTTTCGATTTATCTCACTTTGCAACTAAAAATTTTCGGAATCAGTTCTAACAAGTTCCAGTTACAAATAAATATTTTCAAAACCAATTCTGCCTAAAATCTAAAAATCAAATAAGAGATGAGAGAGAACTGGCCATTATACTCTAGTTCTTCACGCCAACCAGTTTTTTTCGATCTATATCACTTTGCAACTAAAAATGTTCGGAACCAGTTCTAAGCTAAAAAACAGATCTGAGACCACAGAGCGAAAGAGTTGAGAACTGACAATTATACTCTAGTTCTCTCTAGATATTTGCTCCCAATAGGCATATTAGGAAAAAATCAGAGCGAAAGAGTTGAGAACTGACAATTATACTCTAGTTCTCTCTAAATATTTGCTCCCAATAGGCATATTAGGAAAAATCAGAGCGAAAGAGTTGAGAACTGAAAATTATACTCTAGTTCTCTCTAGATATTTGCTCTCAATAGGCATATTACGAAAAAATCATAAATAAAATTTCTTCTTTCGAGAAAATATTGCATAAAGTCCGTTTGGTAACTATGGGATTTGTAATTAAAAATGTCCGAAATCACTTTAACTTTAAAATTTGATTAAAAAATAACAATTTGGGAATAGCTCACTGCAATTAAAAAATTTGATTCCTGACACAAGTAAATTCTTAATCCTTAAAATCGTATAAAAATGATTGAAATTAGAGCGTTTCGAGTATTCTAGTTATGTGCCCAGCGTAGCCGGCCCACTTTTTTTTTGTTTTTTTCTATCTATTTTTTGTATCTTTCTATGTTTAGATTTGTTTTGCTCTCTTGAGCTGTTGTTTGTTATTGCTTTTTCATTTTTATATGCCATATATTTAGCCTGCATTACATTGTGGTAACAACTTTTGGCTATTATTGTTGTTGTTGTTGTTGTTTTTGTAGCTGCTATTTTAAGTTAGCGAATGCAATTAATTTGCTGTCATTTTAATTTTATTTTTTTCCTCTTAGTTTCTTGCAGTCTATTCTGAAATTCACTCAATGCTTAATTTTAAAATAATTAAACAAATATTTTTATAAAAATATAGCTGGAAGATAAGACCTAATTGAAAAGAAATTCAACAGGTAAGTGTCAGAAATCTCAGCCTAAAATCATTTAAAAAAAGGAACAACTAAAATTTTAAAATATAAATTTTGTTCCCTAGTTTGAAACAAATCTGCAGATCATATATATGAAATCTTTTAAATTCTTCATAACTTGGAATCAGGAGCGGATCCAGGATTTTGGTAAGGGGGGGAGAGAGAAATCTGTCCAGAGAAATCCAGAAATCCAAATCCTGTCCAGAGAAATCCATCTTTTATAATTGTGAAAAATATTTTTATTAGGGTTTTCTGATCCCGAAGGGGGGGTCCGAACCCGAAACCCCCCGTGGATCCGCCACTGCTTGGAATTAATTTGTATCTTTTAAAAATTGTAAATTAAAAAGGGTTATGGGCTGTAAATCGGTTGAAAGATATATTGGTTAGGAAAATATTTGATGATATTTGAAAATAAATTTTAAAAATAAAATTTTAGTGAACTGAATTCGAAAATAAATTTATAAAAAATGAAAATCAGAAAGTAAAATCAAAATCAAAGCGTTTCTGTTAATTTTGTAGCTTTATCTATAAAAACGGTTTGTAACTTGAAAAATAGTTTTAAACTTCAAATAAAATAGTGAGCCCGGCAGACGTTGTCCTGCCCAAACTTTTTGAATACTCTTAAAGTGAATAAACATAGTAAGATTCTCTAATTAGCTTAACTAGACAATCATAAGATAATAAATCATAAAAATCAGTTCAAATTACGTTCACACTGAAACGAGGAAAATGCCCTCTTGTGTCCATACCGGATGAAGAATCTGTCAAATACCTTGGAGTGCATTTGGATCGGCGACTCACGTGGAATAGGCATATAAAATCAAAGCATATGCAGCTTAAAATTAAAACCAAAAGAATGTATTGGCTTCTAGGTCCGCGATCGGAGCTTAGTTTGGAGAATAAAATTCGGCTTTACAAAGCAATACCCAGGACGGTCTGGACGTATGCAATGCAGCTCTGGGGGACGGAGAGCAATTCAAATATCGAAATCCTGCAAAGATACCAATCTATAACTCTAAAAAACATTGCAGGCGCTCCTTGGTACATAACCAACAAAGAACTACACAAAGATTTGAATGTTCCTTTTGTCAAAGATGAAATAAGCAAATCATCGTTAAGATATTTGGGATGACTGTCAGACCATGGAAATTCGTTGGCTCTTAACTTATTGGATAATAGCTTGGATGTTAGACGTCTGAAAAAATTTCAGATTCTGGATCTTCCAGATAGATTTGCATAATAACGTAATAATCTTTAGCAAATAATTTTGTTGTATACTCTATTGAATGGACTCATTGAATCAGGATCACATTCAATCCTGTCATTTGTTTGATTTTACTTATAAAATTTGCTGATTGTCTCATATGACAGATTGCAAATAAAATAAAAAAAAAATAATTGACGTTCATGACTCTCTTAAAAGCCATATGAACGAACTTAAGTATTCTTAAGAGAGCTCGCATCTCTAATAAATTCATTCCCCACAAAAACTAGATTTCAACCCGTTTGCGACTACGCTTCTGTCTGCACTTAATGTCCAATACCCAATACACACAAAGACATCAAAATAGGCTTAAAACCTCCGTATTGACAACCTCTAACACATGTAGAAATCAGATTTGAAATTCATCGATCCGTTCATGAGAACATCCGTAACACGTAAAACATCAGTTTCTTTTATATATAGATTAGACCAAAAAAGTATTCAAAAAGACAAAAAACTTATTTTAAGTTAAAAAATCTGTGAACTATATATAGAGATTATTTATTTTTAATCTTTAAAGTAAACTATCAAATTTTGTACAAATATATAACGCTTAAAAACAAGTTCTAGAGCTGTGCCTGTTCTATATTACATAACAGCTAAAACTTTCAAAGTTTTATTTCAATCAAATCTAGACAAATTAAAGATTCCCAAAGCTGATTTAAAAATAATATTTTCCCATTTTTCGCCTATTAAGCTTGATAAAAATTTGTCAATCCCAGCAAATTTTTTATATATACCTAAATCTTACAATTTAATACTTTAAGTCGCAATCATTTGAACTTGTTTGTCAAGATTATTTTAGTTTTATTTACAAAAAATAGAAAAAAAAAATATCACGTATGCGCCCCGCTTTTAATAGGTCTGCAGAATGAATTTTCCTCAACAACTTAGTATTTTGCGCATACGAAATTTGTGTTTACGTATGCAACATAGTATATAGTATATAGAACAGCTATATATATGTACATACATATATACATAGGTGTTGTGGTACGTTGGTCCCATGTTCATTCTGCGTCACCAACGTCATTGTAGATTAAAAAAAAAAAAATAAAATACTTTTGGCTAACATTTTGCTGCTGTACGGTGTTAATGGCATTTTATTTTGCTAATAATAATTAAGCATTTAATTTATTTATTTATTTTCACACAACGAGCGGCACATGCGTATCTATAGATATATACATATATAAATATATGACTTTTAAAATTTCCAACAGCTATATTTTTTTCTGAATGAATTTTTGTTGCTGTTTTATGATGTGCGCGATTCGTTCGTTGTTTTATTTTTGGTCTATGACATAAAGCTGGCAACAATAAATAAAATAAAATAAAATAAATACAAATTGAAAAGTCTTTCAGATAAGTTTTGCCAAACTGCTAGTAAAAAAAAAGTTAAAGAGTCCAAAGTTAATTAAACGAAAAACTAAAGAAACCCTCAAAAGTACACGCATGCTTAATCAAGATCTAGAGCTATACATAGCAGGCACATATATACAAATATATATGTACTTCCTAGCCAGACCATCGATCAAAACTTAGAAATAAAAAAATATACAGATATGTTAACATAACTACTTGGACTTATCGGTTAAAAAGTTTTTACGCCTCTTGTATTTGTTCTTTGGTTACTATGTTTGCCTCTGAGTATTAATAACAAACAAAAAGTAAATAAACTTTAATATTTCTTTCTGTCTGTTTATCAATTTATTTATTTTTTTATGTTTTCTTGATATTTTAAGCATGTGTCAGCGTCAAAAAGAAAGCAAAAGCAACAACAAGAGAGTGCCACATGATTGCAGCATGCTTATCGAAGCATACAATCGAAAACGAAAAAAAAATTATCGATGACGAAACAAATACATACATACAAAATGTATTTATTTATATAATAAAAAAGCGTCTATATCAGCACTTGATTTCAAGCTGTCTCTAAGTGTTTACTAAAATTAAATACAAAAATTAAAACAACTTGTTGGCAGTTTATACTTGTCTATGGGTTTCTTGTTAAAAGCAGATATACGAGCTAAAAAAGCTAAAAATAAAGCTAAAATATTAAATGCAATTTCAGATTTTGTATCTGTCAAGACATTTATCAAGTTATCAGCTTCAAATAAACAAAAAATGTCTGTCGTTACCAAAAAAAAAAAGGAAGAAGTAAATAACCAATTGTTTAGTTTGTTTATATAAACAAAAGATGTATCGGTAACGAATAATTGCTAATTTTAAGCTGGATCGATGTTTAGTTAAAGAGCTTTATACTTGCATCTTGAAATTAGTCTTTAGATCCTAGTTTTATAAAAGATTAAAAAATATACCTTATTTTAAATTGTTCACTATTTAAAGAGCTAAATGCTGCTTGAATAATAATACTATAATGTAAATTGTTTTAATTCCAATTAGTCCAATATTTTTTCAAAATCTTCCAAGCCTTATAATATTCGATTGAAATTCTCTTCCCTAATAAACTCAATTATTCTAAAAATTTAAAACCTATAAACCTATTTATAAGCCTTCTTCAAAAATTATTGAATTATAATTATATTTTTCTTTAATAACACAGGTCTACAAATACAGGGGTCATGTGAGTTATTGGAAAGCTAAGGGTTATTTCCGAAGTAATTTGGTGCGTAGAATCCGAATCGCGTCAGAACTCCATCACGTCAGGATTTTGAGATATTTGAGGTTATGTTATTTTTTGGGTACATAACCTCAAATATCTCAAATATCCTGACGTGATGGGCCAGTTCTGACGCCGGATTCGGATTCTACGCACCAAATTACTTCGGAAATGACTCTTAGCTTTCCAACAACTGAACCATGTTGACCTGTGTAATACTATAAACTATTTTTATTCCAATCATTGCAATATTTTGTCCAAATCTAAACATTTTTCCCAATCCTAAGTTTATTCGATTAAAATTCACTAGATTAATTAACTTAATTATTCAAAAAAATTTCAAACCTATAAGCAAATATATTCACATAATTTCTCAGCTATAAAAGGGCCCAAGATTCACAATAGTGCTGAGAAATATTTGGTTTTCAATTAAACCTGAATCCGATAACAACATCGATATCGAGCTAAATTTTGTTTTACTTTTGGATTTGGAAAATTTATTTTAGCAGGATGCTAAGATAGTAATTTAAAGAAAGTGATTAAACCTCAATTCGATACCAATATCGGTATCAAGCCAAATTTCGTGTTACTTTTGGACTTGGAAAATTTTTTTTAGCATGATGTTAAGCTAGTAATTTAAAGAAAATTAAACCGAAATATCAGGAAATGGTATAGGGCGTACTATATACCATAATAAAGATCCAAAAAGATTTCGGCTATTGGAATAAACTTTTACGTATGCGTCATATTTTGCTTTAATAAAACTTTTATTTAACTATACGTATTATAAATTTTGTTTAAAGATATGCTGTTTATCGAATATGTGTGACAAAGATAATGCCGACAAACTATGACTATGTACAAAAATTCAAATACAAAAAAATAAGGCTTGTATATATAAAATTCTCTTAAGGGTATATTATTCTCATCAAGCTATTTAATTATTTTATATTTTTTGAATAAAATGATTTTGTGAAAACATTTTAATTACTTAATATATATAAAAAAAGTGTTTGTCTGTCTGTTTGTATGAGGTTGGACGCCAAACCCTTTGTCCGATTTTAATGGGACTTTTTTAAAAATGTTCAGAAGCTTCCTGGGACGGACATAGGTTATGTAATATCATTATAAAGATCCGTGCCGGAGCCCAGCGGAGGCCGTCTAGTATTTAATAAAATAAATTTACTGATATATAAAAAATGTATCTCAAGCATTAAACAGATTGTTAAATATTAGGAAATCGCCGAAAAAATCTTTCAATAGATGCCGCATGTTTGTTTGTCGAACAATCGTTCAATTTCGCATAACTATTTCTTTAAAAAAAAATCATCAAAAACTCGATATCGATAGTATCGTTATAAAATTTCGCATAATTATTTCTTCAAAAAAATCTTCAAAAACTCGTTAACATCGATATTGATTTTTTGTGGTTTTGCGAGAAACGAACCGAATTATTTTCAAGTTTTTTGTAACTTATTTTCAATCTTTTTTTCGGTATCTCACATATATATTTTGCAAATAATTTGTTTTTTTTCGAATATTTATTAATTGACAATCACCCGATAAATTTAAAAGATGATAATTCAATATTGATATAAAGTTTTTTTGTTTTAATCAAAAAATAAATAAATGTTTTTCAACTTAATTTTTTTAAAGAAAGAAAAATGTTTTCGGTCATTAAAAGAAACAAATTTAAGAAATTAATTTTAAAAATTAGTTAGCCCAATGAAAAAGTTTATTTTAAGCCAAATCAAAATTTGTATTTTAAAATAGCTGCTCAAAAAATTATCTTTACATAAAAATTGTAACTTAAAAAAAATTATTTTAACATCCCAATTCTAATTTTTAACACGAAAATTCTCTAATTGAAGTTTCAACCATTTTAAAATATATTAATGCTTACTCTAATTTATAATTTACATATTGTTTTTTTTATTAAATAAAATTGAATTTATTTATAATAAAAATTAATATATCTAACAAAATTACGACTAGCTTGCTATAAGCTTCAGATGTTTTAAAAATGATTTTAGAACAGTTTTCCAAATCTCTCTCTTTAAAAAAAAAATATTAAGTACATCTGTTTGCCGATCTTTTATTGAAACTTGGTTGCAAAAGTTTATGCGCTTAAAAGATACAAAAGTATCTCACAATTAAATTAAATTATTTTTAAAATTGTTTCAGAACAGTTTTCCAAATCTCTCTAAAAAAAACAAATAGTTCTGATTGCCGATATTTTGTTGAAACTTGGTTGAAAAAGTTTATGCGCTTAAAAGATACAAAAGTATCTCAAAATTAAATTATTTTTAATATGGTTTCAGAGCAGTTTTTCACATATCTCTCAATAAAAAAAAAACTTCTGATTGCCAATCTTTTATTGAAACTTGGTTGCAAAAGTTATGCGCTTAAAAGATACAAAAGTATCTCAAAATTAAATTAAATTATTTTCAAAATTGTTTCAGAACAGTTTTCCAAATCTCCTCAAAAAAAAACAAATAGTTCTGATTGCCGATCTTTTATTGAAACTGGTTGCAAAAGCTTATGTGCTTAAAAGATGCAAAAGTATCTGAAAATTAAATTAAATTGGTTTCAAAATGGTTTCAGAAAAGTTTTCCCAATAACTCTCTCATAAAAAAAAAAATATTAAATATTGTGATGAAACTCTCTAAAAAAAAAATAAATACTTCTGATTGCCGATCTTTAATAGAAACTTTGTTAGCTAAAGCTTATGTGCTGAAAAGATACAAAAGTATCTCAAAATTAAATAAATTTTGATTCAAAATTGTTTCAGAACAGTTTTCTAAGCCTCTCCCTCAAAAAAAATACTTCTGATTGCCGATCTCTTGTTAAAACTTGCTAGCAAAAGCTTATGTGCTTAAAAGATACAAAAGTATCTCAAAATTATATTAAATTTGTTTCAAAATGGTTTCAGATCACCTTTCCAAACCTCTCTCTAAAAAAAAAATAAAAAATAATACTTCCGATTGCCGATCTTTTATTGAAACTTGCTAGCAAAAATTTATGAACTTAAAGATATAAAAGTATCTCAAAATTAAATTAATTTTGTTTCAAAATGGTTTCAGAACATTTTTCTAAGCCTCTTCCTCAAAAAAAATATTTCTGATTGCCAATCTTTTATTGAAACTTGCTAGCAAAAGTTTATGTGCTTAAAAAGATACAAAAGTATCTCAAAATTACAATGCTGCTACAAATGATAGCCTTTTATATTTATGCTACTGTTACTGTTAATAAACTATAGAAAACATAGTTTGCAAAGTATTTGCATTTGAAAGAACTTGTATCTTTTAATTTTTAGCATATACACGAGTACTATGTACATACTATACATATATACCTATACATAAAAGCCCCTCCATTTTGAGCAATCACTGCAACAACATTTTAAAATGCGACCTCAATTTTGATGTCACGTTGTCATTAATTAATAAAAACACATGGTTGTTATACTACATATATACATATGTACAACAACATTTATATACTAATACTAATACTACTTAAATTATATGCAAACATAGCTAACTTCCTGTTTAAAGCAAGGTTACATAAATAAATTGACAAGGCTTTTGATATTTGTTGAACTTACATTGATTTGCAAAAGCAATCCGGCAGATATATATATTTTTAAGATATTTATTTTAATCCTTGTTATATCCAATTCGAGTAGGTGAGTATGTGTGTGTGTTTGTGTGTGTGTGTGGTAGGTGTGTGTGTGTTTGTATATATGTGTATGAGAAGCAGCTAATCCAAACAGTTGTCGTGGGTTATTTTTTTTTATGTATTTAATTTTTACACTTCCGCGTTTTTAAGTTGTAAGATTGCGACTTTTTGACATACAAACGTATATATATATACTATATGTTTGCAGAGATACATATATGTATATATTTATTTGCTATATATATACTTGTATGTGCATGTATTTAGCGTATGTGCGTTGTTTGCTTGTATTTATTTAGCATTTATTAAAAAATATTTTTCGCTTTGTTTTTTTTTCGCATTTCATTCACAAAAGTAAATTTAATTAACACAAACACAAAGTCGACGACGCTGTCGCAGTGTAGACGTTAACGTCGACGTTGACTGCAACGTTGGCAGCGGGTATTTGTTGCTGTTGCTGTTGTCGTTGTTGGTGTTGTTGCTGTTGTGGCCCGGCTTGGATTTAAGTTGACTTTGCTAATAGCTGGGGCTAGTAGCTGCGCTAGTCTAACAGGCGGCGGCTTTCAGGTTTGCGTGCCAAAAAAAAAAATTTTTTTATATATATATATATACGTATATGTATATAAAATAATAATAATAACGAACGTTCGCGACGGCGGCAGCGACGACGACTGCGACAGAATTCACAGCAACATACACAAGTATTAGTAATGTGTGTGTGTGTGTGCGATACACTACAGAAAAAATATATTTTTATGCAATTTATATATATGCATGTACATAAGCATATATACGGCTATATATATGTATTTGCTGTTTGCGCGTAGTTGTTGTTGTTTTATTATTATTATTATTTTTTTTTTTCGCTCAACACGTTTTGTATTTTTTCGTTTGATATTTTTGTCGTGCTTGTTGCTCGTTGTTGTTGTTGTTGTTGTTGTTGTTATTGGGACTTTTAAATAGACGTTGATTTTCTTTGCGCAATTTGCATTTTTAGGCACATGATTTCCATTGGTAGCAATAACAATTTCAATTTATGCAAATTTAATGCCATTTATAAACCAAAAATATATATACATGTATGTATAAACAATTTGTTGCACTTTCAACACTTTTGCACACAGACCTTGTTAAATATATATTTCTTATTTTTTTTTTTTTTGAAGATTTCAACGCGTGCGTTTAAATGTTAATTGTTTAGGCTAAAAGCAGGCTTTTAAAAAACTATTATGTTTTTGTTGCTAGCTATATTTAATTTATATTTTTTGTTTTAGTGCTTTATATTTAACTTCTTTTTTTTTTTTTTTGGTATAAAACAAACCCAAAAAACCGAGACGTCGTCGCGTACCCGCTGCACGTTGACGAGTTGTCTTACTTTTTGAAGCGAAATGAATGGCGCTGTTCAAAGCGAGTAGCTGACAACCTCTCGAGTTGCGAGTCAACGCCAGCAGCGGCACTCAAGAGCGTTAAGCAGCGGCGAGCGCGTGAGTGTAAGAGCGTAAAAGAGCGCATTAAAGTGAATTCGCCGTATTGTGGCGAGCAGCCGGCGATCGACTGTTGAGCGTGTGTGTGTGTGTAAGTGTGTGTGTGACGTAGTCAGTTCGCTGCCTGCGCTGTTTAATTGAACAAATTTTTCATTCTCAAATTGATTAAAACGTAGCGCTTGACTGTGTGTGTGTGTGTGTATCTATGTGACTTAATTAGTTGCATACAAACGTGCTTGAATTGTTTAAGCAAATGTTTTTGGTTAACTTATTTGTTTAATGTTAAAGCAGCCAAATGCAGCGAAATTGAGTTGTACAAATGTTTTGCACACGATTGCTGCTGCTGCTGCTGTGACAGGAAATGCTGCCGCAGCGTTGCGGCGAATTTAGCTATGAGCCACTCAACGAAAACACTCAAAATCACGGCGAATAGCATGATTTTACATACAAAAAAAAAAAAACAACACTAACAGCGCCAAATTACAATGTAAAGCGACAAACACATGGCTCGTACGGCCTTAGCCTAAACCCCCCGCACAGCTCCTAAATGCTCCATAAATGCTGCTGGCTGGTCTGCTGTGTTTGTCGCTCAGCGACAGCGCCAACGACACCGGCAGCGACGACTTTGCGTACTAAAAACCAACCGGACGTTGCCGCCGCTACAACGCGCCGCCCTCCCGCCACCAACATGCATACACGTACGTATCTGTAACTGTGTGTGTGTGTGTGTTTGCGTTTGCCTCTGTCTCAGTGTGTGTGTGTGTTTGTGTAAAAAACGGAAATTGAAAATATGCCAACTTGTAGGCGCGCGCTCGTTCGTTCGCCGCGGCCATGTTGACGAGTTGTTGTTGTTGTTGCTGTTGTTGGGGCCGCCATGCGCTGCTCTGTGTGTGTGTGTGTGGGCGCGCGGTAGCGGCGTCATAAGAGGGGGGCAGGTTTAAGCACACAGCGGGCGAATTCATGTCAGTTTCTTTTTCATTCATTTAAATTTAAATTTAAACTCAAACACACAAACAACAGCAGCAGCAGCAGCAAGAGTTGAAACGTTGACGACGACGTCGCTGCCAGCGTCGCGACGTTGACTGACCCCCCTGTACGAGCGACCCCCCGCAACACATTTTATATATGCCTACGCGGCGAATGTATCTACGAACAAGTTTTCCACGTACTCGTGGGCACACTTTTCCGGTCGCATGTATGCTAAAAACCTGGTCACTTTTCGTCTACACATAGTTTTCGGTTTTTCTCAATGAATTTTCTTTCATATTTTCACCAAATTTGACTTGGCAGCAAAATAGCTGCTGCAACACAAACGTCGAACGTTTGGCCAACGGCCTATAAAATGTCAGCAACGTTCGACGTCTGCGTCTACGTCGACGTCGACGCCAACGTTGTTCGCCGTTTGCTGTGGCTGCCAATATGAATGAAAAATACGCATACAGCGAAAGTAGCTGAACGAACGAACCAACGAACGAACTTTGGGGCTCTGTGCGCGACGTGCTATGACTTGTGGATAGCTGTACTCATTTCTATGTATTTGTGTTGGCACACGTTGTCTTTTGTGTGTATGCGTGTTTGTGTGTGTGTGTGTCTGTATTGGTGTGCACGTTGCATGAGGTAAGCATAGGTTTGCTTTGCATGTGTCTGTGTTTGTGGTGTGTAGGAAAATTGAACATCAGGTGAGATGAATGTTGAGAATCATTTACAGGCCAAATGGAAGAAGGCAGATTTGAGCATTTTTAAGAGTATTGAGTATTTTTACGAATCAGAGCGATATCTTCACTATATTTTATTCGATTGCTATTAAACATATTAGAAAGATAATATATATCTTATAGATCTCACTATTCGTACTGTAAGAGGGCTGGATTTATTATTAGGATACATATTCTTGAACTGGTTTCAACTGCTTTACTTTTATCCAAAATAAATTATTAGCTAAACAATGTTCTTATAAAAAGTATGACTATGATCAGTAAGATCGCTGATACGTCTTTTATAGTTTCTGTTCCCTTTAATTTTTTAACTTTGCATTTTCACTACTCATCTATGTCTAGATGGTACTGGCCTCCCTTGAGAGAAAAATATTCGCTACCTATAAATTTTTAGGTGTTAATTTTAGGTAAAATGAAACTAGAAATGTAGCACCCACATATTTATATATATTTACAATCTATCCCTTGGACAACAAATCAATGTTTTGGATATTAGAATTTAACAGGAAAATGAGTAATAACTATTTATTTATGCATAATAGAAGAATTAAATACAGGTCCGTATAAGAACATCGTAAATTTCGTTATGGCTGGAATTTCGGGCCGATTAATGTTCTGAAGCTCGCGAATTGTTGCTGGCTTTTTGGAATACACTTTGTCTTTCAAAAAACTCCAAAGCAAATAGGCGAACGGAGTGAAATAAAACGATCTAGCTTGCTAATTGTGATGGGCGTTAAATTGCCCTGAAATAATGCGTTTTGTCTCGTGTTATATGGCATGTAGCCCCATCTTGCTGGAACCATAGCTCGTTCACATCCATACCAAGAATTTTTGGCTATAAAAGGTTGGTTATCATGGCTGTGACGGCATAATTTTCAGACAAGTACGCCTGCCGCCACAAAAGTTCTTTTTTTGTGGATGAGGTGGATCTTATGATATTCTCTTAGATTTCAGCTACCTATATATCGCAGATTTGCTTATTGACGTAACCAGAAATGTGGAAATGGGCGTCATCGCAGATGATTTTGAAATCAAACTCAACAATTAAACGATAAGCGTCGATGATATTGGCCGTGTAATCTTGTAAAATAAAATCCGCATTTAAAATTTAGCGCAAAGTGTTTCCCAGCCGATCAATAATTTTCTTGATTCAAGGCCCGAAAAGCCGATTCAGCTGACATAAATAAAATGTGAGTAATACACAAAATATTTTTGTTGCTGTGTTCTTCTGTTGTTAAACGACCATGACTATTTCACAGTCAATATTCGATAAATAAAAGATTCAGAATCGGTTATTTGTCGGTAATTTGTTGAATCGAGTCGGCATTTTGAGGCTCATCACCCCCCACATTCAACGCTCTGCGCTTCGCCACTGAACCCAATATTTGGTTCACTCCGTAGATTAAAGATCTTTGAAATTTATTTTTCCAGAATTTTTGGTTTCGATAACTTTTCATATTTCCTCTAAAGCCCATACGCAGTACGCGCATTCTTGAATTAACCCTGCTCTAATTTTTTAGTTATTTTATTCTAAAACTTCTATAAAATATTATTTATTTATTTTTTTTACAGATTTTTTATTCAAATTAACTCTACTGTTCAGATAATTTTATTACAAAGGAGTTTGTTTTTTGCGAACACCAATCGGTTATCGAAGTGTAACTGCTAAAAACTCGTTGTATGTAGCACATTTTTTTTTGATTTGAATAAAAATTGAAAAAGAATTATCGAAATTTATTAAAAACAAATACAATCTAGGAATATTGAAAAAAAATTAAAAATATTTTCAGTTTTAGTTACGTTCTTATATGAGCCTATTTTGACAACTCGTTTCAACTCGATCGAATTCAAGGCACATAAAAATATCTAAAATCAAAACAAATTTAAATACTTTTATTGTTTTCATTTAAGAGCTGATATCAACAAATTGCGCAGTGTTTACCATGTTCGAATTACTAACAATAATAATTCACACCAAACATTCCATTTGACGACATAAAAACACTCTGAACCAACCTAACGCTTTCAAATCCATAAATTTTCAAAGTGTGAATGATATCACAAAAACAAACACACAACGGCGCAGAGACTACGACAAGCAGCGACTGGTTCAACATTGCTAGCTGGGGTTGGGGACGGGACGGGCCGGGCCGGGCCGTGCCGGGCCTGGCTTGGTCTGGTCTGGTCGGGCTGTCTGTTAATGTTGAGTACCAGCAGCAGCAGCGGCAGCAGCACGTTGAAGAGCGTAAAGCAAAGAGTTGCCGAGTCTGCATATGGGCAATGCCATTATGAAGATAAACGTTAATGCTGCGAGTGCTGCAAACAAGTTGACAACTCTGCGAGAAACTCTCAACTCGAAATCTCAAAACCAGTAGCACTTTTCTTGGTTCAACACAAAGAGGAAAAAAATTATATACTCGTACATATATATATATATACTATATAACAACAACCACAACGACGTGCGTTCAACAAAAGCAACAACAACAACCATAGAAATAACAACGTTAAGAAAAAAAAAAGCAAAAACCGCGTTGACTTGTCTAATAAGCCAAGCCTCAAAACGGGGCAAGCAATATGAGTAAACAAATCGTCGGAGATAACCTTAGCTGAGTGTACAACAGGCCCACAATTAGACGAGACGACTCTATAAAGAGTAACGTCTCTCAAGTGCTTTTGAGCACAACACTTGTCTATAACAATTTTGGAAAATTCACGGAAAAATGTTTTTAAGATTTTTTAACTTAATTTTTGGTTGACAGAGATTTTTATGGCGGAATTTATTTTGAATATAATCTGTTCTTTCGTATAGTCTATGCGCATTTATTATATTGCGTATTGTTAAAAGATGCTCCCTACTTCTGTCATCCTCGACTCCCAGTTGAGCATAGGGCCTCGACCACCCACTTGTACCGAACTCAATTACGGGATTCACGGCAGATATCATTACATGAGGATGGTCGAGGCCTTATGCTCCACTGGGATTCGATATTTTGCGTATTGTTAAAAGATGCTCCCTTCTACTGTCATCCTCGACTCCTCTTGTAGCGAACTCTATTAAGGGATTCACGACAGATATCATTACATGAGTAGCTGGCGGCTTGTAGTTTATGATCAATAGATCTTCTTCATGTTTTTGCTGGCGCATCAAAGCGACGACCTGAGGGTTCCAATGAAGTGCGAGGTTCTCGTTGGTTTTTCGAAGGGTATGCCCAATCCATCGCCACTTACGCTCGTATGCTTCTACTGGCGTAGGTTTCTGATAAGTTACGATGCTCCCAAATGTGTGATTATCTTAGGAGTTCTAGCAACAGGTAGGAGAAGGCGTATAGAACCATATATTCTTATTATAATCTTGAGTGCCAATTGAGCTATGTCCCAAACTATGTCCCTGGATTTCAGAGACCACAAAAGCATCAAACATAAAACCTTACCAATAGAATAGTTTAATTACTCATTTATCAAATTTGTTGAACTATTTTAATATCTTACGCCTTTCTCCCAGTAAGTACTTTACAAAATGATAATTGAAACTGTTTGTTTCCTACATAGAAGCATATTGGACTTATGTATATACTTATGTTGCAATAATAAATAATATGCAAAAATATATACAAATATAATATATTGAGCAACTGTCTCTTTGTATCAATGTCACCATCCATTGGCTCATCATCCAGTGATATTGAGCCTTTATCATCGTAATCATCTAAGCCATCTTTCTCGCCTATTTTTTCTAAATCTAGTGTTCCCGAGTCATCATCGGATTGTTTTCCTGCGGAAATCTCCAGTTCTTCTTATCTTCTGCACCCCAATCATCATCTACCATATATCCTCATCATCTTTATTATCGGGGTAAGTTTTCTTCCTTTTATCCTTTTAGTTTTATCCGCCTGCATTTTCCCAAAAAGTTTTATTCTTCCTCTTCATCAGCTTCATCGCCACCAACTTTCGATTTTTTTCCAAAATAGCCATCCAAATAGACTTCAAACTCATCCATCCAGTTCACCCTCTTTAATTCGTAGTCCGGCTGGCCTTCCGGATCTTCCTTCATCGCCACCAATTTCGACTTCTGTCCGAAATAGCCATCCAAATAGACTTCAAACTCATCATCATCTAGGTCACCTTCTTTCTTCTTTTAATTTGTAGTCCGGCTCGCCTTACAGATCTTCCTTAGCTGCTTCAGGTTTTTTAGCTTGTTTTCCTAAAAAGTAATTTTACATAGGTGCGAAGTTACGATACATTTGTTAAAGATAATAAAAGACTATCTGAGAAAGTGATATTCCAACTCTGTAGCAAAAAGCAGTGCAAGCAGTTCTCTACGAAGGCAGCGCTATGCATTTGCAAGGAGGTAACGATGAGACAAGAAAGCAACAGAATTATATATAGACCTGATTGGGAAGGGGGTGGAACGTTGGAATTCCCGTGAGCCTGCATTGTTTTAAAGGAAAAAAGAGGGTCCCGAACGCAACAGAATTAGGCTAACGGCATACAGACCTGTTTACAAAGGGGGGTGGAGGTATGGGATTACACTGGAACCGAATTTCTTGAATAGGTAATCAGTTTTCAAAGCTCATTGAACACTTAAATTCTTTGGAAAAAAAAGAAGGTCCCGGACGGATCCATAGTGGCTTAAGGCTTGAATAGGTAATCAGTTTTGAAAGCTCATTGAACCCTTAAATTCTTTGTAAAAAAAGAGGTTCCCAGCTGGATCCATAGTGGCTTAAGGCTCCGAATCTCCTAGAAGTTCAAAAAATATTTTGACAGTTTTTTTGCGACTTCTGACTACACTTCGTAGTGACCAAACCGCCTAAGAGTCCATCATCCACTACGCCAACTTTGTTTAAGTGGCTGCGGAGCCTATAATGTACCGTCAGAAGGCCCGTCAGGATTCTCACGGTGTTCTTCCCATGAGTTACCACGACTTTGAACCTCTTACGGTTGTAGTTGGAGAGGAGTCTGTACCCAGTGAAGCAATCGTTTGTAATTCAACTCTATTCTCAGTAGGTTTTTACCAATTTCACAGTGTGGTTCAAGACCGATTAGCGGCTAAAGTCATCCCCTACCCTTCCACTTCTTATTAATGTGGCTTTCTCCATTAATGAACTCCAGTTCGAATTGATCTATTGTCTTGAAACCTTTCAAAATTTACTTTAGAACTTAATTTTTACACTAAGTTTAGGGTTTAATATTATATACTTCGCGAAATTCTAATGATGGCAAAAAGTTAAAAGTAAATTAGCCATTATAAAATTTAATAGACTTCCGATCCGAAATTCCGATCATCATCCATTAATAAACTCCAGAATTCCAGTTCGGATTGATCTATTGTTTTGAAACGTTTTAAAAATTACTTTAAAACTTAATTTTTACACTAAGCTTAGGTTTTATAAAATATATTTCACGAGATTCTAATGACGGTAAAGAGTTGAAGTAAATTAGCCATTATAAAATTTAATAAAATTCCGGTTCGAAATTCCGATCATCATCTCAATTGATGAAGCTAGATAATATGATATGATCACAACAGTCCTACTGCGAATACATGTTCTTGAGAACCTTTCTAAGCCTTTTTTGTATAGCCTCATGTGCATATTTTTTTTTTAAGTAGCGTCCAATCTTCACAAGAGCCTGCTTTTTTTGATCCTTGATTTCATTGATGGCTTTAGCGTCATTGGTTTCATCTCTTATGAATTTCTTATTGAGCCAAAATGTTCCTAAAATTATTTAAAACAGCTTCTGGTATAAAAACACGTTTTTTTTTTTAAAGTAAAACTAACTGAACTTTAATTGTTTACCAACAAACAAAATAAAAGCAAAAAAATTTTTGATTTTATTTCCGCGCCGCTCGCACTTATGCAATTTTAAAGCGCTGCTTGCACACACACAATTTTACCACGGCAGCTATATTTTTTATAGCACTCCTTACACTTATGCAATTTCATATGGCAGCTATGCAAAAACACAAACGCAAAATATACACCAACACTAAGGCATTTTACAAAAAAAAAAAAAACGTTTCGCTCTGAGCGCAGCGTATTTAGCAAAGAGCGCAAGTTGATTGAGTTTTTGTGCTCTTTTAGGCAAGGCACAGCGAATTGGGTTGCTCATTTGACTCAAAATAGTGCGCTCTTTTACTCAGCTGCTGGCCCGTTTCGCCGTCGTCGCTGCGCATTGGCTTCGTCAACTCGTCGTTGTGCTCTCGTGTTATATAGTTGACGTCGTCGTCGTCGCCGTCGTTGGCGTTTTTATGAATGAAACACGGCCGTTCAAGTCGTTTATAATGAATGGAGGCTCTGCTGGTGCGCTGCCTGCGTCGCTGCCAATGCCCGTCCTCGTGCAAGCAAAGAAATTTGTGTTTGCTTTGCGCGCTGTTTTTTGCTTTTTTTCTTTCTTGCTTTTACTTTGCGCAAAAATTTGTTTTTCATTTTTTTGTATCTAAAAGATTTAAGATACTTTGCTTTTTTGCCAATACGTATTTTTGCAATAAATGGTAAATTTTCCAATTTTTTTTAATGAACAAAACAAATTTTTGTTTATAAATTTTATTATTGTTTATGCCTATTAATGGCAAATTGCATTTTTGCTTTCTGTTTATTAATGGAAAAATATTTTATGCTCTCTTTTATCTGCGTTATACTCAGCACTCGCGGGAAAACAGGGCATATGAAGTTTATAAGAATTTATGTAACAGCGGAAAGATACTCTTTTTAAGCCATTTTTACAGCGTATTCAAATGTCGTACATCAGCTTTATTGACAAGTGTCTTGAAGTCGGTCACGCCCGTCTATATGTAGGTATTTTTTTTTTTTGTTTTTGCAGAATGCTTCAAAGTTCAGCGGCTGAGTTCGAAGCCGTCGGTCGGTACGAAGTAATATTATTGTAGGTAGTCTTTATGTTTTGGCTTAGACTCGCCGCCGCCATAAATCAACGTTTATTAAGTCTGGCTATAACAACTATTTAACCCGCACACTATTAAAGTCGGTTAATAATGCCTACGTTGTTTTTTTTTAAGTTAGTTTTTGACTTTTGGCAGACATTTTGGCATAATGAGTTTTGCTGTTTTTGGTAAATAACTGGCTTACCCCTGCTATACACTTACTTTGTGTGGGTCTTATAAAAATGAAGCAAGTTTTAGTTTTCATAAAAAAATATACCATAAAAGTATAACAAGTTCTATTAGGTTTTTCCAATGTTTGAAAATTCACAGAAACGGATTTCTACTCAACGATTTCCGAAAATGGTCAAAGCTTCCACATCTTAATAATAAAAAAAAATATACCATTATAAGCAAATATTTACTCTGCTCTAAGATAGTGCCAGAGATAAGCTATTTTTTTTTAATATTTATCAGTTTAGTCTGGCGAAAACTAACTCGTGACCCAAAACGTCATACTCGTGACTGGGGGCTTTTTGTTTTTTTCGCTAAGGGTAATATATAATATATTGTTTTGTTTTCGTACGAGTGAATGACTTTTTTGAGTGTTATTAAGACACCATGTTTTATGGCTATATGGAAAAAAATAATGGGCTTTTTTATTATGGTTTTGTGAATGGACTTAGGGGGTTCTGGAAAACAATTTTATATTTATATATTTGCGATTATAAAAACTTGAAATTTTTTGAAATACCGTTTTTTACTAAGTAGGGATAGGTCCGTCGCGAAAAAAGTTGGACCCGAAAGATGGTGTACTATACTTGATCAGGTTGAAGTCAGGGGAAACCCTTATGGAAGACTTAATCAGTTCTGACGTGCAAATCGATTGTCAGAATTAAGTATAGGGGCGAAAGACCAATGGAACCATCTAGTAGCTGGTTCCTTCCGAAGTTTCCCTCAGGATAGCTGGGTCATTAAAATACTATATAGAATATAATATTCTTATCTGGTAAAGCAAATGCTTAGAGGCCTTAGGGTCGAAACGATCTTTACCTATTCCCAAACTTTAAATGGGTAAGAACCTTAACTTTAATGATATGAAGTTTAAGGTTATGATATAATGGGTCACTTTTGGTAAGAAGAACTGGCGCTGTGGGTAGAAGCAAACGTAATGTTACAAATTTAGCTTTCTTGGGCCCTTTAGAAAGATGCGAGCCGGCCTGGGTGGAATTACCAATTTCCCACGGACAAGACGATATGTCCTAAAATGGACAAATTGCATTCCTAACTTAGAATTAAGACTAATTTATACAAAAACTGGAAAAAAAATGGCGGACGTAAAGTCGGGCGCGGACGACTTTAGGATACCCTGTACCACTAGCTTGTAATAAAGTCCGATTTCTTCACAAAAAACCAAAAACAGAAGAATTTTTAAGCAAAAATTTTTTTTTTGACCGATCGTTCCTATGGGAGCTATATGATATAGTCAACCGATTTCAATAAAATTTGACACGGTGCTTAAATACCTTAAAAAAGATATGAATGCCAAATTTATTTCAAATATCTTTACAAACAAACAAAACACATCGAATTTTGTATAAAAAACGTGTTTTTGGACCGATTGGTCCTATGGGAGCTATATGATCTAGTCAAACGATTTGGATTAAATTTGGTACAGTGCTTAGGAACTATAAAATACTCACGAATGTCAAATTTGGTCCCAATATCTTAACAAACAAACGAAACACAACAAATTTTGTTAAAAAATCGATGTTTTGGAAGATCGGACCTATGGGAGCTATATGATATAGTCCACCGATTTTGTTCAAATTTGGCACATTGCTTAAGTGGTCTAAAAAATTTCCAAACGCCAAATCTGGTTACGATATCTTTATTAAAAAACGAAATATAGCGAATTTTTCTTTAAAAAAGTTATTTTGGCCGATCGGTCCTATGGGAGCGATATGATATAGTCAACCGATTTTGATCAAATTTGGTACAGTGATTGGGAACTATAAAAAACTTTCGATTGCCAAATTTCGTTACGATAACTTCATAAACAAACGAATTATTCATCTAAAACGCTTTTTTTTTTCGAGGTCGTCTCAAACACCCCCATGGGAGCTATATAATTTATCCCCGATATCAAAAAAATAAAATAAACTTGCCTCCTATGGAATAATATGGGATCTAATGTGAAAGTTTGGTAACTCTAGCTCTTACCATCTCTGAGATCTAGGCGTTCACACGGACGGACGGACGGACAGACGGACAGACGGACGGACGGACAGACGGACAGACGGACATGGGTATATCGACTTCTCTATTCACCCTGATCATATTTTAGGTAACTTTGGGGTGTCTCCGACGTCTCCTTCTATATGTTACATACATTTTCGGCTTGCACAAACTTAATATACCCTTGGACCATACGGTACAGGGTATAAAAATGTGGTACAGTCGAGGCGGTGCCCGACAGTGAAATACCCTGCACCTTTTCTCTCGAAAACATTTTTTCAGCATGTTCCTACTAAGAACTTTCCAATTGGAATTCATTTTTTTTTTGATAACCCGAGGTTATGATAAGCATTTTGGTATAAATGACTTGGGGTCTGCCGCGCCTCCTTATGTCGGTTACATACATTGTACAAATCTAGTATACCCTTTGTACTTTTTAGTACCGGGTATAAAAATTGATTGTTTTTGCTATTATGAACTGTTTCAGCACTCAATCGATGGAAGCGTTTCTGCTATATTATATTATAATATATATCACTAGTTTACACGAAAACGGAACCTTCATTAAAAAGGGTTTTTAGGGTCATTTTGGGTCGAGAAACACAAGAATGAAAACCTTTTTTTTTCTTAAGCCCTATTTTCGAGGTATATTCGAAAAACATGATTTTGGGAATTTTTCAGGTATTCGTTAATATGTCATGAATTAAGGATAAAGGAAATAGGATAATGATACTTAAATTTTTAAACTACTGTAATTTTTAAAAATTTTTTTAATCTTGACTGCGCCGTTGAGAATTGGTTCAAAAGAAACTACAATTTTATGGTTTTGAGATAACCTCTAAAATATCTTGTTTAATGAATTTATTAAGTTGGGTCAGAACCCTGACGTGCTGGGGGGTTTTTTTTTTTCATCGGACATGTTCGGCTCTCCGGAAACCGATTTTATGGCTTCAAAAAACAACAGATTTTTTCGAAAGCGGTGTTTTTATGTGTTAATATGGTCGTCGAAATCGAAACCAAGATCAAAATAACATGCCTCGTTTTATACGTTTTTTTTTCTGGGAATTTCAGAAGGTTTTTTAGACTTTCTGCTCAAAATTTATATGAGTAGCATAACTGATAAAATATTTCAACTTAAAATTTATATAGATTATACTAATAAGTAAATACAAAAAAAAACTTTGATCCTTAAAGAAAGTAAACTCTGTATAAGTGAATAAATAGATTTAAAAAAAAATATATATTCAGCCTGAGGGCCTTGTTGCTCTGGCTTCATACTTTATATTTTAGAATTAAATTCCAATTTATAAATATATAAATAATAAAATAAAATATATATTAAGCAAATGGCTAAAACTTAACTGATACTTACGACCATTAAAATAGGACCAAATAAACTAACAATAAGTTTAAAGAACATAAAAATAAAATTCACGAATTAAGAAACAAATGATTTAACCTTAATTAAGCTAAAAATTATAATAAAATGATCAAAAAATAAAGGAATTCTTAAAATTCTTTAAAAAAAAATATAAAGTCGTAAAAAACATTAATAAAAAGTTCTTACGCTGCTTATTTTAGCATATCAAGAAGGTCTTGAATCTTGGATATAAATAATTCTTTAACTATTATTTTTAGCCTAACAAAAACAAAAAATTTTAAAAATCACATTAAAATTGAAAGTCTTAAATAAATGCCATAATGATAGGCGCCATCTGGCATAATTTGCAGTCGCCATCTAGCGTAAATTTGCGAAATAAAAAATTCTTCAATTACAATTTTTGCATAATAATGTTTCAAGCTGTATTTTTCTTCGTGATTAAATAATTTGGTATTTTAAATTATTATACATTATCTAATTAGGTTTTATAATAAATAAAATGTTTCAGTTCTATAGATTAAGATTGAAAGCCTTTAATAGAAAGTAATTTTTTTACCATAAAAGATTCAAACTGCCTTATGGTTTTCTTATAAATACAGGGTGCGCCATTTGAATGTGGTCGATGGCAATATTGAATAACTTTGACAGATTTCAACCGATTGACGTCGTCAAACACATTTTGGAAAGGTTATTGCATTACAATTTTAACCATGGATCGATTCACGCCCAAAGAACGCGCGGAAATAGTGACAATGTTCATTAAATGTAATTGCCCGATTTTTGGGAGCGAATTTTAATGACTGATGAGGCCCATTTCACGATATCTGGCACTGTAAATAAACAAAACTGTCACATTTGGGGGAAAGAAAATCCTCATACTATCCATCAAACTCCACTGCATGATCAGAAAGTGACTGTTTGGGCCGGTGTCTGCTTCAATATTTCCATCGACCACATTCAAATGGCGCACCCTGTACAAAATTATATATTATAAATAATAATAAATAAAATATTTCAATGATGTAATAAGAAAAATCTTAAGCATTATACATATGCTTAGATATTTTCAGCTGAGATGCCATATAAATATATTTTCAAAATTATATAAAGCTGCACATAATTCGGAAATAAATATTTATATAATATTATTACTTTTGCAGCAAAAAATTTAATTTGAATTCATGACCAAAAAATATATCTTCAAACTTCAAATCAAGAACTGCCGAAATATCTTCACCCTTTACTTAATTTTTTATTATTTATACAAATAAAGGCTTTTTCTTAAACCAGATTTTGTAGGTCTTACAAAATACTTCAAATATCAAAACTCTTAGCATTTTCTACAGACAAATTGAAATACCTTTTGTCATTGCCATAATGAGATTTTTCACAGATACAAATATTGTGTTTCAGTCGCAGCTTAATGGGCTACTCAAATGTATATGTATCTTTAAGATATGCATTCACAAAACATAGTATATGCCCCATTAAATGATATGAAATGTCAACATAAATATCAAACTTTATGCTCATAAATGTATATTATTATTATTTTCTTACAACCAAATTTGAACAAGATTTCACAGCCATGAATATCGCTTGTAGCCCCAAGCCCCAAGCTCTAAAATTTAAATTCGATGCATTCCCCCAATGGTTTCGGGGACTTTGCATATCATAAATAAACATTCGACTATGATTGCTTGAGAAACTGCTCCCCCCCACACAAAAAAATGAAAAACTATTTAGCTTTTCAATATTTTAACTAAACAAATTGTGACAATCGCAAAATGTGTGCTAACAAATTTACTTTTGTTGTTGTTGTTGTTGTTAATAGTGTTGTTGTAGTTGTTGTATTTGTTGTATTTTTGATTGTTGTTGTTGTTAGTGTAACGCCAACTCGCTTCCGCCGCTTGCGCTTGATCGCAAGTCAAATAGAAAAACCAAAAGCAACAACCCACAGCAACAAAACGCATAACATATAAGTATTAAAAGATACACTGAGAGAAATATTTGGGATGGTAAGCAATTTGTAAACGAAGATGTGTACCAACCTGGCTAGCATCAGAGAGTCGCAAGCCATTGTTGCTAGTAAACTAATTCATAAACATTTTATATCAGAATTTATTTCAGACTTCACCCCCTGCAGACCGTTGATATTAATTTCGAGACATCCCGAAATTTTGAGAATGCGAGAAATGTTACCGAATTTTTAAGCTGAGGCTTGACAATCTATATATATAAAAATGACATGTTGTACGTTTATGATTGCATAACTCTGAAACGGCTGGACGAATTTGCCAAATTTTTTTATTTTGCTTGTTATAGTGTATAGAAGGTTTATAGCACAAAAAGATTTGAGTAATTTGTAAGGAGGAGGTTGCCACCCCTAACATTTTTTTTAAAATTTTTCAACAAATTTTTTGTTTTTTGTGGCATTGTACATTGTCAGATTAACTAATGTTAATGTTTTCCGTGTTACGGGTGTTCTCATGAACGTATTGAAGAATTTCAAATATGATATTTGTGTGTGTTAGAAATTGTCAATACGGAAGTTTTAAGCCTATTGCGATGTGTTTGTGTGTATTGGTTCGTGAGATATGCGCATTTTTGTGAATATCGTGAATATAGCATAGTAGAAAATTGTTCAACACCGAAGCGGATTCACAAAGAGGTTGAAATGTATTTTCTATGGAGCATGAATTCATTCGAGATGCGAGCTCTCTTAAGAATACTTAAGTTCGTCCATACGGCTTTTTAGAAAGTCATGAAAGTCAACTAATCCAAAAATCTTATGATTGTCTAGATAAGCTAACTAGAGAATCTTACGATGTTTATACACTTTAAGAGTATTCAAAATATTTTGGCAGGACGACGTCTGCCGGGCTCACTAGTATATATAATATAATATAATGCATAATTTACAGATGGTGCCCAAAGTTACTTAAGTAAAGGGTGCTTTATTTGGGTAACAAAACAAACAAAATCTAAATCATAATAGGAGTAGAAACTAGCATTTAAGTAAAAATTATGAAGGCTTCCCCTAAGATTATCCGCGTAGTTTCATTAATGAACTTGTCAGAGCCTGACTGACTCATGTGATCCTTATCCATAACAAAATGTTGGATTTTTTTATAAGCCATTCAGCTATACCCATAAGACATTTCCCTTTAGTATTCCTAAAATCCTGAAGCAACAATATTTGGCGCAATTACTTATTTTTTTTTTTAGTGGGTACAGGGTATTCCACTATCGGTTGTAGATCCCACTGATTCAAATTTTTTCTTAATGCCAACTTACTTATTTCTTGTTTGTTTTTTACTTACAGAATGATACCAGAGATTCGTTCCACATGCGCATTGATCAGTGGCAAATCTTTGGCCAAAAAGGATATATTTGGTACCAGGTGAGTTGAATATAAAGATAAGATTATATGTTAAAGTATTAAAGCCGATTTTTGGCTACAAAAGCCAAATCAATTTTGTATTCGAAATTTGTAAATTATTTAAGAAGAAAACCTAGGCATTCAGGAGTTTTGAGCTTATGTTCATAATTAGCTTGGGACTATTTTTGCAGGGCTTGGACTTATTTTATGTATAACCTTTGAGCACCCTATGAGGGAACTACGGTTCCAGATTAGCTTAAATCGTATTGTTGTTCGCAAAATTTGTATCCTATGTTGGAGAGCTCTGTGTGCCAGGAAAACCTCCTTTTTAGATAGCTTATAGAGTTCCATGCTATCCAGTAGTATAGGTTTATTTCATCGAAATTGATTACATATACACCAACAAAAAAAACTGTCAGTTCCAGAGATCTGATGCTTTCTTAATGTCTTTAGGCTTACTGAATCCAAATTCAAGATTAAGTAAAGAGCAGCAATTCAAGAGCAGAAGCTCTAACTTAAAAAAAAAACCTATCAAACGAGTTATTTTGGTAATTATCTTAGAACCCTGACTTTTAGGTGTTACTTTTTAGACGTCGAATTCGTATGCATCGACCGAAAAAGATTCTAGTTGGAATATTTTCAGTATAATTTAGAATTCAGCTACATAAAAAGAAATGGCTATTTAGAGGCCATATCATATTCTCTTTTGTTTGTGGTTTCTCAAATCGGAATCCAAGCTTAGAACACTTAATGCTCAACTCCATAAAGCTAGGCATTTTCCTCCAGGCTATCTCAGACATCCGACCGTTTTGGAAGTTTTTTTGGCCCTAGAAAAATTGGTCAATCGGTTTTGAAAAAAATATTTTATGACGTTTTTTAGGTTATAATAAAATCTAGACCATTGGTCTATAAATGCATAAACTTCGTCCACAGATCAAGACTCTTTTTGTACCCACCACCTGTTTTTTTTAAGTTACACAAGTTTACATCATAAAAAACAAAGAAATATATTTTTAACGTACGAAGTGGGCTTTTCTGGATTCTGAATTTTATGACATTAATTTTGAAATATGATTTCAGCCATGTAGGGGCCACGGCTGACAATTACAAGGCGAAGTCTAGAACATCGATTTTCATAAACTTTTCGCAGCATTGGCGCCGGTATTTCGCCAATAATCAATAATTTATCGACGTAGGCAATTAACTCTACATAACTCCAAAGAAAAAAAAAATTCATGATCTTGGTGGCCAATTCATTGCTATTCGAATTAGCTGCTCTGAAGGACGCCTATGTACGCCATAAAATGTTATATTTTGATAAAAAATTTCAACAAATTTCTACCGTTGCTCTGGCGTAAGTCTATCCCATAATGAAATGTCAAACCAAGCTCAATACAATACAACTATCAGTTGTTAAATGTCCTGTCAGATAAAGTAGTGTTGCCAACTCAAAGTTGTGAACCTCTAAAAAAAACACGCTGTATTTAGCATTCATAAAAACCTAATTACGATTTACATTGTGACAAAAAATGGAACTTCTAAATAAAACGCAAAATAGCTAATCTTCTTCAATATTTTTTTTGTCTCCTTCAAAATAACATATGCCCCTTCTGAAGCAACATACATATGTCAACGCTTCTTCCAATCTTCGAAACATTTTTTATAGGTGTTGGCCGGAATGGTGTTTAGCTCTCTCCACGCATTCTGTTTTATGGTCGGTATGGAGTCAAAACGGGTTACTCGGAATGGCAATTTTGGTTTAGGAAAGAGGAAAAAGTCACACGGCGCCAGATGTGGACTCTACGGTGCCTGGTCGATGGTATTTATCGAGTGAGATGGCGAGTTATTGTCTTGCCAAATCCACGAATTGTCTGCCCACAATTCCGGACCGAATACGACGGAGACGTTCACGCAAACGCCTCAAAACAGTCACATAATACTCCTTATTGGCCGTTTGGTCCTCTGAAACGTATTCATAATGCACCACACTACAAATATCGAAAAAAAAAATTCCCCAAACTTTTTTGTCACAATGTAAATCAATGCTGGCAAAAATGATTGATAACCATATCTTGCAACTTTTTCTTTGAAGTTTTACACTTAAAAATAGACGACAATTTAAAATACACTTAATGAAAGTTGAAGTTTAGACCCAACACTCCAAATGTTTTTTGGGTTTTATTGCAATAATCTAATACTCTATAAGTGTTATTACTTTACCTCTTGATTTTTAATGGATTGTCATATATTTTATATAAATACACTTAGATTATGTATTTATAATTGCATCATTACTTGCATTAAGCTTATTATTATAATTATCTGCTGATAATATTATATTTTTAAACATTTTTTTTATAGCTCATAAAACATGGCGCTTGTTAGGAATACCAGACTACTTGAGAAAAAATATACGACAGCAAAATTTTTGCAACATTCAAAATGTCGGTTCGCTATCGCACATCGCTAGCAAATACAATATGGCCACCTTGTGACCAGTAAAGTCCTTATAGATAAGTCCATATGTCCGTCCGTATCAACACCTAGATATTAAAGATGATAACAGCTAGAGCAACTAAACTTTGGACTTCGATTTCTTATTATTTTATGATATCAGCTTTGAGTTCTAAAGCTCATGTGTGGGGTCTGAATAGAAGCTTAAAAACTAAAAACGAAGAGCTAGAGCTATCGGCCTTAGGAATTTTTTTTAGAGTTCACAAACACTTTACCAGATTCAATCAAAATCGTTTTAATGTTACAATAAATATTATACAATATTAGGTTGCCACAGAAAACAATTTCTTTTTAATTTCTTTACAATCCCAAATCTTGGTTTGACAGACATTATTCATTAAAATCTTTATTAAAATTGTTTGTTATTTGATTAAATTCACCAATAGCTTTTATTTCATTTGAACAAAATGCTGCTTATTTGGAAAGGTTATTTAATTTTCGATTTATCTGTATTTAAATGTTTTGATAAATCTAATGTTTTATTTCATGGTTTTTATTTTTACAAAATCTGTTTTAAAATCTTTGTAAATA
The DNA here is from genome assembly GCA_037043745.1 of Chymomyza amoena. Taxonomy (NCBI): domain Eukaryota; kingdom Metazoa; phylum Arthropoda; class Insecta; order Diptera; family Drosophilidae; genus Chymomyza; species Chymomyza amoena. The sequence continues at coordinate 261,711 of JBAMAX010001997.1, forward strand.
TGCCATTCTGTGTCAACATACAAAACGTTTTCAATCTAAGGAGTTGCCACCTAGTTGTAGTACCAAATAACTATAATTCGGAGTATTTATTTTATCATATTAATAGACATTTTTATTGTTGAATGAAAGTTAAAAAATTGCTTGATTTATTTTAACTAAGATGGGCGTTATGAAATACGACGACAGTTAAAAAAATAGTTCTGTGCACGTTTTACTACTAGTGTGGCAACGTTCGGCTTGTTTGTGATATATGTGAATGTCAATAAAAAAAATTTCTAGCTCATAATCAAAAATAAAAAGAAAATAACTCATAATAAAAAAAAAAACTCAAATAAAAATAAATCCATTAATGAATAATGATCCTGCAATAGGCATTTTAAAAACAAATTTCTCTTAACGTGCAAATTTCCAAATGCAATCAAACGAATTTGGCCATTCACAAAGGCCCTTGGTTAAAAGGTTATCATCCAAACTCATTTATTGGGCGGAAGTATTATTCAAATTTTATTTATATTTTTTTTGTTCAAATTGAAAGTAAAATTTTTCAAAATATTCCAAAAATTATCCCTTAATGTAATAAAAAATTAACTTTCTTGAATCACTGCTAAATAACATTTATTTAAATAAGAGTCTTAATGTTCTAAAATAATTATTGGAAAGTTGCAACCCTTTGCTGCCATTCTAGCAAAAGCGTATATATACCTATGGATTAAATTGTCAGAAAAATAAAATCTTTGAGTCTATGGCACCTACGGGTTTTTCTAAAGATTTGTTTTTAAGCCGTTGGCAAAATCTCTCAAAATTTCTGTGGCATTCCCGTATGTCCCTTTTTGAATAGAAAATGTGCTTACGGTATCTTCATAACGATAAATCAAAGGCACCTTGAAATTTTTTTATTTTTTATCGAAATGCTCTGTAATGGAAGCTGTCTTTGTCAAATATGTTAGTTTTTACCCAATTTTTTGAAAACTTCGTGCTAAATAGTTGTACTTCATTAAAATATTCCAGTATTTATAAAATACTTAAAATTTTCTGATTTGAAGCTATACAATTATTTCTCCATCGATTCTCAAACAAAATTAATTTTTTTTATCGCAAGAACTGTTTGAAAATTATCTTGGTGTAATTTATCACTGCAGTATATAATGGTCCAAAATTACGATTAAACCATTTCTAATTTCATTATCCAAGTCGAAAAACAGAAAGAATCCTTGTGCAAAGAAGTTCACTTGTTAAATGCAAGTTTCATCTGAGATGAAATTTTCAAGCGACGGTAAACAATCTAAAAAATCTCGTAGAATAAGTATCAGTTCTGAGTATGAATAGGGGCAAGTGAGGTAAAGTTGAAATTTTTAATTGAAAGTGGTTCAGGGTATTAAAAAAGCTATATTGTGTCAAAATTTCAGATCGATACGAAAATTTGTTGGCAAGTAAATTGATCTCCGAACAAAAATATGCCAAATTTAAGATATTCGATTTTTTTTGTAATGAATACGATAGGGTTCAAGTATGATAAAACCGCCATAATATTTTATAGCAAACATTTTATTCCTTCTGGAAAAAAATGGTTGAATAATATATTGAAATTAATGTGGAATAAAAATAATAGTTGCCTAGTAAAATGGTCTGAAAAAATGAATTTTGTACTTTCGTAGATTTCAGTATTTCCAACAAATCATCATTCACTTTTTAGTAAGTTTTCGGAATTTGAAATAAAAAAAAAAAACAATTCAAATCCGAGCCGAAATTATATTCAAATTAATTATTTCGCCTTAAATTAATTTTTTAAACAGAGTAACGTCATTCTGGTGGCTTGCAATACTGTGGATGTAGTTATATTGGATTTTACTCGAGAAAATGTTGAAAATTAAGTGATAAAAAAACTTAACTTTCAAGCTAGCTATCTTTTTAGAAAAATTATACTGAACAGATTTACACGTTTGCTCCAGTCAGAGTATTATCAAAAAACACCGTCGGTAGTGACGTTCAGTTAAAAATTGGTGTCATAGTCAAATGTCAAGTCAGAAATGATGTTATGATGCGTTTCCGGATTCACCCCCAAACTATTCCATCCAAATAATCGCAAATAAGCATCTCACTTTATTATACTTTTACTTTTTGCTGCTTTTTAATAAAATTAATTCTTTATAATACTATAAGTAAGAACCTTTAAATATTTTTGATTTTTGTGAGTTGTATTTAGGAAATTAAAAAAAAAAATTAAAATATGTATTTAAGTGGATTTAATGATTCTTCAAATTAGTACGTAGCAACTTAGCAATTCGGTGCTATGAAGCTCGTTCTGGCGTTTATGGAGCCGACGGCTCAGAGTACAGTCAAAACTTCTATCTGCTTCCAATTTGCTCTATCAAGGTGCTAGGTACCTAGGTGCCTACGTTCCATATCCCCAGGCCCAATGTAAGAAGGAGGTAGGTAGGTAGAGGGGATTCCCCATGGGCCCTTATTTTTCTTAGGGGCCCGATGTAGCCGTCGTTCTGTCATGATTCAAGCTAAAAGTGTTTTTTTCACTCCTCGGCCCAGCATATCTCAAAACAAAGATGGTCGTTTATTTATATTCTGCTTATCTTGGTGCTGCTTTCGAAGTCCGTCAAGTTAAGGTCTCTCAGTGGAACTTGTGTTAAAAGGCTAGGTATTACTTCTAGATATTAGATTCCTACGCCTCTTTCAGAATTTTAGCAAATCGAGTTAATAATCATCGCCTCCGCTAATGGTTTTATGCCTCAATACAAAACAATCGATAGGAACTTGTATGCCAGAAAAACACTAAAGAAAGACCAGGAACAGGGTGAGGAAAACAAACGTCCTGATTATCTTTCCGTCATTGCTGCCAGTCTTTGATATCTCTTCAAGTAGACCGTCGCTACGGTGCACCGACAATTGGAATTGTAGAGAAATTGTGTTTTGTATCATCTTCATCATCATCATGGCGAGACAACCCTGGTCGGGACTTTTCCTGTTGTAGTTTTCGCCTGCTTACCTCGCGATCATGGGCTTGTGCTCTCTAATATCTCAGTTCTAAGTCCTCTGCATCTTGATCGACCCCATTCAATCATCTCAACTTGGGTCGACCTCTTCTTCGTTTACCTACAAACGATTGTGACCATTTTTGATAATCCTTGAGTATTTGACGGACCCGAAAATAGGCCAAAGGTCACAAAAAATGATTATACGAATGCATAAATACCGAAAAAACCGTAAGCTTGACAATAAAATGTTCCAAATGTTCGATGGGTAAATCAATTATCTACAGTCAAGTAAAAAAGCTATTCAAAATAGTTTAGTTAAACCAGAGGTAAGTTAAGTACAGATACTTTTTTTTTTAAATTTCGTAATATCTCGAAGTCCGTTGCATAAAAAAAAAGTTCAATCGGTACCACACAGGCGATGTGACAGGAAACGTATAAGCTTCTGGAGTTTGGTGCTGGCGACACTTGTTAACTGTTGAATTCCAAGTAGTTCTTGGTCTACCAACTCGCCGTGTACCTTGAGGATTCCATTCGAAGGACTGCTTAATTATGCTGTCGTTTGGTCTCCTCAACGTGTGGCCAATTTCGACATCCAAAAACTTTTGACTCGTTATGCGCCACAATTCTTGATTCGATATATTTTGCGGCCATCGGATCTTAAGAATGTATCGAATGCAGCGGTTTACAAATGCCTGTAAACTTCTCGTGATGGAGGTAGAGACTTTCCAGGTTTCACAAGCATACAGCAGTACAGATTTGACATTGGATTCGTGCCTTGGTGCGTAGGGAAATTTGACTAGAGTTCCATACTGAACACAACATTCCAAAGGCGCTGCGGGCTTTACTTATTCTGCAATTAACATCCAAATCTGTTCCTCCGTCTGACGATACAGAACTTCCTAGATAGATGAACTGTTTGACCTCCTCAATGGGCGTCTGTCTCAGAATAATGGGCTGATGTGCTGAGCGGCCAGTGTGCATTATTTTGGTTTTGTTGCAATTGATCCTAAGACCAGCCAACCATTCACTTGCAGTGATTGACACATCTCGTTCATCCCGCTGTTGGTACTTGCCAGAAAACAGATATCGTCAGCATAATCCAAGTGGCTTAGCGTCTCTAAAGGTTTCTATTGGATACCGTGTCTCTCAGTTGTACCTACGGTGGCAGTCAGTACATCGTCTATCGCCAGTAAAAACAGGAATGGCGACAGAATATCCCCTTGCCTTACTCCCTGTCGCACTTCGAAAGAGTCAGAGAGCTGTCTATTATGTAGAACGAAGCATCTTGCGGCATGATAGGACTCCTTTATAACAGCAACAATCTTCGGGGGAATCCCTCTCCTATCTAAGGATTTCCAGATCCATTCGCGGTTAACTCGGTCAAAGGCCTTCTCAAAGTGTACGAACGAAGCAGTAACACCGCGTAAAACGTGGCCACAGCTGAAGTATCTGGCCGCAGATCGGGAAGGATGGAGGAAGTTTGTCGCCGCCTTATGCCCCAACCGGTGATGAAGGACTTGAAGAAGACACTTGTTAAATTTATCTTCTAACCAGAGTATATTTCTCTAACTTTCATTCCGGTAAAAATCCAGAAATCTATTAATCTCGATTTCGATGCGTTTTAGTGTTATCACTTTAAAAAGAAGAATTTCGTTAACGCTCAATCATTTCTCACCGTGTATATTTGCATATCTAAGTAGTTTATATAGTTATAAACAAGTTGCGCGGGTGTTGCCTACATACAGCCCTGGCCAAAAGACTCGCAGATGATTACATTGGGTGTCCAGTGAGACGCCGAGTCGCAATTTGGTCATAAATGTTAAATGTCGACGTTGACCAAAAAAAAAAAAAAACGAAACAAAAACTGGACAAGTGCACCATATATGGCTGTGGGGCCTACATAGTACGGGTTATGCGTTGAAGACATGAGGCGTTGGCCAAATTGAAGATACTTTAGCTATGCTTAGAGACTCGTAGTCGTATTTGGTGGAATGCCATGCAAAACAAAAGCAAACAACAGTAGCCACATCCGCTGTCAGCTTTGAAAATTAACGCAGTTATTCACGCAATTATGTGGCCCAGTCAAGCCAAAGCCCTGCTGGAATTCCTTTCTGCGGGAATAACAATAACAACGACGATCAGCATGAAATGTGCGCATTAGTCGTGGTCAACGCCGCCATCAGAGCTAATTGTCCATGCTCCGGCTTAGACAGGGGCGGCAGCGCTCAACATTTTCGGGGTACAAAGTATCCACTCTATAGCGAGCAACCCAAGACCCCCCGACGGCAGCCGCCACTGCTGACGATGCTGCCGCCAAAAAATGTTAAAGCTTTCAATTTTATGAGCTCACACGGCGACTCTCTACACAAGTCCACAAAAAGCAAAAGTGTGTCTGGAAGAGTGGTCCAAGTTAAACCCCACCCTGCCGGCGCAGCGCTGCCTGATCTTCGGCTCGCATCATTATGATTCGCATGCGGATTATACAAATTTGGTTATTATTTCTTATATGCATGCTGCTCTTTATGAGACATTTTTTTTTTTTTGGAGTCTGCTACAAAAGCAAAACAAACTCAATTCCATTTTGGTGAATTCGTTATGCTGTCGGTATTTGGGGGCTACTGTTTCGAATTTTTCAAGTCGCCAAATAATTTTAATGATCTTGCACAGCTCAAGTACTAAATTAACTTAAGAGCTTTGTCGCGCGATCTCAAAACGAATTGGGTCTTGGGTCTCCCTCTCTACTGAAAATGATTTATTGCATTCTTGAGCCTAAGCTAAAGTGACAGCTTTTGATTTCAGTAGCGTTACTTTAAAAGGAATGTCAAAATCGAAAGAGTTGGCCAAAGATGCGCTAAAGTGCCTTAAAAGCTCTTAGCTGGGCTGCGAGCTCAATCCATTAGGACAAATCAATTTGGATAGTAAATTTTAGGCAGATTATAGCTTAAAGATAAGCAGTGGAGTGCTGTTAAAAGGCATGAGGAAGATAAGTTGAAAATGAACTTAGTACAAAGCTTTTATGAGAAGAAGCAATAAAAATGAGTTCCCGGAACTAGAATTATAGATTTTGAAAATCAGTCAAGTATTGTTTAAACTTTTAGCATTAGTGCGGTTGTATATAGGCCAAGTTTGTCCCAAGCGGTACGGATTATTTAAATCCTGAATCCACACAGGTAAAGCAGCACAGGAGAAACATCGATGTTTTCGTTGCTTTTGATTGGGAGATTGAAGTTTATGGAAGTTTCAAAATTGAAATTGACGGCCGGAACGGAGCATTAATTCCATATATCATCTTCATATAAGCCTCGATATATCGTTACAGCGATGTTATCGATGCTTTAATTGGAATATCGAAGTATATTTGACTTATTTTTTTGCCCAAAATTTTCGTCTCACAATTTAAAAATACGGGCGGAATGGAATAATAATAATAATTGCTTCTATTATCTTAATAAAAGCCTCGATATATCAATACAAACTTCGATGATTTCGATACTTTTCATTTGAATATCGAAGTAAAGAGACATTTTTTTTTCGACCGTAATAAGAGATAATCAGAATATTCTTCTTCTTCTTATGTGGCCATAACAACCCGATTACCGGATTACGGCCTGCCTTAAAACATCTCTCTAGGCGCCTCTGCATTGCGCGCCTTCTCCAGTTGGTCACACCAAGCGAAGACAGGGCCCCTTCCACTTGGTCTTTCCAACGCAAACACAGTCGTCCTCTCCGCCGACGGCCGCTGACTACCGCATCGAACACACGTCTAGCTGGAGCATCCTCGTCCATCCTAGCGACATGCCCGAGCCAGCGAAGCCGCTGGATGTTGATACGCTGAGCAATGTCCATGTCGTTGAGAGCTCATACAGCTCCTGGTTGGTGCGGATGCGGTAGTCATCGCCAACTCGAATAGGACCAAAGATCTTGCGCAGTACTTTCCTCTCGGAAACTCCCAAGGCAGCTGCATCAGTTAGCGACACGGTCCAGGCTTCCGCGCCGTAAAGAAGCACTGGATGGATGAGTGCCTTGTAGAGTGATAGTTTTGTCGCGCGAGAGATGTCTACTACTCAATTGCCTATTGAGACCGAAATAGCACCTGTTGGCAAGAGTGATTCTGCGCTTGATCTCCAGGCTGACATCGTTGTCGGTGGTCAGAATATTAATACCTTAAATAATTTGAATAAAAACCCCGATGTATCGATACTTCAATGTTCTTGATGCAATTAATTGGAATATCAAAGCATATGAGAGTTTTTTTCGCCGATATTTTTCCTCACACAAATTCAAGACGAATATAAGCCTCGATATATCGATAGACAGATGTTTTCGATGCTTTTAATTTGAATATTGAAGTTTGAAAGTTTTTTGATCTTATGCAAGTTTTTTTAGAATTTCCGAATTTTTATCTCACAATTTAAATAGACAGCCAGAATATTCATTCCTTATATTACCTTAACATAAGCCTCGATATCGATATATCGATGCTTTCCATTTAAAAGCGCCGAGAACAACGTTGTTATTTTTAGCGCTGCTCTAAAGTTTGGATTTTTACTAAAACGCCATTTCTGCTTGTACAGTAAGTTCTTGGATCCATCCTTGAAGTACCTGTCTTGATGTCTGCTGCTTCCTAAAGATAATCCTGCTCACTGGAAATCATGTTATTGTATTATTATTATAACAATTGGCTTGATCTTTAGCTTTCTAAACACTCCAGCATTAAGCCAGCAAAGTCCAAACTGGCACTTCTTTTTTTCTAGGTTTCTAGTTTTCGTAAAGTGCCAATTCAGCTTAAACAGTACGTTCTTGAGGCCATACTTGAAGAAGTTTCTGTCTTAAGTGTAAAAAGTTGTAAGGTTTTTCTATGAAAAGCCCGCTCTTTGCTCCACAAAGATAATCCTGCTCGCTGGGAATCTTGTTTTTATTATAAAAATTGGCTTGATTCGAAGCGTTCTAAGAACTCTTGTATTAAGCCAGCAGAGTCCAAACTGGCCCTTCTTGTTTTGTAGCTTTCAATTTATAGTAAAACGCCAATTCAGCTTATACACTAAGTTCTTAAGTCCATCCTTGACGAAATTTCTGACTTAAGTGTAAAAAGTTTTAAGCTTTTACTATGAAAATCCTGCTCTTGATAACTGTATGATGCCAGCACCTCCACAAAAAGAATCCTGCTCGCTGGAAATCTTGTTATTAATATTTTAACAATTGGCTTGATTCTGAGCTTTCTAAGAACTCTTGTATTAAGCCAGCATAGTCCGAACTGCCCCTTCTTGTTTTTCTTTGAAAAGCGTATTTCGGATAAAAGAGTTCATGGTATTAAGAAGGAAATAAAATAAATCATATATAAAAGTGTTTTGTATTATTCGTATTGCATTACAAAAAAAATCCACTTTCTTATTAAACGCCAGAGGTTTAAGCCTTTGCTTTGAACAGCTTGCTCAGGTTAAGTGATTTCTAGGAATGCTGCTCCTTCACAAAGACGGACTTGCACGCTGGAAATCATCTTATTTTTATTACAATATAAATGAATAGCTTGATTCTTAGAGTTCTGAGAAAGCTGGCATTAACAAGTAGAGAACAAACTGGGGTGGTAATAAGTTCATTTATTTCTTATGAATAGAATATACAAGAAAAGAGATTTCAAGGAATTAATAAATATTACGCATTTATATTAAACGATAAGCACAATATATATATATTGATTAATATTAATGTATAATTTTAATTAATATGAGTATTTTTTGATTTAATTAGCTATATGGTATAACTAATTATATAAATTTCTAAGAAATGCATATAGTTTTAGGTATATAACTATTCCGCGCTCCATTATATGTAAGTCAGCGCCCAAAATTTTTATATGCACTAATTTTTGATATCTTTATAGTCTAGAGCGATAGCTATATGGCAAAAGGCCTTAAAACGATGTGGAATAAAGATAGCTGGATTCATTTTCAGCAGGATAATACTTTTAAACCAGAAATTAGCATCTTGGCAAAAGTTTTGTTTTCATAATGAAAGAATTCGATTGCATGAGAATTTTTAAAGATATAGTCAAAAATTGCTTGATTTTAGATCATCATGGCAGCTATACTGCACAAAACAATAAGACTAACGAATAAATAAATGTTTGATATTTTTAAAAAATATACTCCGACTTCCTAATACCCAACATCATTTAAATAATAAACAAGCTAGATATTTTAGCACAAGAGAGCCTAATAAACTCACAAATTTTCTCAAAATATAGCCTGATCGAAAAGTTAAAAGCTTAAGCACCAATTTTACTATATAGAATCAATTGAGCCTCATAAACGAAAAAATGTTAACATTCTTATATAATATGCCCCAAACCCCAAAATTCGAAATCAATTAAATAATACAAAAGCTGGAGCCACCAATTTCTATATTAGACTCAAGTGAGCCTAATGAATAAGCCAACTTTGACGTTTTCACAAAATGTGTTCCTAGCCATTTTATATTATTATCTTAAAAACCTTTACGACTCTCCATGTATAAATGTAAAATTGTTTCCAAAATTATTTATTTTTTCGAAAAAATTTTTACATATTTTTTACTTTGTGTTTCGTTTTTGGCCTAGTCTGAATGGGACAACACTTTAAGCAAATTAAGCAACTTTTTAAGCAATTAAAGAATATTAAACTTTTCGTAATTTTCGGAAAAATTTAATTTTTTGTCTAAATTTAACAATTTAAAAAAAAAATGTTTCATACATCTTTATACAAAAAAATTATTCATCTAAAACTTTTGATTTTTAAAACCAATTGACATTTTTCACAAGAATTCCTATTGTTTCTAAATTTTTTCTACGATTTTGAGAAGACAGCACATTTTTTTTCTAATCGATAGATCTTTACGAGCCATGAAAAAAAATGTATGAAAAATTGTTTTATTTTTATATTAAAATTCGGCTTTACAAAGCAGTACTCAAGCCGGTCTGGACGTATGCAATGCAGCTCTGGGGGACGGCGAGCAATTCAAATATCGAAATCCTGCAAAGATATCAATCTATAACTCTAAGAAACATTGCAGGCGCTCCTTGGTACGTAACCAACAAAGAACTACACAAAGATTTGAATGTTCCTTTTGTCAAAGATGAAATAAGACTGTCAAACCATGAAAATTCGTTGGCTATTAACCTACTAGACAATAGTATGGATGTTAGACGTCTAAATAGATTTCATATTCTGGACCTTCCAGATCGATTTGTATAATAATGTATAATAACTTCTAGGAAATAGTTTTGTTGTATATTGATTGGACTCACTGGAGCACAATCAATCCTGCCATTTTTGTGTTTACTTATAAAATTTGCTGATTGTCTCATATGACAGATTGCAAATAAAATAAAAAAAATTTGTATATTAACATTCTAAATAACATATAACTTCTCTCCAAAATTTTGCTCAAAATTATGAAAAATTTCATATGAATGTACAAATTGAGCCCAAGCCGAAAATTTGACAAAAATATATTTTAATTATAGTCGATTTGTAATGCAATTATCTATAGTTTAGGAAAAATCATTATCAAAATGTGTTTAGTACAACCAGAGATATTAGCTTTTAAGTAAAGACACTTTATTTTTAATTTCGAAAAATGGTTTTCTGCAAATATCTTGAAATCCCTTCTATGTAAAAATTGTTGGACTATATTTTCGGTTTTAGCATTTTTCTACGAAAATTACTAAAAAATTAGTATCTATAATTAAAATTACGATAATTATTAATTCATATATATATATTTCAATCACACTCCAAGTTATGCCGCTAAGCACGCTTGCAGGCATGTTTTTCTTCTGTCAAGAAGAAAATTCTTATGAATTTATCGGTTGATTAAAAAAAAAGCTATATATTTATCTTCTAAGATGCAATGCCTCCAATATATAATATTTATTTATTAATCAAGAGCTTACTCTTATAATATATCCAATAAGACAATAAATATCTTATATTTCATTTGCTGATATTGATATTTATACTCTTTAACCTAAAAAAATTGGAATAATTTTTTCAACAGTTTGATTCTAACATTCTATGCTCATATGTATAAATTAGCTTCCCACACTGAAAGAATTTGCTGATCTGAAAGCCAATATGAAGGCATTGAGGTATTTACATTTGCTATTGCGTTGAGGAGTTGCAAAGTTGCGCAAAAAATTCAACTAACTAAAGCGTGAACGCCCTTTTTGTTAGGCAGCTGAGTTTGTGCGTCGGTCTTCCCCATGTTACTTCATAGCTTCCCACACTGAAAGAATTTGCTGATATAAAAGCAAATATGAAAGTTTTGAGATATTCACATTTGCTATTGCGTTGAAGAGTTGCAAAGTTGCACAAAAAATGCAACTAACTAAAGCGTGAACGCCCTTTTTGCAAGGCAGCTGCGTTTTTGCGTCGGCCTTCCCCATGTTACTTCAAAGTAATGGTTTCCTAATTTAGTAAATAAAATGCATAATATTGACTTGATTAACTGCTTTATTATTTTTTTTTCCGTTAAAGGGTTCCTCACAGAGAGGTGGGGCGCTGCGACCAAAAGGTCTTTTGTACCATACCCTAAGGTTAAAACAAAAGACTTTCCGCTTTCCGCATGAATAGCAGCAGGTCTTTTGTTGGTATTGACCTGAGATGGAAGGGAGTAATCCGTTCCTTTCCCATGAGACAGGTTCTGTCCATACCAGCGCCGGGCAGTCACAGAGAATATGTTTGGTGGTTTCATTGTCTTCTAGACAGAGCCTGCACTCTGAAGAGTCCGATAGGCCTATTTTCTGTAGATGGTATCTGCAGAGGTATCTTAAGGTATTTGGTGATGGCCAGATAGCTTAACAGCTTTAAATCCCTTTTAATTATTAAAATAATTTTTTTTTGCTGCTACTAACTATAAGATTTAGAAAAATTGTAGTGTTGAAAAAGGCTGCGTATTTCTCCTAAGCTCTACTAAACTCAATAGCTAAAAATTACCAAAGATTTCTATAGATAGTAAAAACTCAGTACTGTATATTTTGCTGTTGCAAAAGTGCTCTTTTTTCAGAGAGCGTGAATACCCTAAATAATCAGAAATAAAGTGATGTAAAATATTTATACTTTGTTATATTGACTACAACGTTTCTGTTGTGATTTAAGGAAACCAAAGTTTACTTAAATTAAGGAAACCATAATAACCGAATCTGACTCTATCTGCCAAAACGGCTGTAGAATCGAAAATACTGGGAATATCCTTTCAAAAATTTGGCAGTATATTCTTAAAAGCTTGTACTTTCGAAATATATGGAAGAAAATAATTCGATTTTTCGAAAATTCTAGACCACCGGGACCCCTTAAATTTGCTTGGAAAAAATCTTAATTTTAATTTTAGTTTTCAATTGAAATATATGAAAGTTGGGTTTTATTTAATATTTAAAAATGATTTATAATATAATAATAATACTAGAGAAAAGAGAAAGTGATTCTCTTACGACACACCTAGGCCTACAATAGGCCTGTTGTTATTAATAATACTATAACTAATAACAAATTATGATTACTAGTAACTAGATCTTAAACACTAATTGTTTTATATTAAATACTTATGAGGAGTACTTACCAATTTATTTAATTTGTTGCTTATCGCTTCGATAGTTTCATAGAACTGCACTTATAATATAATATTATTATTATTTATAGTCTAAGAAGTTCAAAAGCTTTTTAAAAACACACGTATTCAACTATTTTTATTTGAGTATTATATTTTATTTCGTAGGTATGAGTTTTTTTTTTTTGAGTTATTGTTTATACTTAATTTTTAATAAAGTTTATTTTACAAGTATAGACGCTTAGTTTGAAGATAACACTTATATTTTTTATATTATATATAATTTTATATTTATATATATCAATAATATATATTTCTACATGCATTTATATGTTAAATTTATTAAAATGTACTTGATTTTAATATTAAAAATTGTGCGTATGTAATATATTAATAACTGTGCGCTTATGTTTTATAAATGTTTATTTTACTTTATTTAACTTTAATTAGTTTATCAAAAAAAAAAAGTTAAAAACTTGTAAGAAACTGACTGATTAATATTTTATGCACTTATGTTGTTAGTTTTTTTGCAATTGTTGCTAAAATACTTAATTACACATTACACATACGCACTGTGCGCCAGGGTTGAGCACTCAAAATCTATTGCGTTTTAAAAGAATCCTGAGCTCTTTTTATAGAGATGCTTTTAAACGTTGTTGCTGGTTTGTTAACACTTCTTTGCATTCCCAATGCCCCACCAAGCCCACACAAAAACAAAACTGATACTATATGCCACAAGAGGCAGAGATCTATAATATTTTGAATTTTTGTATATTCTTGCAGAGATGGCACGTTCAATGCAGGCTGACGCTCGTCCAGTAACTGATTTGCATTGAAAAAGTGCCACTGGTGGCTGCACTGGTCGTGCAACACGAGAGGCTAGCTGCATGCCACACGATTGCCACGATTGGCATTCGCGCCACACGAAAGGATGCTGCGTTGCTTGGAGCCCGAGCCGATGCCAGGGAGCAGCAGGCTCGGCCGCTCGTTGGGCACGAGCTATGAGCTTAGGACTTGCAAGGTTTTTTTTTTATTTTTGCACGAAGTGGCTGCAATTTTTTTTGCATCTTGTGTGGGTTTTCAGGACTCAGGACTCTATTGCAGCAATTGGCGTTACTTTGGTGTATACTTTATTGAAAATGTTCGAAAGAAGTCCAAAATTTTGCAAGTACGTTAAGTCCAGACTTGAATGCAGCCCAGGCAATTCAATTTGGCCCTGACCATGACCATGAATGTGTGCACATGTGTGCGCGTGTGTTTGTGTGTGTGTGTATACCAAGGACGCTCTAGCCAATGAATGGCTGTCGTTCAAGGTCAGCATTTTGACGGCCATTTTGAAAACGTTGCAATGCAACTATGGCCGCCTACGAGCTGCTGCAACGGATATGCAAGCGGCTGCGCCAATAAACTGTCCTGACACAGCTCCAAGAGGCAGTCTCTGGCAGCCTTGGGAGGCGTGACCTCGACATTGACATTGAAATTGCTCCAGAGAGGGTTGCAGCAATGTTATGCAGCTGCAACATGCAAACTTAACGCCCCTTTTCGGCACAGAGTTGCCTTTATGCCTGCAGCTTTGGCAGTTATTTTTTTGAATTTAAATTCAAAATTGTTTAATTTATTTTTGGCTTTAATTTTAATTAAATTCCTGCCGGTTTGTAGCCTTTTTAGCAGCAAACTCATTTCGTTTAGTGCGCCATAAATTAATCAGTGAAAACAATAAAGATTTCAATATAATTTTCAACGACATCCGGTCGCTTGATCTCTCACTTGGCCACTTCGCGCTCAGCCACATATGGGCAGCACATAAAAAACTATGTATATATTTTATATATATATAAATGTACTTATATATAAATGCCTTAATACAACAGACAGTTGCTATTGTTTGCCCAAAATGAAATGCTTGAAATTCATTCAGAAATAAAATGTTAGCTGCTTGTGAATCATTTGAATCATTGAAGAAAACAAAAAAAAAAATGGCAATACAAGCTGCCATTCAATAAAGCGTTTCACATGCGTACATATATATTGTACATATGTAAGAAATATATTGGCTGCTTGTATATAACTATCTATATATGTGGCTATGTATGATATAAGCGCAAAAATAAAAATAAATTAAATTTCATTGCTCGGCGCGAGCATTTCAAATATGTTTTCATTGAACAAAATGCTCGCTCGGGCACAAAAATTGTAAAAAAGTGCACGATATATGTTTATATACAATACATAATATACCATACAATTATGTATTGTATATGTACAAATCACATTGGCGCTGATTTTGAGTGCCTGTTGTGCTTGCCTGCTTCTGTATATAATGTACAACAGCAACCACAAAAAAAAAAATGTTGCCTCTGACGTCACAAGTGTCCTAGATAATCTAGCGAGCACGTCGAGGTGAAATGTATAAACATGAACTCATGGCAATTTTAGACGTAACCACACAGCATCCAAAAGCCAGCAAACAAAAACACCTTTGGGCTGACTAAACAACGGCTAATACAGGCCAATAGCCAGCCCATTAGCCCATTCACAAAAGATACAGATACATTTGCAGAGAGAGTGAGAGTTGAGCCAGGAGCTGCTGCTAACAATGTTGGCCATCAAGGACGCCATCATAAATTGGGATTTTTGGAAAGGTGAAATTTTACCAAAACTGGGTAAGGCTGCTCTAAATTAAAAACAATTCAAGTTACAAATTATTACTGTCCGTCAGCTGGTGGTGTCACAAGGGGAATTACGTGTAACCCTAAACTTGGGTACGCGCCGTAATTGTGACACACTTCTGGAAGTGCGACTATACTCTCCACGTAAGGGCGGCTGGAAGCAGGCCCATGTCTCTGCCATGGGTGCTGACGAATGGTAGTTCGGGCGAGAGAAGAAAACTCTATAAAATTACCCCAAATCCAAGGTGGAACAGCAAAAGCCGAGGGATGCATGGCTGAGGAGGTCTCAGTCATCACTTTGCGAACTCTGGATACCTGCCGACCTCCAGTTATGAATTCGTCAAACAAAACAAACAAAAACCAAAGAGAAAACCTGAGAACGTAACTCGACAAAATACGATAGGGAATAACATCCCAAAAAATGCAGCTCAATGCGCGGTGAGGAAGAAACCAGAAGGTGTTCTTTCCATCGCGTACTGTGCCAAGGCAAGGGCAAGACGGCAAACCCACCGTCTTCCCTAGATTCTGGGGGAAGGTAGTCCAACCCGTCCTCGGACGTAAAAATGGAACAAAAATGTTTCGCTTCAGAGTCCAAAATGACTTTTAAGGTTCTTTCAGGCAGCCGGATGGCTTCCTCAAACATAGTTCACTGGCTGTGCAGTACTATTGTTAGACCCATTCTCATGTATGAAGTCTCTATCTGGTGGCCTACTTTAGATAAGGGGACCAACCTTTAAAAGTTAAGTAAGGTTCAGCGAACCGTCGAACTTACAATTAGTGGTGCTCTACGCTACACACCAAACGAAGCATTAGATGCTATTCTTAACCTCCTATCACTGAACAAGGTGGGGAAACAACAAGCCATTCTATCAGCTTTACGCATGAGAGAGGCGTAAAAATGGAATAATCAATATGTTGGTCATGCAAAGATTCTTAAGGTGAACTCACTTATCCCCGAAAGTACAGACTACTGTATATCGCAGGAACATTTGACAACCAAATTCAGAGCTTATATTCCAGCCAGAGAGAAGTGGAATACAGGTGCATCAGGCCCAGTGGGCTCGATAAAGGTATACACGGACGGTTCCAAGCTAGACGACCGTGTAGGGGGAGGCTTCTACGTTGAGGATTTCAACATTAGAATTGCTTTTCGGCTCCCGGACCACTGCAGTGTATTTTAGGCAGAGGTCATAGCAATCCGGAGGCGTTAATAACAATATGAAACCTACAAGTTCAAGAACATCTGTATATATTCGAACAGCCAGCACTTAGAACAGAGTTGGACTCTGCCTTTTAAGGTTTATTCAGGCAGCAGGATAGCTTGCTCACCTTTCGTAGGAGACCTCTCAAGTGGGGAAGAGCGATGAATAAGCTCACTCTAGCGGTATCGCAGAGGGCCCAACTGCCGCCCTAACCTAACCTGCAAATAATTAATACAACAAATTATCATCTCTTCTAATCACATCTACAAAATACAAAGACGCGATTGACCCAAACGAATAAGCAAAGTTATTCTAAAGATACTGATGGAGTACAAAGCTTGTGCTTATACTCACAGTAGAGTTTAGCTTAGGAATACATCCACCTGCATAGGAAGTGGCTCGCAGAAAGATCGCTCTGAACCCAGCTAGGTGCAAGACCGTGCTATATAACCTAAGAAGAAAGACGACCCACACGAATCCAACATAGGGCCTTCCGACTTATCAAACGTTGCCAATGGTTCATAAGAAATTAGACCTGACTCCACAATCTCATACTGAAGACCGTGTTTCTTCGAATCAAAAAAAACACGACAGGCGATAAAACGAACGTCTGGCAGGGCAACACAATATCTGACGAAATGGTCGAAAACCGATGAAGAAGATAGAAAAGTAGTCTTTTAGACAGGAATGTTGTCATTGTCATATAATGCCAGTCAATAACAGGTATTATTATTTTAAAAATAAAATTTGCGAAACTCTAATCAATCAAGATTTTACTGTCCAGCTGCGATCTTAGGCCATTTTGTAAAATTTTAAGATTCTAGTTCCAGATTCGCGGTTAGCGACCTCGAAAATCCATATTTGCTTACTCAACTCGAATTTTAAACTCAAAAATGAAAAACATATTTTAGACCTCCATTGGGGAATTCCACCATATTGAAATTTAAGCCATTATGTGATTTTGAAATAGTAGCCCCAATTTCGGGTTGAGTGACCCCGAAAACCCATATTTGCATACCCAATTCGAGTTGGGACAAAAATGATAAACACATCTTAGGCTACCATTTTGAATTTTAGATCGTTTTAAAAATCTAACTCCGGACTCGTAATTAGGGACCCCAAAAGTCTACATTACCGTAGCTACGCAACTTGAGTTTTAAACACAATTAAGTACACCATTTTTAAATTTTGAATAAAAGACCATATAAAAGGAGTTGCAATTATATTTTTTTGAGATTAAGATAAAATAATACTAATAATGTAATAAACTTGTTGGTTAACGACAACATTGAAATAAAAGCGAAAAACCAAAATTAAGAAAATAGAATTAAGAAAAAAAATTTTTATATAATTTTTAGGAATACAATTGTCGACTTAATGTAGACACTGATTAAACTAGATGTGAATTTTAAACAACAACAAACGAAAAATGTTCTCTTACTCAATCTTCAAAGTTTATATATAATATATCAGTACAACAGCTAACAGCGAATATTGGGTGGGCCATCTGTTGGTTTATTTGTAAATTATTTACATTTTTAACACCCGACGAAAAAGAGGAGTGTTATAAGTTTGACGTGTCTGTCTGTTTGTCTGTCTATGGCATCATAACTCCCGAACGCATGCAGT
This sequence comes from Chymomyza amoena, assembly GCA_037043745.1. Lineage (NCBI taxonomy): Eukaryota > Metazoa > Arthropoda > Insecta > Diptera > Drosophilidae > Chymomyza > Chymomyza amoena. Next base: position 279,780 of record JBAMAX010001997.1, read on the forward strand.
GATTTCAATTTTTTGTATTAAAAGTGACTTATGTGCGAGTGTTCCTAGACATGCTTGATGAAAATCGGTTGAGCCGTTTAAAAGTTGTGGGGAGTGAAAGTGGGGAGGATATCCGAATGTCTGCAAATATACTCGGATGGGGTCTCAAATAAGTATATTATAATATACTAAAGAGTAACTTAACCTAACCCACCTATAAAAAGTATGAAATAAAAAATTAAATTAAAAATTTAAAAAACCCCCGACACAAGAACTTAAATAACTTCCCTTTAAAAAGTAAAAAATAATAAAAGAAACTTAATGTTAAAGTACCTAAGAATCTATTAATAATTCTAAAAAATACGTCGCGTTGGGGGACCGCTCCTAAACTAACAATTTAAATACAAATAGTCTAATTAAGCAACAAAGATGAACTTAAAAACAAAATTAAGAAAATACTTTAAAAACTTTCATAGAATTACTTCAAAAAATTTGCATGTAAGATACGACCGTCAACGACGTCTGCCGTCGCGTGTCCCCCAACGCGACGAATTTTTTTAGAATTATTAATAGATTCTTAGGTACTTTAACATTAAGTTTCTTTTTGTATGTATGTACATATATACCATATTCAAGTTTGAACTATGTACTTATTTATGTATAAAAAATAAATCGCCGAAACAGCCAGAATCGCTGGGTCCCGTATGCGAACATCGTAATTTTCGATAAATTTTTCCCAATACGCTGAATATCAAAATATTAGCAATAAAAATATCATAATTTTCTTATTATAACTTTCATATTATTTCTTTTTTCAGACGTTGGCAGTGAGTTTGAGACCGAAGCCAGACAATTTTAAAATAAAAATATTGCAACTCATAAAAATTTATTAATTTTTTAAAATTTTGAAACATTGATCTTCAAAAAAAAAGGTAAGTTTTGAAAAGAAAATTTTTATAAAATATTGGATGTTACGCAGAACTATTCTGTGATGCATATTTTAGTTTTAATAATAATTTTATGGCTCAAATAAAAATCTAGATATTTTAGATGGACATTAATATTTACTGCTTTTATTAATAAAAAGTTTTGACGATTTCGTCTACAAAATTATATGATACACTAAAAGTTAAAGTTCGGTTATAAATTTTAAGACATATTTTGGAAACGCTGAAAATCTTTTTATTCATGTTAATGGAAACAACATGTTCGACTTTTCATCTTCAATGATTAAATCTGGCCCTGAGTAATAATTATAAGATTTTCGGCAGATGCTGATAGTGTTAATATTTACGCAAGCCTTACTTTGCTCCTCAACTGCAATTGCATCTTATTTTGAAAAGTTAGCTTCTTTGGTAATATAGGTTATTAAAACCACCATAGAAATAATTTTTTTCGTATATTTGTCGGCATAAAGGACCTCAGCGATTTTAATTCTTTGGGTCATTCTAAGCTACTATGGTCTAATATTAATATCATAATAGTTTTTGTTTTAAATATTCAAAAATCGACTTAGACCTTCCATTTGTCGACTTTCGCTGCAGGAAACCGGAAACGAAAAAAATTCCAAGGCAGCGTATTGGGAAAAATTCATAGAAAATTACAATGTTCGCATACGGGACTCAGCGATGCTGGCTGTTTTTTATACGTAAATAAGTTCAAACTTGAATATTGTATTCATACATACATACAAAATGTGAATAATTTACAAATAAATCGACAGATTGCCCACCCTATATTCGCTGTTAGCTGTTGTACTGATATACTATATATAAACTTTGAAGAGTGAGTAAGAGAACATTTTTCGTTTGTTGTTGTTTAAAATTCACATCTAGTTTAATCAGTATCTACATGAAGTGGACAATTGTATTTCTACAAATTATCTGCAATTTTTTTTTCTTAAGTTATATTTTCTTAGTTTTGGTTTGTCAATTTTAGCTCAATATTATCGTAAATCCTGGAATAGATGGCTAACATCTTATTTTATCAATGCAAAGATTTTTTTATCGTATTGTAGTATTTTGTATAAATTATATTTAATTTTGTTTTTTTCACTTTCACTTGCTCTTTACTCAGGTGATCTTTACTCTGTGGAGTGGAGTGGGGTGGAGTGGAGTGAAGTGAGCAACTGAGCTAACTCTTCAAAGTGAGTCATGTTTACACAAATTTGGAACTTATAACGATTAAACTTAATAATGTATCTGTTTTGCTGAAAAAGGTAAAAAATATTAATTAGATCCACGCGTAAAGTCTTCATAAGTCGTCATCTGTATCTTCTTCTTGGTTGATATTTTCATCCTTCGAATTTTCAGAGCTAGGTTTATCTTCAGTGGGAGCTGGCGGAGTCGTAGTATCCTCGTTGTCCTGGGAATCATCATGTTTGGAGCTGTCGGCTTCACTGTGTCTTCTATTGGCTTTGCTTTCTTCCTCAAAGGCTCCGAACTAGCACCATCTTCGGAGCGTTTGCCTTTTTGGGCATCGACAAGTTCAGACTCCGTCTCTGGTTCCAGAGCCATTTCAGAAACATTTTGGGCATTTTGCTCTGAAGCTGCGGCATTTGCTCCGGCCTCGGAAGTGGTAAGTGGTCCACCTTTTTTTGGAGAACGCACCACATTTTCTTCTTCTTTTTCGGTGCGTTTCCTTTTAGAGGCACTGCAAGCTTTCGACTTCTTATATAAATAAAAATAAATATTCAATTTTTTGAAGTTTTTTTTTCCATTAAATTTCTATTTAGAATCTGTCAAAAACTTTTCGTAAATTACAATATATAAAATTATTTTAACTATAACAAGAAATTTTAATATTTCTACAAGTTTGGCTGTTATCCGTTAAATTTCAAGCAAGATTGGAGAAATTCCAATGAAATTTTTTTTTGTAAAACTTAAGGTCGCAGAGAATCAATTACTTGAGACCGTCAAATGTTTTACTCGATAATTAATTTTTCGATAAACTATACTAATGCCATTTGACTTCAATTTTTAAATTTCTTCTAGTTATTATAATTAAGTGGAATATTTTGCGGCTATGTCTTTATTTTTCTATTTATCTGATCTTAATAAGGAGGGCTTCATTTTGTTTAAGTAGGTAAATTGGTTATGGCGGCATTCTGGACTTAGCGTCCCAACTCACTTAGGCCAAGAACAGGAGCTTTTTTGGAAATTTAATTTCACCAAATTTCCTTTAAAATGGTTAAACGAAAATTGCTAGGAATAAGGTTTTCTCTCTGGAAAGCAGATACTTACATATTTGACATACCCTGCAGTTCGGCTCAGGCCAGAATTAGTAATGAAATCATGACCGAATTTTTAGTACCAGTCATGAATCTGCGCATTCATTCTTCACCGAATCTAACACAAGCATATAATAGGCGTTAAAGACTGGCCCTTATCCCAACCAAGAGCTCTCAGCTCCTATCCTCTTTTTTGGATTTGTTGAGTTTGGATAGACATTTCAATATGGAAAGATTTCACAAGAGCTTCCAAATTGTTGAAATTTTCATCAAAATAATGGTTTAATTCGTCAAACAGAATCAATAAATACAATTTTATGCTGATGACCATTAACCTGATCCTTATATTAAACCATTATGGCAATTTCAAAATTATTTTTCTAAATTTGTGAGTTGCGTACAAAGCTCATACTACCTCCAAAAAAATCATACACTGTTAGATGTCAAAAAGGTATCGAGTATTTATCGCTTGCATCGCGACTAGTTGTTGCTATTTATAAAATGTTTGTTTTTCAATTTGACTTTTATTTCTCCTTTTAATGTAAGCCCTCACTTACACAAACACACTTACACTCACACACACACACTCACGAGCCGCAACGATACAGCGATAAGCATTTAAGCTGGCAAGCTCAAGTGCCCAGAAAAGTCCTTCGCCGTTGATTTTCTCAATGAATCTAAAGCGGCACCCAACCCACACTACCGCCCACTTTTTATCGTCCCAGCCAAACCACACACACACACTCACACATAACAAAAACTTAGCTACCACAGTAACTGTTTGGTGCAGTTCTAGCGCCTGTTGCCCTAGTTCCACATGACGCAACCATGTATATATATATATATATATATACATATATATTCTTTGTACACCAAAAGGGCGCCACATTGTGTTGTGGATGCCATTGAGCAGCGCCTGTGAATGAATACATGTGGTCTGGTCTGGTCTCGTTCTCTCTATATCTCTATAACTTTTATTTTGCTCTCTCCGTGGCGCTCATATTTGTGGCGTCATCGTCATTGAATGCTTTATCCTTCTGTGTTGCTGAGTGAAAATGTCATTCTTGGATTTCTGCTGCTCGCACACACACTCAGACACGCCATTAAGTTCTGTGTGTGTGTGCTTGTCATTGTGTGCGTGCGCCTACCCCAAGGTGAAAATCAATGAATGAACACGTAGCAAAATTTTACTCAATGAAAACCCGCACATTATGGACTCTACTTTTATAAAGCTTTTTAGAAACGACTTATTGCATTTTTTATTTTTATTATTATATGAGTGCCTTAAAAAATACTTTGGCTACGTGACTTGGCAACACGCAGAAAAAAATTGTGAGTTTTATAGTAGCTAAATGGTTTATTAATTATCAGAGGTATGGCTGATACTATTGCAGCACTATACACTTGGTATACTGTAAAAGGAGTAGCACGTTCGTCGTGCTTGACTAGCAGTTATGGTGATGATGGTATAGGCTGGGCCATCTGTTGTTGTGTTTGTTGATTGCATTTTAATCGTATATTTGTGTACATTTATATACCAAATGCATGTTTGAACCTTCACATTGATATATAAAAAATATTATCGTCCAAAGGTCGCCGTGACTAGCTCTACAGCACCGTAAGCGAATATCGTAATTTTCGATAGTTTTTTTTTTTACACAAACACATCTGGCTATTGTCTCATCAATTAAAGCGATGCGGATAATGGTCCATGGGCTTCAATTATTGTCGTCTGAATGCAGATCCGCCCATAAAATACGTGACAAAGTGGTCCTAGCAAAGTGTAATTCTTGCGAACGCTGACTCGTCAATATTCTCGGCAATTCGTCGACACTAGCCTCCACTATACTTTTTTTTACAGAACGATCATTTTCACAGTACGCCTGTAAATACTATACATACGACGTTGTTCGGCTGTCAAGCGATCCAGGGCTAAAACTGAACAGCTTTAAACATGACGTATGGTCGCAAAGCATTCACCTTGTACAGGTATATTCCGAATTATGAGTGTTATAACAACCAAACCAACAGATGACCTACCATATATTTAAGATTTTGACTTATGGCAGTTATAGATAGTCTGTAAGAAATAAATCGCAAACAATTGAATCCTGGAAGCCAGGAATACAGCTTGAATGTTTATGCTGAATATACAACTGCCATTAGATCTCTCTCTCTCTCCTTCATCTGCTGACAAGCCATCCCAAGAAAATCTTCACGGCCAAATGATGGTATTCATAATTAACTTCATAAAATTTATGCAAAATACTTTACTTTTTGTAAATTTTATTATTGAGATAATTTCAAAAAACGGAGCTGGTAAAAAATTTAAAATAAAAATGTTTTAGTAAGTTTGACACACGCTTATTTTAAAACTTCCCCAAGGGGCTGGTAAAAAATTAAAGTGCTATTTATCTTTAGCGCCCTCTATTTCTGAAAATTTCCAAAGAGCTGGTAACATATTTAAAAACATGCTTTTTAGTAACTTTGGCGCCCAGCTAAGTCCAAAAATGTCTCAAGGGGCTTGTAAAAAATGCAAAAACAAAATGTTTGTCTATTAAATTTTGGCACCCTCTAATTCCGTAATTGGCCAAGGGGCTAATAAAAAACAAAGTGATTTTTTTAACTTATCGCCCTCTAATTCCACCAATTTTCAAAAAGCTGGAAAAGAATTAAAAAACAATGTTTTTTTAGTAACTTTGGCGCCCACTAATACCTAAAATTATCCAGGGGCTTGTAAAATATGCAAAAAAAATGGTTTTCCAATAACTTTGGTGCTTTCTGATTCCCAAAATGGCCATGGGCTTGGTTAAATAATGTTAACAATAACTTTTTGTTTAGTAAATTTAAAGAGCTGCACTCTAATTCCAAAAATGCCCAAGGGGCTGGTAAAAATAAGAAATGTTTTTTTTAACTTTAGCGCCCTTTTATTCCGAAAATTGCCAAAGAGCTGGTTAAAAATTTAAAAAACAAACTTTTTAGTAACTTTGGCATCCTCTTATGCCAAAAGCTTTCGAGTGGCTTGTCTAAAATAAATCCAAAAATGTTTTCCAATAACTTTTGTGCGCTCTAAGTCCAAAAATGGACAATGGAATGGTAAAGTGATTGTTTTTGAACTTTAGCACCCTCTGATTCCAAAAATTTCCAAGGAGCTGGTAAAAAATTCAAAAACAACCTTTTTATGGGCTGATAAAAATAAAAAGTATTTTTTAACTTTGGCAACCTCTAATTCCAAAAATTTCCAAGGGGCTGGTATAAAATTACAAAAAAAATACGTTTTTTTTAGTAACTCTGGCCTCCTCTAATTCCAAAATTTTTTTTGGTTACTTTGGCTACTGCCCTAAGTATGAACTTCTGAGTATAGCCTGTCCAAACAAAAGCAACTCGAAATTCAATTTTGAATTTTTTACTGCCTTCAAAGTTTTGGTTACGACTGATGCATTGCGATATAAATGGTCTAAAATATTTATACAAATTATGGTAAACCCTACGGGTAAGGATAAGTTACAATTTTTTGCCTTTAGCTTCTTTAGATAGTTCTGAAAACATTAAATAAGAAAGTATGCAGTCTCCTCTATACCAATAGACTACTAATATGACTAGTACCTGACTAGTACGCCGTACTTCAGAGGTTGTGCCTAAGCATCTATCTATCTATGTTGTCTTTACAATTGGGTATTGCTCTTGGTCGCGAATTATGCCTCGCTAGTGATTTGATCTGGTGAATCCAAGGTTAGGAAGACCCCACATTGCATGTTCTTCCCATAGCAGAGGCAAACATGCCTGTTGTCGACGTCTTTCAAGTGATTTTTGCATCCTCCATTCACGCGGACAACATGGTCAAGCTATCCATTGACTTTGTCAGGGTCGCTGTTCATTTGAAATTGTAAGTCGCCATCCATATTAATCGGTGCAAAGAAGCGTTGAAGTATTTTTCTATCAAATTCCCTTAATATCGCCTTAGTGGATGTTAACAATGTCCACGCATCATCATGGCTATGATAAATGATCTGTAAGGTGTTATTTCTTGAACTCGTTATTGAACTCTTTACAGAACCAAAAGTAACATTGTCTTATGTCCTTGCTGACGTCGTTTTTTGATACAGGCTTTTTTACCTTTATTTGGTACATTTTACACAGCGCCTGGAAACTTATTAGCAAATTTATTTATTGTTGGGATTTGGGTAGATCGAAAAACACGAAAATTAAATCTTTTTCTCTAAAATCCTGTTATCGATATTTTTATACCCTGTACCGTGTGGTACAAAGCGTATATTAAGTTTGCAAGCAAGCCGAAAATGTATGTAATATGTAGAAGGAGTCGTCGGAGACACCCCAAATTTACCTATGTTATAATATGATCAAGATGACTAGAGAATTCGATATACCGATGTCCGTTTGAAAGCCTATATCTCAGAGATGGTAAGAGCTAGAGTAACCAAACTTTCACTTAAGATCCCATAATATTCCATACGAGACAAGTTTATTTTATTTTTTTGATATCGGGGTTACATTATATAGCTCCCATAGGGGTGTTTCAGACGACCTCGAAAAAAAAATAAAAGCTTTAGATGAATAATTCTTTTGTTTATAAAGATATCGTAACCAAATTTAGCATTCGAAAGTTTTTTATAGTTCCCAAGCACTGCACCGAATTTGATTAAAATCGGTTGAATGAATCATATAGCCGATCGGCCAAAATAACTTTTTTTATACAAATTTCGCTATATTTCATTTTTTAATAAAGATATCGTAACCAGATTTGGCATTCAGAAGTTTTTTAGAGTACCCAAGCACTAGTACCAAATTTGAACAAAATCGGTTGACTATATCATATAGCTCCCATAGGGCCGATCTTCCAAAATATCGATTTTTGAAAAAAATTCGTTTTGTTTCGTCTGTTTGTAAAGATATTTGAACTAAAATCGTCATTCAGATCTTTTTTAATGTATTAAAGCACTGTGTCAAATTTGATCGAAATCGGTTGAATATATCATATAGATCCCATAGGAACGAACAGTAAAAAAAAAATACTTGCATAGAAATTCTTTTGTTTTCGGTTTTTTATGAAGGAACCGGATTTTATTGCAAGCTAGTGGTACAGGGTATCCCAAAATCGTCCGCGACCGACTTTACGTACGCCATTTTTTATTGTATTGATATAATATCAAGTAAAAATTATAGAAATTACAAGCAACCAAAGTCGAAAAATAGTGTAATATTCGATAATTATTAAAAATTAAAAGTTTTTAGAAGTCTTTTTGCTATCGAACAAGAATTTTTTAAATATTTTAAAGCTGAAAGAGAATTATTTTACGAACAATTTTGACAAATATCTTCAAAATCAGATAGGAACTGTATATGCCCAAAACATGATTTTCGAAAAAATCCCTACCACTGTGCTTAAGAAAAAATAAAAATGTTGGCCTTTTCGTGATTCTCGACCCAAAATAACCCCTAAAAAAACTCTTTTATACGAAGGTTAATTTTGCGTGTAAACTAGTGTCAATTTAGAAGAAACCTTTCTACGTCTAATAAAATTCGACATAAATGGACTTAAACATTAATAAAAATAATGCAAAACCCTGCAGGAGGAAGAAAAGCATTGTTGATTTTAGACTTTTTGGATCTTCCTTAGAAAGAATACCAATTAAACAATAAATTTCAGTTCAAACGCCTTTTTCGTAGAGCAACATCTATTAAGCTCATTTTTCAAAATATTTAGGAACCAAGAATTTTGTATTTTATTTTTCAAAAATGTAAACTTTGACTCTGGCTCTAAGCAAAACCTAATCTTAAAAAAAAGTCAAATTCTAATAAAATTGTAATTGACAAATCGCAAAGCTGTCTAAATGTCTAAATCTAGCTCAAGCACGCCCAGAAGCATTTATTCAGGCACTTCAACATACATTACCTTGTCGACAGACTACACCACTTACCAAGCCCATACATCCTTTTTGAGCTAATTTGGTGCAAACTTTTGAAGGACTTTGCTGCCAGTGGGCAACAACAGAAAATCATTCAAATGACTGCATTTGCGTCATTCACAAAGTGCTGCAATGCACATATGTACACATACCATGTACATATGTACTCCATACATGCTACTTAAAACTATTCTTTGGCTGCAGTTGCGCCACAATTGTCCTTCCACGCCCATGGCAGGTTGAACGAACTCGTGCCGCAACGCATTTGACCCAGTTTTTGCAGCTAACGCTGCTGGCGTCATGACGCCGCTTCATTCACAACATCCTTAGACGACGCTTCGTTCAATGACACAGCACCAGCACCAGGAGCAGGATTTTGTACATGAATGAAAAAAAAGACCCAACAAAACTGCTACAGTTAGTTTTAACCAGCTGCAGTCGCCAATGCGCATGCCAAGTAGGTCAATAGCCTTACAGAAGGTGACGCCCACGTCACTGCGCTGTGACGTCATGCGTTGACATAGTTTTACAACAGCCATTTATTGTATATTATGCTATACAAGAAGTGGGTTATATTGTGCATAAATATTTCTAAAAATAGTGCATTGTTTAGTCCACCCAAATCCATATTTCAAGTAAAACTCCAGCTTGTTCTTGTTTTGTGTAAAAAGTCGTTTAAAAATTTGATTTAAAACCATTAACACAATTCTAAGAAATACGACTGTAAATAATATAAATTAACTTAACGAAGGATATTTTTTGCGTTAATCGGGCGGCAGCTGAGTTAGAGCACAGCATAGAGCACAAGCAGTCTGTAGTAATTAGTTGTAATCCTGGTTGATCTGGTATTCGTGATGTTCTTGTAGTCTCAAAGCATTTACAAAATCTCAAAGAGTTTCTTCAGTTCAACCATTAACGCCCAATCGGCCTTGATCAAATCGTCACGGAAATAGTCCTTGCAGGCATCAATGCTTTGACGTGAAATCTGAATATAAGAAAAAATAAACAATTAATAATTTATCATTACACTAAGAATTATTTTTTTTTTTTTTTAAATAAAGCGATTGTGGAACGTGCCAGCTCTCATAAGAGCCAGGCAGGATGTGAGTGCGATCATAATGGGAAAAATTTTAAATTTTTGGATTGAAAAATTGTGAACTTTTTTCTTACACTTTAAATTTACATTTTAATTTATAATTTTTTTTTACAGTTTAAAATTTGTAAACTTTTCTAATTTGCAATTTAATTTATATAATATTACGATTTTTAATGTTTGAAAATTAGCGATTTCAGAATCAGTTTCTTGTTATTGGCACATGCTGCTATTGAGATATCTGATTGCCATTCTGTTATCGAGTGTTCCTATCGATATACATGATTGTCTTTAGTTTGTTACCGCCTATTCCTACGTTTTGACAATACACCATAAGCAACTACTAAGCAACTTCGAACAAAAATAATTATTTATGCAAAACAATTTTTTTTTTATTATTTCGAACTTATAATCCACGATCAGCCAATAAATTTATTCGATTTTTTTTTTAATTACACCGTGTCAGGCAAATTAACTTAGATAGTTCTAAAGTAATAACCAATCTAATGACACCAAATTCTAGATTTAAGCTTTAAAAATCCGATCTTGTTTTTATATATCTCTTTGGAATATTAACCAACACCCTTAAGGACTACTCACTAAAAAGTCGTAGAAAGAGTTTTACGATATAAATATTTTTAAAAAATTATTGAGGTACTATAGTCCCCCGAAATTTTTTAAACTTTTTTTTTTCAAGCTCAAGTTCTTTAAGAGTTTATAGACTTTTTTGTAAGCAAGGTTGTAGGATGGCGAGAAACCAGCCTATAAAGCTACAAACTATTCTTTTAACATTCTTTTCTGATATACCTATTTTCAAGCCTGTTGGCAGGGGAGTGTGTGATCAACGGGTGGATTCCCCTGGGCCTATAGTTCTCTAAAAGGCCCTTCTTAATTATTTTTACTTTCCTTTTTTTGGCAACGTAAAGATTTCCCCTACGACCACGACTCCGATGGAGAGATCAAGTGGAGGAGAACCTATCCTCCCTTGGAAATTCCTATTGGAGAAGGCGCGCGCAAAGCAGAGGCGCCTGGCGAGAGCTGCTGAGGTCGGGTTACCCGAGAGCGGGTTGTAATGGCCATACGATGACGATGATGAAAGATTTCCCTTGTTTTTCTGAAAGGGCCCCCATGTTTATTTGTTTATTTTCTTATTTATCGATAAATATTTTTCAATTCTTTAGAAAAAAAGTGCTCATATGAACCCAATAATCGCCGCAAATACATTTTGGTTTTTAAATTTATAATTTTGGAGCCAAAATTTATGATTTTCTGTAAGTTAAATAGTTCAAGAAATGTCAATACTAAGAAATTGCTTATAAAGAACTAGTTAAGGTACACGCCATGTAAGAGCCCGACAAATACTAATGCTAATAAAAACAAAAGTACGATATAATTAAACAAAGTATGATGTAATCAATCAAAGTCTTATATGAAATGTCCGCAGAAGTTTGCGAAGTCAAAACCCCATTCTAGTTTTCGTAACGTCACGCTAAACGAATTTTTGATTTTATGCTTTCAGCAGTCAGGCCTCTTGTAGACATATTTTTATACTCTAATATCGTATGGTACCAAGAGTATATTAAGTTTCATGCAAATCGTAAATGTCACGCAAAACTTAATCTAGAAACAGACGTCGAAGACATCCCAAAATTACACTATAACTCATGATCAGGCAGCCCAATATAATGATAGTCTGATATATCCATGATCCGGCTGTCCGTTGTAGAAACGCCTACGATCACGTCAGAGATGGTAAGATGCCCGAGTTACCAATACTATTCACATTAGATCCCATGATTATTCCATCGGAGATCAAAGTCTTATTTTAAATGTTTGATATCGAAGTTATGCGATAGTTAACTCCGCATACGGGCGTTTCGTAGACGATCACGACTAAACGAAATTTTAGATTGAATACTTTCAGTAGTTAGGCTCTTGTAGACAGATATCGTAACATAACTTTGTTAATATCAAAAGTTTTTTCATAGTTTCCAATGCACTGTCACGCAAAATTTCATCTAAAATCAATGTTGACTATATCATAAAGCTCACCATAGGATCCAGATCGAGCAACCTAATATAATAACATTTTGTATACAGAAAAGTTCGCTATATTTCGTTTTTAGATAACATTACGTCATGCCTAACCAGATTTGGCGATTGCGATATAATTATTTAGACCACTGATATCAGCAATGTGCCAAAGTCTTGATACAAAATCGGTTGACTGAAGTATGCGAAGTATAGCTCCGCATTCTAGTGTCCGTATCTTCACACAAAATCGATTTTTTAATAAAATTTGTTGTGTTTCAGTAGTTAGGCCTCTTGTTAAGATATTTGGGACCATAATTTTGTACCTATCGTGAGTATTTTATAGTTCCTACAAGCGTAACTGTCACGCATAATGTTAACTACAAATCAGTGTTGACTAGATCATATAATTCCCATAAGACCAATCGGTCCAATATAACGATATTCTGTATACAGATAAGGCTTTTCGATGTAGTTTTGTTATGTTATGTCAAAGATATTTAAATACAAATTTGTACAATAACTATAAACATTTTTAAATAAAACTGAAAAAGCATAAATACGTGAAAGATTTATAAAGCAATTAACTCAAATAAAATGATACTTTAAAATAAGAATAACCATATTGGAAATGCCTCAAATGCCAAATCTGCAACCAAATACTAAACTTAGTAATAATATTAAACCATAATAATAAAGCTTAGGCTCTCGAGCTCAACGTTTTTATCTTTCAAGAAATTATAAATAATTTATACCCCAAAATCAACAACTTAATTGTGTTCATATTTCACCCACTGTACCGAGGAGTGTGCACACTGCGCTGGCGTCGCAGTCGGCGCCGACATATGTCGCATAACAATTAAAAAAAATAGTATATTTTTTTGTTGGCTTATCATTATAGCCATTTATTGTTGCCAATTTTTACGGTGTTTTTAATGCGTTTTTTAATGGCTGGCAGGCGACTCGATTCGATCACGTTGGAACGACCTAAGCACCGGGTGGGGCTAGTCTTTTTATGAATAGTACTTTTGGGTCTGACGATTACGGCCGGCCGCCTTTGATAAAGGCAAGGCATTGTAGTGTAAATATTTTATATTTATTTTTTATTATATTTTGTAATGATTTTGTGCATATTAATTGGCCGGACGCATTGATTATTATACAAAAGAAAAGATGCGTCTAGACGATAATTTTAAGAAATTAACCAAACCCATTTGCCATTTATTGCTATGCATACCTAAATGGAGACCTTTGTTGTATTTAAATTCAAGGATATGCGTAGGCCATAATGTGAGTCCAGACAAAAGCTGCATTAAAGGGTTTAACATCTTTTAATTTCTGTGTGTCTTTCTATGTGTCTTAGCTAGCAAGCTAAAAATAAGCAGATCTTTAAATACTCTCTAGATTTCAAAGTTTAAGTTTCTCATTTTTTTTCCTTAACTTTCTCTAAAAGAATAATTTTTAAGTTGTTTGAAGTCTACAAAAGTATAAAAAAGATGGCGTACGTTACATTCAGGCGCTGACAACTTTTGGATACCATCACAGTTTGGATTTAAGTTTCAAGGCGATCAGAAAATCCAGTAAGTGGCTAAAACGGTCCGTCAAATTTTGAAAAATTTCAACATTTTCCGTAAATTTCTGGCCAATTGTTGTTGCCCACGTCATTGGTTGGGCACTTTTGCTTTTGTGCATTTTTGCATGACAAAGTGAATACCCTTAATACATATCAAATAGGCAATATTACAATATTTGGCCAAAACGATTTCTTTATAAATGTTAAAATAAAAAGTTTTTTTAAGCCTGCTTTTTCAAATGCTTAACACGCCAACACAAAATTTTCTTTTCTATTTGCAAAATTATCTTTTTCGGCTTTGTGTATATTTATTTTTTTAATTAGTTCTTAAAGCTCATTTACGATTTGATTATTTTATGATATCATAAAAGTGGGCCAGATGAAATTCTACTTTTTATATCATACAACAATAATTGTCCTATGTTTGTTGCATAGTCAAGAAACCTCTTAAGAACCCGTGAAGTTACCTCCAAAATGGCCTAGAGCTTAAAAGTAACTAATAAAGTCATGTCTGCTTGGCTGTATATCCGTCTCCATGAACGCCTAGATCTTGGAGATTACAAGAGCTACGATCAATAAAGTTGTTTTATAATAAGATTCCAGTGGCTAACTCAAAGCTTAAATATTCTAGTAAGCCCTTCAATTTTATTAGGTACTTATTCTGACGCTAAAATTGTTTTTAATGCGATTAGCCAAGAAACCCACAATCGCTAAAATCATGTCGATTTATTTGAAATTTCCCTATAAATGAATTAAAAAGAACTTTGGCTGCATTAACTTTTATATTCAGAGGAAACGCGATTATTGTGGTTCTTGAGACTATTTCAAGTGTTTCTGCAAACAATCGAATTGGTTAACTTAGCGCCAATCTTTATGGAATATTTATTATAGCCCTTGACTAAATTTCACAAATAAAAACAAATGATAAGCTGCCATTATTTTATGCTCTCTATTAATAGGCGAGACAACAACAACTACAAACAAACATTGAACTCTCTCTGAAATACCTACGTCAGAGCTCGAAAAATACGACAAAGTTTTGGAACATAGTCGCCATATACCATATATCTGGGTCACAACCGAGTGCCTTAAACAAAAAGAAAAGTTTTTCTCTTGTTTGTTTAAAGTGCAGCAAGCAGCGCTGCTCAGAAAGTAGGTTACAGTTAAGACGTCTCTGCCAGCGACAAAAGTCAATGAACGGTG
Source organism: Chymomyza amoena (assembly GCA_037043745.1). NCBI lineage: Eukaryota > Metazoa > Arthropoda > Insecta > Diptera > Drosophilidae > Chymomyza > Chymomyza amoena. Next base: position 294,815 of record JBAMAX010001997.1, read on the forward strand.
GCGCGTTGCAACTAGCAAGTGCATTGCCGTGGAAGGTAAATTGTGACGTCAGCACGCGCTGTGACAAACGCAAGCGCATAGATTGGTCATTGAGCGAGCCCCAGCTCTAGTAAGTTTCGACTAGTTGCCGCCCGGGTCTTGAGCCAGGTCAGGAGGTCAGCCATGACATAATACCCTTTACGCTCGTCGTCGTCGTCGTCGACGGAAAAATGTCATTGAATGCTAAAAATAGCCAAAGTCTGTAAATAGATTTGGATCCAACCCCCTTCGAAACGCCAACCACTTACTAACCAACATATTTCGCCTCTTTATACGGCCTTGTCGCTGGCATCTTTTGATGTTCGTAATGTTACGGGTCATATAATACTCTTACAGAGAGCAAGAGTCTGTTGCATGGTTGTAAAATTGTAAGCGTGCCTCCTCGACCTTTTTAGCTTAATTATTAGAAAGATATACAATTAAAAATATTTCAACTCTAAATAAATCCATCAGAACATATAATAGTTAATATCAGCTAGTCTTGAACATGACATAACTCCAGATTTATACAAAAAATACTATCTCATCTTGCTAGTCAGCGAGACAACAGTGGCCTTTTTTAGTTTTATTTTTTTAACTGTGATTTTAGATCTATAACTTCATTTTAGATCTAAGCTGAAAACATATACAGCAACTCATTTGAATTTTTAACCAAGAAAAAGGAACAAAACAAATTAATTCAAATTAATGTGAAATTCATGTCTTTTAACCCTTCGTCGAAACGACGACGAAAAGTTTGAAAAACCAAATTTGTCATGTTTGTGCTTTTTCTTTCTCTCTTTTCTAAGTACCCACAAATTGCGTCGTCGTTTTGACGAAGCACAACTTGTTCGTGACTTTAAAAATGTGTTCGAATTTGCTTTTGCACTATATCTCAAAATTTTCGTTTGTAACTTTAAGATCACAGAGCTTCAAGACGAAATTCAAAAATACCTTGGGTTGAGTGATGAAAATTATGAATTTTGTGAAGTAGAAGAGTATATAAAAGGCGCTGCCGACAAGAAGAAAAAGGAGAGAAACATGATATCTTTCGGGGAAAAAAATTGAGATCAGTCTTAATTTAGGCCTTTTGTAAGTAAAAGTTTTAAAAAATTTCGTCGACGATTCGACGCGGAACAATTTGAATTGAATTGCTTTTGTAAGCCAAATCGGTAGTCAATGTCTTTGTTTTATTTGTATTCAAAATAGGACGATTATAAACTTACGTTAATTTCGCAGGTCAACATGGATAAGTTGTTGGAAAGCTAAGGGTAATTTCCGAAGCAATTTTCTGTGTAGAACCCGAAAAAATGTACATACATACTGTACATAAACTCAAAAGCCAAAAAAAAGCCGTCAGTTTTCAGGTACATAATCTCAAGGTACCTGATTAGATAGGTTCATGATATCGAGTAGTTTTCAAATTCCACAATTCGGGAAAAATCCAACAGATGTCCCACTCTTTATCAACAAATAATTAACCTAATTCGGCAATTTACAGATATAGTGCCTTGTAGAGAGGACAGAGAGACAATTTTTAGGAAGAATTCATGGTTCGACAAGCATAGTTTCCAATGTTTATAGCGTTCGCACCAACGACGACCTACGGGAGATGTTTAACGACACAAGTCTAGCTGCCTATGTCAACTCACAAAGACTTAGATGGACGGACGTGAAGTGAAGCCCAATTTTAAAAAAACTTGGGTAACCTCAGAGCAACTAGGTCAATGGTATGAAAGATGATTTGAAAAAATTAAACGTCCTTAATTGTTCGAAAGGCCAAAGCTGAATTATAGCTATAGCGCCAAGGATGATGACCCAATTTATGAAATTTTTTAATTCAAAGAAGTATATTTTGAAAGATTGTAAAAAGATATGCACTTCTTTTATTATTTTTCATATCATATTCAAACTAAAGGTTCATTATTTCTAATGATTTGTTTTCTCTTGTTCTTATAAAGTAAGGAATTTAGCGAAATGGGTAGAAATAAGTTGAATTTTGACTGAAGAGGAAATGAAAGAGTCTCTGAGCCGCTAGCGGCTGGTTGGTGAACGAAGCGAGTAGGGGGCGAAGCCCTCTAGTACTTATATATATATTAATTATTATAATTTTTGCTCAAGGAAGAAGAATTCATAAATAGTTATAGTCGTTAAGACAAAGAACAACCTAATTGTGCGTAAAATAATATCAAACATATAGGGTTAAGAAATAAAGCATTTTGCTCGGGCTTGATGATCAAGTTCCCCCAAGGATAAGGTGCGTGAAAATATTCTTGTAGTACGTATACATTGCTTGTTATGAACCAGATCTATGGAAGAGGACTTTGAGCTTACTAGGAAGTTTCCTTTGTATTGAACCGATCCAAGGTTACCAAAGTATACTATACTAAAGAAGTAAGCTTTTCTTAAAATTATAATCTTAGCGATATCTGAAATAGCAGAAGCACCATATTTCATAAACCAAGATTTAGAAGCGTCTACAAAATTCGTCTTTGGTATTTAGTAGCTGCCTTTGGTCTATTTTTTTTTATCGCTTTTCAGCGCCAACCAATAATTTTTACATCAAATTAATTTAATAAACTCGCAACAAAGTGAGCTCAATGAGCAATTACCGGACCCAGCCACAGCCTCAGACCCCCACCCTGTAACAGCAACTCACTTATTAGTATGACGTCATAGATATTAAGTGTTGATAATAAAGGAAATTTGTGCGTATATTTATACAACCATATTGCACTAAAATAGCACCAAAATTAAACTAATTATGTATTGATTAGGTTAGCTCCGTCTGACGTCAGAACTTCAATTAAATTTTCATTGTTAATCAGATGATTAGGTTTTGGTTGCCATTAAATATAGTTAATGACCTTTCAACGCCTCGCCTCTTAACTTAAAAACTCGCTGTAAATGCAATTGCCCAAGAAATTTGATAAGACAACTCAGGTTGGCCAAGCAAAGTCAGAGTTATCAAAGACGTCACCTTAGGTATGAGCAGAGCAATAAGAGCAGACTTGACCCAACTGGTCATTGATCTGCTGCAATCTATTTTTGCTATTTTAACCTTTTTTTAACAGAGCACGTGTAACCTTCACAGCAGCAATACTTTATCGATAAATCACATTGAACACACAAGGTTATTAAACGGTAGATTTCTAAGCCGATTGACCTACAGTTATGTCTTTGCATAAGGTCTTTGGTTAAGTGCACTTACCTTGCTTATAAGCATATCATCGGCTTCAAAATGACGTCCAAACATTTTTGGTGATTCACCTGGAATAGGTTCGATTTTGACACAAATCTCTTGACCTTTACGTGCAAACTCAATTTGCTTGTGATTCGATTCGATTGACGTCACAATGCCAATGTCCACAAACTGCAACAAAAAAAAACAAAATAATATAAGCGTTTGCAGGCAAATTGAGAGATATTAAAGTTTTATACTAATATGGCCTATGGGGCGTATACGGTATATTTGGTAAGAACAAATGGACAACGCTTCCGCGTAGCCCTTACTGAATTACTGATAAGTTTTAGAAGTTGTGCCAAGTGGTGATCAGCCCAGAGCTAATTTGTCATTCAGAACACATAGGCGGGTCTATAACATAACTTCACGTTGAAATAAAAAATAAAGGGTACGCCGATTTGGGAGCACGGAAATGTGAATACTCTTTGACTCTGTTTTAAAATCAAAAATTTTACTTTAGGTTTTACGGAGATTTTTTATTGCTATATTTCCTATACCCACAAAGGCTATAAACCTTAAATATTTTTTATTTAAAATATGGAAAAGCTGCTTTCGTCGAATCATCAAAATGGTTCTGCAACATGAGAGACGTTAGGCGATTAGGGATGCTCTAAAGTTTTTGATCCTCTTTCACAATTTCTCCCTTTCTTCAATCCCTTTCCTGTCTTTCTTTTAATTAGGCAACACATTGGACCTTATGGCCTCTGGGTGATCTCAGTCACTATCTGAGCGGCCTACACAACCTAATCTAACCTATGAAAAAGCTATATTAAAAAAATGTGCTACACTCAATGCAGTGCCCGACAGTGGAATACCATGAACTTTTTACGATTGCAGGGGTCCGCATCGAAAAAAATTTGGATGTAGATTTGTTCATTGGAGCCACATGAATCAGCTCTTACGTAAAAATAGGTTTTGATCAGGAAAAAATTCCATTTGTAAAACCAAAATGGTGTCCTCTTTCCCACACATATGTTTGTGCCCATTTGTCCCGAATTCTATGCTGTACACAAAAATGTTCCACGGCAAAATATTCGGATTATATATCGAGCTATATTATATTGTGTAATGGATGATATACCCAGAAGTTCATAATTTGGGCGATAGAGGGCTTTCCGACTATCCGACGCTTTTAGACTTCCGAAATTTCGAATTTTAAATTCGTGTTGCAAAAAACAGAACAAAAGATCTCTAAAGATAGACAGCTGTAATTTCTGAAATCTGGAAACATTTTGAAATACTCTTTTTGTAAGTGTATTAGAATTTTCCAAACTTGCTGTATGGTACTTATTTAAAGAATGTGTTTGCCTTTTTGTGTGTCATGTTTCACTTTGTTCGATTGCACTATCGATAGTGTCGATATGGACACACAAAAAAGGGACACATTCACATATTTCAAAATTTTTCCAGGTTTCAGATCTGTAGTACAGGACTATCGATAGTGTCGATAGTTTAAAATGTTGAAGTTGAATTATCGTATTAGTAGTATCGATTACTATTCGATACCTCTAGTCAAAACCTTGGAGTGCGATGAATTTTTGAACCTCGGACTCAAATGCAGCTCAAAATCCATGAGTCGCGCTGTTCCATAAAGATTACACAATTTTTTTTTTCGATTTGTAAAAGTGTTATTTTTTATCAAAGTTAAGGTAGGCAATATGTGAAGGTAGGCAGGTAGGTTAAGGCGGCAGTTGGAACTTAGCGTTCCAATGTAAATACTGCGCTTTCATAGATCTTACTAGTTTGATTCCTACGAGTGACGTAGGGATAAACTGACCGATCTTATGTAGTCTATTGAACAACATCAGTTGAGTCTTTCTAGGGTTGACTTCAAGATCACTATGTTGTGCCCAGTCGCGGATGGGGGCTTCGGGTTCCGGACCCCTCCCCCAAAGTTGGACCCCCAAAACCACATCCTAGATCCGCACCTGCATGTGCCTATCGTAAGGTGTCTCCCAGTAGTTCACTGATTATGGGTAGAAATCTACTACGATGCATGGCATACGGGGGGTTGGGGTTTCGGTTCCGGATCTCCGCAAAGTTGGAAAAATGGATTGAAAGTCTTATGCAAGACCCCCACAATCCCGAGAACTAACACCGCATAAGGTTGTGCCCATCGTAAAGTGATTCCATTACTTCACTGATCATGGCCATTAGGGCAAGTAACAAGCCATTAAAGTTATTAGTTAAGTTTTATAAGAAAAACATTTTTGCCTTTTTTTTGAGCAGTTCTGAAAATTAAATGTTGTCAATGCTACCATAATCGAAAATTGAGTAAGAGCGCCAAAGCAATCCTACCTTCTCAAAATTTAAATACAATCTCCCTTAAAGTTTAAGAAAATAGTAACAGCACTACCAAGTGCTAAATACACCGAGTTGCCAGTGCGTCACCTTTGGGTCTAGTGCACCATCTTTGTTATCAGTCAAAAGTTTACCATTAATTGTGTTACAAAGCTGGTTTTAAAACTCATGTGCATTGCAGCACCTGCAGAGTATTTAAAAAAATATATAAATATTTAAAAGGTTTGCCAAAATACTGAATGGGAATGGGCCTTGGCGCTGGCCTGGCCGGGACTGGACTGGCTTATCAGCGGCCCATCTGGCGCAAGTTTCATGTATGGCGGCATTGACTTCCTCAATATTGAGCCACTGCCGCAACCAGCACTGATAAAATGCTATTGTGGGTGGGTTGTTTTTGGTTTTGGGTTGGTGTTTCTGTTTTTTTTTTTTCTGTTGTTTTTGGGTGGGGCACTTAGATAGTAAGCCCAAAAAAAAAAATACTTTATTTCTGGGCTCCATATCGTTGGGTAAAGTCATTGAACTAAATTGTAACATGTTTGTTGTCGTAACCCGTTTGCACTCAACAGGAAACTGTTGCTACCAACGCATAAGTCGCAGTCGCAGTTGACGTCGCTGTCGGCGTTGCTGCGTTTCCTGTGGGCGCGCAATTGCCCCACACACACGCACACACATATATGAAATATGCTAGATATTTTCATGGCGGCCACGCTGTAAGCTCTCTATGCATGTATGTGTGCGTATCTGTGTGACTGTATTTCATTCAAACCAAATAAATTATTGAAATTTTTTCGTTTTTGTGTTGTTTTTGGCTTGTTGCTATCGGTGCAAATAGCTATAACACATGTATAGACACACACAGATACACACACACACGCACACACACTTAGACAACGATATTTGTCACCATTTCCTGTCGCTGATTACTCATACGCTCCGTTTTCTTGCGCACCCGTTGGATTTTCATTAAAATGTTTTAATTTATATTCATTTCCATACATTTGTTGTTGTTGTTGTTATTTTCTTTTCACTTTTAATTTTTGCGTGGGGGTTTTTCTCGCATTTCCTTTCAAAATTTTGATGATTGGTTTTAATGGTTCCAAAACAATTTTGGCATTAAAGTGGGATACTAATAAAAATCGAGCAGAATATTAAAGTGCTTAGCTAAAAAAAAACTTTAGGAATTTGTTTAAGCTTTAGGCGGCTTTAAAACAAATATTTTTAATTCTTTGGAAATGCATTTGATTTTTTAATATTTGGAATTATAAAAAAATATATTTTTTTTTAAATTTTGACAAGACTAAAAATAAGGCGATTTTTAGAGTAATTTTGGGACGATTTTTTGTTCTTATGTTTTAATGTTTAGTAGCTTTTTTTTCCCAGATTTTTGGTTTATTTTTTTAGTTATTGGTGAATATCTCGAGAACAAATGTTTTAGCGGGATAAAAAAATTAGAAAGGTATTAAATTGGCCTTTACGATGATAAACGAAATGTGAAGATTAAGTCACAAGCAAGCAAAATCGAAAAAAATTTGCGTTTTCAAACATTTTTTAAAATTAAACATTTTTTCTGTGCTTTTTATAAACAAGAAAAATTTTTAGACATTTTTTAGCTTTGAGCTGAAATAAAATTCTTTTATGAACATTTTGAGACTAACATCTTCAAAATCGGATGAGAACTGTAGATGCTGTCATGTTAAATCTTAAAAAACGATTCTTAAAAAAAATTAATTTAATTAATTAATTTTTATGCTTTCCAACCCCAAATTACCCTAAAAAAACGCTTCCAAACATTTTGGACTATTTTTCAAAATTACAATTTAAATTATTTGATTTTTTTGAGCTAAAGGTGAATTTTTTTACATACAAGATCTTCAGCATCAGAACTGTAGAAGCTATGAACCATGTTATTTAAAATCTTAAAAACGTTTTTAAATAAAAAATTGTGTCATTTTCATGTTTCCCTACATTTTCAACTATTTCAATCTCACAATATTATTTACTTTTTTTTTAATATTTTAAAGCTATGAAATATAATTTTTTTACACAAATTTCAAACCAAAGATCTTCAAAATCAGGTAAGAACTGTAGATGCTAAGGAACCATGTAATGTAAAATCTTGAACACAGTTCCTAAGGAAAAAAAAACGATGAGTGACAATTTCATCTTCATAGCTCTAAATTATCCAAAAAAAAAACATTTTTATGCGATATATTTATATATATTAATTACTATACATAAAAAATTGATAAAAATATAAAAAGCAAGTAGAACAAAAAAGAGTGCTAGGGCCATTTAACCAGCTTTCAGCTTTCGAATAAAAAATCAATCGAAAAATGAGATATGCAATGTCCACTAGCCTGAAGCAAAGATTGATATATTCGAATTCATTCAAAAGCACTTTATGCACATATTTTTATACAAAATATAATATTTATGAATATTTTGCTATAGCAAATATTTGGCCTACAAAAATGCGAAATATTTTGTTTTTCACGTTGGCCACAACAACATATAAATATATATTCAACTATTTTTATACACTATAAGTTGCATAGCATTCTGAATATATAAAGAAGTTTTAAGTAGCATCGCATAAAATAACAAATTGTTTTTAAATTTATAATAAAAAATATGCCTAGTTTTAGTTCTAAAATATTTCTAAAATATTAAGCTTTTCTCTAATTATTATTTGAATTCTCGCATTATCTTTTCTCTGCATAGGGCCGCAGAGAGAAAATCCTGGCCCAGGGAAGAAAATGTACTGACCCCTCTATTACTACTTAAGTTGGAATTATGTGTCTGTAATTACGAAAATAATTACATCGAGCACCTGAGAAAACTACGGGCCCTGAGGGAATGTCCGCTTTCCCTCTCTCTCGTCGGACCAGGGAATATAAAATATCTAGAAGGCTTAAGGTTCGTAATTTCAACTCAATATATATTGTAGAATTTTATCACGAATATGTTGAAAACGATTTTTAATATTCATATTCGGAACATTTTATTTTATATATTATAACTAGTGGGCCCGGCAGACGTTGTCCTGCACAAACTTTTTGTATAATCTTAAAGTGTATAAACATCGTAAGATTTTCCAGTTAGCTTATCTAGACAATCATAAGATTTTTCAATTAGTTGACTCTCATGACTCTCTAAAAAGCCGTATGGACGAACTGAAGTATTCTTAAGGGAGCTCGCATCTCTAATAAATTCATGCCCCACAGAAACTACATTTCAATTCCTCTGCGACTACGCTTCTGTCTGCATTTAATATCCAACAATTTTCTACTATGCTATATTTACGATATTCACAAAAATGCGTATATCTCACGAACTGATACACCCAATACACATCGCAATAGGCTTAAAACCTCCGTATTGGCAACTTCTAACACACACAAAAAGAAGAAGAAAGATTTGGAATTCATTGACGTGTTCATGAGAACACCCGTAACACGTAAAATACCTATAAGTTTCTTCTTATATATAAAATTCTCGTGTCACAATGTTAGTTATTATACTCCTCCGAAACGGCTGGACATATTCTCATGAAATTTAGTTGAACAACATTGCGACACGAGAATTTTATATATAAGATTTAATTAGTAAACCTAATGTAAAAAAGATTTTACGTGACAACGTCTTTTTCTCGGTAGAATATTTATTGATATGAATATTACAATATTAAATTGCACAATAGGAACAAGGAATTGAATGAAAATAAGAATTACACAAATTGTAACTATAGAAATATATTTTGTTTACTAAAACATCGTACATGTAAACTAAAACTTAACTAATTCCTATTTGAGTGATTTTGTTGAGGATAGGACGATGATAGGAGAAATTGGAAATGAAAGGAAGTGTTTCTGCTGTAATGTGTCTTGCGAAAGTCAAGTCGATGGTTGTTTCTTTTAACGTAGTTGACTTAGAAACGTTTGATACGCAATCAAGATTATACGTATATTTCATGAAATTATGAAACGAGTTGTCAGACTTTACGTTTTCGTATCTCTTAATAAAATAAAATTTTCTCGGCAGTAGATAATAAATAAAAAGGTATAAACGAATGGTTTGACAGAAGAAAGGCCGAACTATGCTTGTTAGCATGCAAACAAAATAACAAAATTTTGTGTTGCTAAGGTAGCGCAGTGCGAGTTTCTATTTGTGCATTACTTTTTCCGCAGTTGTAATGCAGATTTTCGGCAGATCACTGCTTTTCTATTTGCCTCCGCTTACAATCCCTCAAACGAAACGCAGCGCTTGTAATCAATTACGTTTTCTGCGGAGGTAATGCAGTATTTCGGCAGACCGCAGAGGCCATGCGCCGCTGGTTAATCAGTGCGCTCACTCAAACCTAAAATAGCCACCGCTGTGAGCAGTGTCGGTTTGGTGCTGAGCGCTAAGCGGTGCGGCTGACGCTGTGCGTTGCTTGTTGCTGCGATTCACAAAAGTCGCTGGTTCGTTTATAGATAAGAGCAGAGCGCAAACCAAAAATAAAAATGCCACTTATCGTTACGATTATTTATCGCTAGACTTATCGTTACGGTTATCGTTAGACTTTTTCAATGGTGCCTCCCATACAAACCTAATTTAAGACGTTGTCACGTCAAAATAAATTATATTTCAAAAGACAACATTTTAATCAAATATTTGAATATAAACATATGAAGAGATCGAAAATTTTCGAGCTATGCTAACCAAAAATAAAATAAAATACCAGAAATTATGGACAACAAAAATTTTAGATTTGGCTGCACGCAAAAACGATCAAAATTAATTTGTTTTTTGGAGTAATTTTTTTGTAATTGCAGAACTTTAACATGTTATTTGTTTAGAGTTTTTTTTGCGTTTATACGACTTATAAAATATTTTAGAAGCTTTAAGAATTTTGAAGACTTTGATTTTCCATTAATTTGGTCTTTGGAACAACTTTTTGTAATTCGACAAATTCAACATAAGATTGCTAATCATTTTTTTTTTCATTAATACTTATAGAATACTTTAACAATTTAAAAAAAAATATCAGAAATTATCAAACGCAAAAAATGTGGATTTGGGTGCACGCAAAAACGAAAACGATGAAAATTGTTGTAATTGATGAAATTTGTTGTAATTTCAGAACTTGAACATGTGATTTGGTTAGAGTTTTGTTTTTGCGTTTATACTACTTACAAAATAATTTTAAAAATTTCTATTAGTTTTGTTCTTTGGAACAACTGTTTGTAATTACACAAATCACATAAGATTGCTAATATTTTTTTTTTATAGAATACTTTAACAATTTCCAAAAAGAAATTTCTGAAAGAAATAACAGAATTTTGGAAGCTTTAAGAATTTTTTAGACTTGGGTTTTCTATCCATTTCTTTTAGATAGATTTTTAAACAATTTTGGTTTATTTTTTTAGCAGATTACCAGAGTTTCTGAAACAACCTGAAACTAACAACGTTTGCATATAAATGATAATATCTAAAAATATCAAAAAACCAGAACTGAGCCCCTTTAAAAAATGTTGAGTCCACATAAAAGAGCAAAAAAAAAAAATTTCTGAAAGAAATATCAACAAAATTTTCGAAACTTTAAGAATATTTTAGACTTAGATTTTGTATCCATTTCTTTTAAATAGATTTTTATACAATTTCGGTTTATTTTTTTGAAGACTACCGGAGGTTCTGAAACAACTTGAACCTAGCAACATTTGCATTTAAATGATATTTCTTTAAAAATATGTTTACAGCGTTTGTAAAATTACGATCTTAAAAAATAAAGAAATCAAAAAACCAAACCTGAGCCCCTTTAAAAAAGGTAAAGTCCACATAAAAGACCAAAAAAAAATTTCTGAAAGAAATAACAGAATTTTCGAAGCTTTGGGCACTTTTTAGACTTAGATTTTGCATCCATTTCTTTTAGATAGACTTTTATACAATTTTGGTTTATTTTTAAGAAGACTACCAGAGGTTCTGAAACAACTTGAACCTAACAACGTTTGCATATAAATGTTAATATCTAAAAATATATTTACAGCCTTTCTAAATTACGATCTCAAAAAATACGAATATCCAAAAACCAGACCTGAGTCCTCCTTTAGAAATTGGAGTCTGCTAGTCAGCACACATAAAAGAGCATTCTGAGATGCGGTGCTGCGACGTTAGCTTTTTGTCTAGTATTATTTAATTTTTTTTTCAGATTTTCCTTGCTTTAGCAGCAGAGCGTCAACAAAAATTCGATGACGACGTTGTCGAGCAACAGCCAAAACAACATTTTTTTCCAATTTTTGTTTTGAAACTTTTTTTTTCGATTTTTTCAACAACTTTTTCTTTCACGTAGACGTAGACTATGTGGTGTGTGTGTGTATATATAAGTGTATGTGTGTTTGTGTATCAGCATTTATCTAAAAATATGATTTATATATTTCATGCAGACCGGATGTCGTCTATTTTCATACAAAAAAAAAAGCCAAAAACAAAAACAACAACAGCAAACAGCAGCCGTCGCATGAATGAACGCAAAGCGGCAAAATATGCTATATACCTATGAAAAAAAAGAAGAAATAAATAAAAAAAAAAACCCAAAAACAAAATAATAATATCTAAATTTATGAGACATTTGAGAAATGTTTGATGGAAACGCACACACACACACGAACACACACGAACACATAGATACAAATGCCTTATCATGCGAGAGTGGGCTGTCTGTCATAAAATAAAACTAAATAATAGTTATAATAGTTTTACAAGACAATACATAAAGCCTCACATTTTGACACAGTTTGCCAAAAAAAAAATAAATAAAAAAATTCACGAAAAAAAAGAGAGTAAAAAAAAATGATTCCGCGCTCTGTCAGACAACTGACAAAAGCTTAAACTGCTGTTGTCAGCAGGAAACACTAAATTAGCCGCAGTCAGATAGAGGGAATTACTGAACGTTCGCTGCAAACATAGGTACAAGCATATATGTATTGATATATACTATATATATATGTATTCCCAGTATATACAGACAAATCAGAGTGCCGAAAAAGGCAAAAAAAAAAAAATTAATGCGACCAGCAAACAACACAACACATAAAAATTCGCAACATCCGTCGCAAGTTGTTGGCGTTTTTTCGCTCTTCAGCGCATTAAACAAAATTTGGAGATCCCAAGCTTATATACTCTCTACTAGTGCAGCCTATTGTTTTTTTAAGAGATCTATATGACACAATTTTTAAGATATCTTTTGGATTATTCCAGCGAAAATCACAAAAAAGTTTTTCGTCGTTGACATTTATATGTAAGGATATAGTAGTTCGGATCGCAAAGCGATCGTAGGCGAGCGCAGCGTGTGGACGGTCCGAGCCCCCTCGTATAAATAAAAATGAATTCACGAAAGGAGCAAGTAGAAAAAACACAGTGTTGTCCTAGGATTTCAAATATATGGGAGATGCATATATGCTTCATGTAAAATGTTGCCTCCCTAGTTCACTAGATGGCGCCAGCAATTACAACGCAACAAGCTAAACTACCGCAACCAAAATTGTGATGGAAACCACAAAAAAATACGATAGAGATCCAGGATTTGGTATTAGGTGTATTTTTCACTTGCAAGTGTACAAGTAACCTCTTACGGTTGTAGTTGGATAGGAGGGTTTTTGACTGTTTAAGCTCTGGTATCTGCGCCCAGTGAAGCAGTCGTTTCGGAAGTGTATATACACATAACCATTTTTTCAACTTTTGGTTGGAGTCCGGACACTGAATTTTTGTATTGCGTACAGGACTTAAAGTAAAAATTGTCATTCTCTAGCGTAAGTCTTGCCTCGATTCCTTTTTGAACATTACTGCCAACTAGATTAAATCTAAGTCAAAGTGGTGCCCCAAGTTTTCAACGACTTTGAGCAATCTTTCATAATAATAACATTCGTATGCCATGGAGTCAAAACAGTTTTTCGTTGCTACAAATTTCGTAACTTTCGACAGTTGGAAGGAGCAAAATTGAAGAATATTTTCTATATTACATAATATATAAACAATATAGTATTTTTATGGCTCTGTAATATGGCCAATATTTCTTCGTTCGATGAAGCATGATCCTTGCGAGCTTCGCATATTAATCAGTGTCTATAAGGGTGGCCTTTTTCACCGACCCTTATATATGGCAAGACCCCCCAGTAGTCGTCATTTCGTAAAAGGCAAAAAAAAAAACACAAAAAACCAATCAAAAAAAAATGGCGGACGTAAAGTCGGGCGCGGACGACTTTAGGATACCCTGTACCACTAGCTTGTAATAAAGTCCGATTTCTTCACAAAAAACCAAAAACAGAAGAATTTTTAAGCAAAAATTTTTTTTGGCCGATCGTTCCTATGGGAGCTATATGCTATAGTCAACCGATTTCGATCAAATTTGGCACATTGCTTAAGTGCTCTAAAAAATTTCCAAACGTCAAATCTGGTTACGATATCTTTATTAAAAAACGAAATATAGCGAATTTTTCTTTAAAAAAGTTATTTTGGCCGATCGGTCCTATGGGAGCTATATGATATACTCCACCGATTTCAATAAAATTTGACACAGTTCTTAAATACCTTAAAAAAGATCTGAATGCCGAATTTAGTTCAAATATCTTTACAAAAAAACGAAACACATCGAATTTTGTATAAAAAACGTGTTTTTGGACCGATTGGTCCTATGGGAGCTATATGAACTAGTCAACCGATTTGAATTAAATTTAGTATAGTGCTTAGGAACTATAAAAAACTTAAGAATGTCAAATTTGGTCTCAATATCTTAACAAACAAACGAAACACAACAAATTTTGTTAAAAAATCGATTTTTTGGAAGATCGGACCTATGGGAGCTATATGATATAGTCAACCGATTTTGTTCAAATTTGGCACATTGCTTAAGTGGTCTAAAAAATTTCCAAACGCCAAATCTGGTTACGATATCTTAATTAAAAAACGAAATATAGCGAACTTTTCTTTAAAAAAGTTATTTTGGCCGATCGGTCCTATGGGAGCTATATGATATAGTCAACCGATTTTGATCAAATTTGGTAGAGTGATTGGGAACTATAAAAAACTTTCGAATACCAAATTTGGTTACGATATCTTTATAAACAAACGAATTATTCATCTAAAACGCTTTTTTTTTGTCGAGGTCGTCTCAAACACCCCTATGGGAGCTATATAATTTAACCCCGATATCAAAAAAATAAAATAAATTTGCCTCCTATGGAATAATATGGGATCTAATGTGAAAGTTTGGTAACTCTAGCTCTTACCATCTCTGAGATCTAGGCGTTCACACGGACGGACGGACAGACGGACGGACGGACGGACGGACAGACGGACAGACGGACAGACGGACATGGGTATATCGACTTCTCTATTCACCCTGATCATATTTTAGGTAACTTTGGGATGTCTCCGACGTCTCCTTCTATATGTTACATACATTTTCGGCTTGCACAAACTTAATATACCCTTAGTACCATACGGTACAGGGTATAAAAACCACAGAATAAAGAGTACGTAGTAAATGCTGGACAATCTTGCGATATAGACTCTAGTCCATTCTAAAAGGAGATATAAATGTGTTAATGACAGATTACTGCACTTCTTTAGAGCACTCATCTACGTTATTCACCACTGATATCCCCTCTAGAGAATCGTGGTTGGAAACTCAGCCAAGTCAGAATGACAGTATTAATTTCTTTACGGATGGATCCAAGATTAACCACCATGTTGGGGGAAGTCTACTCTGAGGAACTAATAATTCGGCAGTCTTTCCGACTTCCGGACGACTGCAGCGTTTTTCATCAGAGGTCCTTGCCATTCACGATGCTTTGATTTGCTTGTGCAACACCGGCCTGGAAACCGGGGCGATAAACATATTTTCGGGTAGTCAGGCAGCCACAGTCACTACGAGTACTATCCTATCCTATTGACAGTCAATATCTGGCGCAAATCTATTCAAGAGATGGTACAGCAGTTTGTTATTAGCCTTATTTGGGTGCCAGGACGCCAAAATATTACATGCAACGAAATACCAGATGAGTTGGCCAGACAGGGCACGACCTCTGCCCTTCTACTGAATAAGGGGGATATCCCTGGATATTCGTATGCCTATGGGCACTTTCAAGGTACATACAAGCGAGAAATTTAGCTTCCACGTACAAAGGCTGTAGTATAACATACCCCATTGCACAATCAGTCGCCAGATACGGCCTAAAATTTACCCAAAAAGGCTCTGAGGACTCAAACGGTCGCAGTGTTCGGCAGTTGGCACAGTGATCACTGGGTACTGGCTTGTCGGAACACATGGGACCAGAATGAACGTTCCGAGCCATGACTTTTGCAGAAGCTGCTCAGACGAAGAAGAAGTTCAATCAGTAGAACACTTCTTCTGTTCCTATGAGGCTCTTAGTAGACGAAGGAATAAGCATCTGGCAAATTACTTCCTTCATAACCTAGCTGAGCTGGCATATATATGTCCTAGGAGGATTGCTAGCTACATAGTGGCAACGGAATGTGACTCCTTCTAGCAGGATTATCCCAGGAGGAGGGCTTAAGAGATTTCTGTGGTATCACAGCGGGCCGGTTTAGGCCTAAGTGTGGTGGCTTTTAAAGCCAGCCTTAACCTAAACCCAACCTAGAGTACGTGACACAAACCTAAACCTCCCCACAACCAGTAATCAAGCGTAGTATTTTTAAGACTTTCTCAACAGGTCACATAGAGAGATCTTTTTTAACATCAAAATCTTTTAAAACTGGAGGAGCAGGTTGGAAAGCCTTACCAGCTACAGGCTTCAATTGGGTAAAAATCTATCTCACGATTTTCCATAAGGCAATATGAAAAAGGAAAGACGGAACTTCTCCATTCCTGTTTAGTGAAATAATGCTTATAATAAAATTTTATATGATTGCAACGTTTGTGCCAAATTTCAAAAAACGTCATTTTTTAGATATCGAAACGAATCAACAAACTTTGACTGCTTTTGAATAATAAGATTTGGCAAGATTTTCGCATCTTATGGTTACAGAAATCTAGTTACTCAAAATAGTGCCAGAAAGACGCCGATGATTTTAAAAGAAAAACAACTATGTATCGATATATCGAAGTTTATAGTAAGATAATAATAATTGAGCGGCTCGATAGCCAAGCGACAGTGCACTAGACTATCATCCTAGAGGTTGTGAGTTCGATGAGTGATCCCACGTTAAGCATGGTCCTGCACTTTCAACTTTCCCTATTTCCCTAATTTTTTCTGTATGTTCTATCTCCTTATCACTTAGTCCTATTATGTGTATCACAAAGGGCCTGTTTTTGGCTAAGTAAGTTGGGACGCGAAACGCCAACTGCCGCCTTAACCTACCTATAATAATAATTGGCTAGCCCTTTTGAGACGCAGCTGCAGTGTGACCATATCTTTAAAGACAGCATTCTCGCGTTTCTGTAATTTGGTCACATTACTGGACAATTTAGTTGCATTTATGCAGAAGTTTAAGCAATAGGCGACTACTTCTTGGAGCAACAAAGACTCCGACATAGTGTACATGCTCTTGGCTAAACTTTAAAAGTGTATTCTACAAAAAGATACAAAAATCTTTGGCGCGCACATCTGTTAGTTACTTTTTTTGTTGATTGTTGCTTCATGATCATCATCTTGCCTGACTTTAACATTTTGGCAACGTCATCAGCAGAGCAACAACAACAATAACAGCAGCACCAATCACAACAACAACAACCATAACATCATTAGAAGCCACAAAATGCTCTGGAAATACAGTAGCTAGCTGAAGCACTGAAGCTGCCTCCAGCATTTGGCCAGTTTTTCCTTCAGTGTTTACGTTCTATGCTTTTCAAACGAAATCATAATAACAAACAATAACAACAACAGCAACATCAGCAACAACAACAACAATAGCAATTACATTAAAAATGCCAACGTCATGTATTTATGTATATTTAAATTTCAAGTTGAACATTGATTGGACTCTTGATTTGACTTGAACTTGCAACTGCTGCGCAAGCCACTTGGAAGTAGCTTTAATTACTAAGTGCAATTTGGTTCCACTGCCCATCATCAAGCTGAGCTCATCTCCTACATAGCTTTCAACATTTGCTCCGGGTAGTCAGTTGTCATCCCCCCACCTACTTGCAACTGCAACTGACTTGATTTTACAATGCAGCAGCAACAACACCTACTAAATGAACCAGCAGCAACTCAGTCAGTCAGTCAGTTAGAGAGCTAGAGCTATGTGTCTAGTCATGCTCATTAGCATGAGCAACTGCAGCAACGCCTACTATGACGTCGCTGTCGCAGTCGACGCTGACGTTGCCGTCACTTCGAGTAGGTGTCGCACAAAAGTCTTTCACTCACGGCCGCCTTACAGGAAGTTTGTGGGCTTCAAAATTATAGCTCCACACACACTCACACACACCACACATTCACATGCTCTCACTCTGTTAGTGTGACCAGGTGGGTGTTAGCAACAGTCTGTCAGCAAGCCAACTAGCCATACAGCTATCTGTTGCCAACTTGTAAACCAAAAAATTTTCCCTTGTTTGTGTGTATTTTTTTCATTGATTAAAACGCTGTCCGCAATCAGCGTTTAACTTATTTCATTAGCCACAATCACAAATCTTTCAAGCAGCAGATAACTTATAAACGAGATACAAAGTTGTTGTAGACTATTGTCTAATCGATTATAAAATAAAACTAACATCACGCTGTTAAAAAATGACAACTTTTTAAATTGAAATTCTCGCTAAACTGAAGTTAGCAAAACAAGATATCGATAAGTGAACAATGCAGTCCGATAACATTGAGTGCATGTATTGGCTTATAGATGATTTTCACAGGTTTTTTTTGTCGTTTAGTCAACGCATTTTTCGGTAAATTGAATAAGGTATATTATATTTAAAAATATATTTTCAAGTCAATTGAAATTTCTTGTTAAAGACAGTCTTTTTTTGGGTATTTTTTAATTTAGAGCTTTTGATGGGAATGTTATTTTTAAAAATTAATTTGATCGATAACATTTAAAACATCATTTTCAATATTGTGCATAACATAATATAAATAGAGGGGCATGGGGATCTCTATTAATAACTGTTTAGTTAATTATTTTGTTTGTATATACACTGAGAAAAACAATGAAGTATTTCGTACTTGAAACTAGGAAATCCACACGTATGGGTGCATACGAAAATTCAAAAATGTAAAATTTCATTTTACATCCAGCAAAAAAAAAATATTTCGTTTTAACTCCGAAAACTTAAATTAAAAACGTGATTTCTTAAAAAATAAGGACGAAATATTCTTGAAATACATAAAAAAAATCGTTTTTCAAGTATATTTTGAACTTAACAAAATATTTCATATGTGTATGAAATATTCTTGAAACAAGTTCTGAAGATTTCGATCCAAAATATTTTCATTTTGAATTAAATCCATATTTGCTCCTAAAGTACGTAATGTACTTAAATCAAAGCATATTTTATACTTGAAACAAATTTAAATTAAAATAAGAAATATGTAATTTTAAATCTAGATTTTGTTCTAAAATATTTGGATCTTGAATCAAGTTCACTTGGTGGATTGGTTTGTACATATACTTGATTGTACATATACTTGAATCAAGTTTAGCCTGAAATTTTAAATAAGAAAAAAATTAAATTAAAAATTTAAAAAACCCCGAACTTAAGTAATTTTCATTTAAAAAGTAAAAAATAATAAAAGAAACTTAATGTTAAAGTACCTAAGAATTTATTAATAATTCTAAAAAAAATACGTCGCGTTGGGGGACACGCGAGGGCAGACGTCGTTGACGGTCGTATCTTACATGCAAATTTTTTGAATTAATTCTATGAAAGTTTTTGAAGTATTTTCTTAATTTTGTTTTTAAGTTCATCTTTGTTGCTTAATTAGACTATTTGTATTTAAATTGTTAGTTTAGGAGCGGTCCCCCAACGCGACGTATTTTTTTAGAATTATTAATAAATTCTTAGGTACTTTAACATTAAGTTTCTTTTATTATTTTTTACTTTTTAAATGAAAATTACTTAAGTTCGGGGGTTTTTTAAATTTTTAATTTAATTTTTTATTTCATACTTTTTATAGGTAGGTTAGGTTAAGTTAGACTTTAGTATATTATAATATACTTACTATAATTTAGATTCTTGTTAAGGTATAGATTACATTTAAGGTCAAGCTCGTTTGCTTTTTTTTAACGCATTCTCCCCACTTTCACTCCCCACAACTTTTAAACGGCTCAACCGATTTTCATCAAACATGTCTAGGAACACTCGCACTCGAATCAGTGGCGTCGTCAGCTACAATAGGACCAAATTTTTAGCCAATCGGACAAAGTTTATGTTTTTAACTTCAAATGGTCATTACTTCTAAACGAGAAGAGATAGAGCAAAAATAACCTCAGATTCGAATCAGTGGCGTCGTCAGCTACAATAGGACCAAATTTTAAGCCAATCGGACAAAGTTGATGTTTTTACTCTCCACTTTCACTCCTCACAACTTTTAAACGGCTCAACCGATTTTCATCAAACATGTCTAACAACACTCGCACATAAGTCACCTTTAATACAAAAAAAATAATTTCAATAAGTTGAAATCACTGCATGCGTTCGGGAGCTACGATGCCATAGACAGACAGACAAAAAACAGACAGACAGACACGTCAAACTTATAACACCCTCTTTTTGCGTCGGGGGTTAGAAAAGTGTAATATTCAATTAAGAATGCAATTTTAGGCCGACTTTATTTTCTCAGTGTACGCTTGTTATGGAATTAAATTAATAAACCATTAATAAAAGTATTTTTTAATATTTTGAAGCCTACGATTTTTAGTTTTAATTCTAGTTTCCTACTGTATGGTTTTAGTCCAGATTCAATAATAAATTATAAAATAATTAACAGAGGCTGTATAAAGGTATACACGGACGGTTCCAAGCTAGTCGACCGTGTAGGCGGAGGCGTCTACATTGAGCGATTTCAACATTAAAACTGCTTTTCGACTCCTGGACCACTGCAGTGTTTTCCAGGCAGAGTTCACTGCAATCCGGGAGGCTTTAATTACAATAAGAAACCTACAAGTTCGAAATAAGAACATTTGTATCTATTCGGACAGCCAAGCGGCTATTAAGTCCCTAGTTTCGATGACTTCGTGTATGAAGTCAGTGAATAACCGCTTGTCTCTAGGGGAGATGGCTGACGATGTTTTCAATTCCCCTCATATGGGTCCCAGGACATAGGGACTTTGAGGGAAACTGCATTGCGGATGAACTGGCTAGACAAGGAACTACCAGCCTCCTCCTTCAAGACAAGGAAGGCATGGGCATACCCATGGCCAGCTGTAAACTGAGAATACGAAATTTGTTGGCTCTCTGTGCAAATAAAACGTGGAATCGGATATCGAACACGTGTAGAATCTCGCGGCAAACTTGGCCGCCATACTGCAGCAAAAGAACCATAAAACTTTGCTGTCTGAATAGAGCCCAGTGCTCATCTGTTATCCGTGCCATCACGGGTTCTTGTGGAACTTCAAATGTTTGTACTGAACTGTATCTTAGTCAGAAGGCTCAAAATGTAAGACTTTGGGACACTGAATCCCCTTCAGATTCTTCCTCATCGTAAAAGATTTTGTGTCACATTGTAACAACAAGATCCGCTGATACCCTCCCAACTCATTCATCCGCTGCTGCATTACTATTCCTGTAAGCATCCTGTATTTGCTTCAGTGCAACTGCTGGAGCTAGGATTGGATTGGATTGTATCTTGGCATGAAGTCTCGGGAGAGTGACAACCGGACTCTATGTGCCAATCTCATTCTACTTAAATTTCAGTGTTCCTCGATATTTGAAACGAGGATGTTGAGGGGTTTGTGGTGTTCAAAGCTCCATTGGTAATGCTATTTCTAGTGGAGCTGCAGCAAATCGCTTTGAATTGTATCTGGTCCTGAAGGCTTGTGAGATGTAACAGCAGGACGCTGTATCTCATTTTCGTTCTTCCAAAGTTCCACTTATCTTAATGAGGCAGTACCCTGTTACCCCTTTTACCACCATCCATATCATCTGGTTGGTGGGAAACCACGCATCCTGATTGAATGCTCCCCACCATGACTTCTGTAGAAGCCGTGGCTATGAGGAGAAGCTGGAGACAGTGGAACACTATTTCTGTCACTGCCCTGGTCTGGGCAGTAAAAGTTCTAGGTTCTTAAAGTCACACTTTCTTGACGATTTATCTCAGCACTCTGAGCAAAGGCCAAACTGCTTTGAAGGTTTATTCACTCAGCCGGATGGCTACCTCACCTATTATAGGGGGCCTCTCAAGTTGAGAAGAATGGTGAACTAGCTCACTGTAGCGGTATCGCAAGGGGCCTAAGTGAGTTCGGACGGCAGTCCTAACTAACTAAATTTTATTAAGACTTATTGTCTATTAGTTTATGCCTCTTAATAAATTAAAAAACCTAATTACATATAATACAGCGAAGTCCAAATGACGATTAATTTAGTCGATAACATTTGAAATCAGAAGCATTTTGCAAAAGATTAATGTTCATAAATTTTATTTAATTAACGCTTCTAAGTTTATGTGCCTTAGTAGCTACATTGAACACAGCAAAAACCATGCATCGATTAAATTGATCGATAACTTAATGCTATGATAAGAGCATACATTCTTTATCGATAACTTTTAATGTTCATATGCATTCTAGTAATTTGCAGCATATACTCTGCATTTTGGTATAAAGAAAGAAGTATGAATGGTTACATGACGTCACCTTATTGTGCTAGTATTCTCTTAAACAAGAAGACAGTGATGTAATTTTTTAGCAATTCGAGACATAAATAAAAAATACTTACATTATCAACTAGATAACTGTGGAGTTCTCAGGGCAAAAACACAGACATTAATGGTAACTTCGCTTATCAAAACCGCAAAAAAAAAAATTGCCCTGAGATACTCTCACTTCATAAATTGTGCCAACTGCCATTGATCAAATCATTAATAAATTTCGCACATTTTAATTGAACTTTGTGCAAAACAATCAATTATGAATGAAAACACAATGCCAAAAAAAGGGAGTCACCATCATTATAAATGTCGACTGAGTCCGATCAGAACTGAGATAGGAGCGCCATTCTCTGATAAGCGTAATTATGCCAATTGCAGCAATAATATTTTGAGAGGCGACCGGCCAGCTGTAGAGGAAGTGAATGTGCATAAAATTCAAACAATATTGATTTATTTTTTTATCGTTCCAAGTTCAGTGTTTCATTTTGTTGTTCCATTTAAAGCTCTTATCATGGCACTTAAGACTGTTTGTCAAGGTTCTTATAACCTTGATGGTTTGAAAAATTTTCTTTCAATGTTAGATTTTGTGTTTTGTGTACAAATATCGGAAGTTAAGACACTTGAATTTTGACTAATTATTTAATTATGAACTTTAGACCATCTAAACGTTTGAAAATCAAACTACTTATGTTTGAACAAGTTAAGATAGGGGGTCTGGTCTCTTGTGGCGAAACAGAACAATATCTCATAAAGCTAAAAAGCTGTTCGGTATCTGCCTAGGCAACCCAAAGTATGTATAAGCAGCGTGAAGTAGTCACGTAGTCGGTATATCTGAACGTCTACAACTCAGATATGGTAAGAGCTAGAGTAACCAAACTTTCGGGTTGAGTGCCTTATGATGTCACAAGAGACGAGTATAATTTATTTTTCTTGTCGGCACTATGTACTATCCATACAGTTCCCAGAGAGGATGTTTTGGAATAAACCAAAAGTTTAAGTTTGATCAAATTTGACGGCAGTTTTTTTAGACATCGTAAGACACAGAAAAATAAAATAATTCAAAATAATTTTTAATAAATATCTAATTTGAAATTGGCTTAAATGGAAACTAAATATATCAAGAAATATATATTTTGCTAATTCGATTTAACTACACTTGCAACAAATTAGTCGGATTCAGAGCATAAATTCATTTTAGTGAAATTGCTAGCACCAAATATGTGGTTTCTAATCGCAAGACCGATAATCAAAGTTGGTTTAAAACTATGTGCACTTGTGAACCTATTTTGCCAATTCGATTTAACTTCACTTGCAAAAAAGTAGTCGGATAGAATTTGGGAACTCCCGAATTAATTGGTTTCTAATCGCACGACCGATTATGAAAATCGGATTTCCGTCGAAGAAATTTTATCGTAACTGAATTCGATAGTGAATAATTTTATTAAACCGATTTTATTTAAATTCGCTACATTTATTAATTCATTTATTGTTAAGGTACAAAGTATCTCAAGGTCAACAAGCCCAACATAAACATAGACCTCAACATTTTTTCACTCATTACTCTCTAAAAATATTTACAGGCAACAAGGCAAATATTGAAAACCCATAAAAAAATAGAAAAATTTAATTAAAATAGGTTGCAGTAAGAAAGAATTCAATGTATGTTGGCCACCACCCACAGCCAAGTTTATCTATAAGATGCATTTTGCAGCTAAAACCAGCTTTTTATATAAATAGACTAAAGAATTTCTACAAAGTTAATAAGCGTAGCATAGCTTGCTGTTAATACACAAGATACTTTTTATAAGCATTTAATGTGGATTTTTTTTTTATACATAATTCTATTTTAATTGCTCTCAAAAAGATCGTAACTAATTAGTATAATAAGGAAAACAAACTATTAATAAGTATTTCTAATATGCTGTTTTTCGCAGAAATGTAAGCTTTATATATGTGTGTGTGTGTGTTTTTGTATCTTTGCAGCTCGTTTTCGTTTCATTCATAAAAATTTTTTATTTCCTGTTTATCTTGGCTTTGTATAAAGTCGTCTCCCAAGAACAACAACAACAACAACAACAGCAACAATAAATTTTTGCTAGGTGCTCTATGAGCAAACAGACAACAACAACAACGACAACTAGAACAACAACTGAAGCGCATCGTGTTTCGAGTGTTCGCAAAGCCATAAAAGAAAAAGTGAACAAGTCGAGCAGTTGCTCGATTATGGAATACCCTACACCCACTTAAAAGCAAAAATATATATTTTTATGGATCATCGATAACTGCATTGTTTAGATAGACACAAGGAAGCAACAAAAATAAATACATTTTTTTGTTCAATAAAAATTTTTAATTTTTTATCGGAATACCGATTGCTCATATATTTATCGATAACTGCATCTTAAGATAGCCACGGTATGTTTAGTTAAGGAACAAAAATAAATCAAAAATTTTATTTTTAATAAAACAACAAAACTGAAATTTTCATTTTATTTACGGTAGATTTTTAAGATCTACAATTTATTTCTTATTCAGGAAAAAAAAAAATATATATTGAGACATGGTTATTATATTCTTTGTAAAATTTGTCGAAAAATGCAAAAGCGAGTGTTGGAGCTATTATCATTTTACAGAGAAGAGTTACGCTTATTTCTCATTATTTCAAGGTACTTTGTAATACGAGGCTGCCATTTTCAAAATAAGCATGAGTTTCTTAACTATATATTGAATTCATGCGCCTAAAATGAACATTTTTAGTTTCTAGAAAATTAATAATAAACTTAATGTTTTTAAATTTAAAAAAAAAATAACACAAAACAAAATTTTTTTAAAAGTTACGAAATAAAAAATAATTACAAAATATTAAAAAATCACAAACAAAAAATTACAAAAATAAAAAATTTATAATATAAAAAATTACAAAAAAATAAAATTACAACAAAAATTACCAACAAAAAATTTTTTAAATTACAAAAAATTACAAAACTAAAAAATTGTTACAAATTAAAAAAAAAATTGTGCAAAATAGTTTAAAAAGGGTCCACTTTTTAATTTGAAATCTTCCTTTTTTTATAGATGTACTCAGGATATTAAGCATAATGTTGGGCATTTTTTATATAAATTCTCGAGTAATCAATAAGCTGATATTTTTAGGTAGACTTATTTTTTGATAAGAAGAAAAATTTTTGAATAATTTATATTTTTTAACAAGAGCATTGGATTGATATCCATTTAATAAATTCTACACAATCTTTTTTCAAAACATTGTTACAATATATTTTGTTTAGTTATTGAATATTTTATTATTTATTATTCTTTAAGGTATTAAACTATAAATCTAAAAAATTATGTCTAAAACTTTATAGAGTTGAAATCTTTGGTTATTTCTCATAGAGGTTCTAACCGATATTAAGCCACGTATAATGTTGCGCAAAATGCCCATTAATTCTCGAGTAATCGACTACTAAGCTTTTAGGTAGACTTTTTTTTTATAAGAAGAAGAATTTTTGAATAATTTTATTTTTTAACCAGAGATTGGATTTAATAAATTCTACACAATTTTTTTCAAAACATTTGTTCAATATATTTTTTTTGTTATTGAATATTTTTAAGTTGAAATCTTCGGTTTTTTTCATAGAGGTACTAATCGATATTAAGCCAATAGTATATTGTTGGGTAAAATGTCGGTTAATTCTCGAGTTATAGATAACTGAATTTTTAGGTCGATTTTTTTTTGAATAGATGACAAGTTATATTTGAATAACTTTATTTTGTAATAAGAGATTGGATTGATATGGATTTAATGAAGTCTGCACAATTTTTTTCAAAACATTTTTATAATAATCTTTTTTAATTTATTATTTTTATTTGTTAAGATATAAAACTATAAGATTAAAAAAGATTAAAAAAATTCATTTTAGTATTTTTTTTTTAATTTGTATATTTATTTATTAACTAAAAATTACAGTATTCGCTACAAAAAAAAAATCGGTTACTCCCATAATTGAGGAAATTATGCATATAACATCTTGCTAGGAAGGCCTCATTTTTTCATTTGACAAGAGATTTTGAAAGTTAGAAGGAATATCTTGACCGTGTCTCAAGATAATCAAGTTCAAAGGTCACAAAAATTTATTTTATGTATTTTTTTATCATGTTTGACTTTCTAAGTATATAAAACTATAAATCAAAAAAATTAATTAAAATAATTCTTTTGAGTTTTCCTTAAAATTCGTATATTTTGTTTATTATTTTAAAATATACAGAGTTCGCTACAAAAAATTAATCGGTTACTCTTATCATTGAAGAAATTCTGCTTATACATCTTCAATCTTACTAGGAAGGCTAATTTTCTCATTTTATAAGAGATTTAAGAAGAAAGTAAGAAGGAATATCTTGACCGTGTCTCGAGATAATCTAGTTGCAAAGGTCACAAAAATCTCATTTTACGCAATTTTTTTATTTATTAAAATGGTCACGTTCGATATTCTTAGTGTTAAAAAAATAAAACTAAAAAGGCTCTTATATTAAAAATTTTTAATCAGATGAGCAAAAACGGTTAAAAACTAAAAAGCTGATGCAAACGCCAAAAAACAATTTCTAAAACAGTTTAGAAATAAAAAAATTTACAACCTGTGAGAGAGTAGTAAAAAGTAAAAAAAAAAATCGGAAGAAAAAAAAAGCCGAATAAAAAAATTGAAAGTAGACAAAGAGTTCAAAGAGCAAAAGTTGTCATACAAACACGAAAGCAATATTGCCAAAGAAGACAATACCAAGGACTTAGAAAAAATCTATAAAATTACATTAAAGTTTTGGCAAATTAAAAATATAGACAGCAGAGAGAAAGAACATAATTTATAAAGTAAAAATTCTTTTAATAAAATTATCTTAAAAGTACACCTTAGTAGGCAAGTCTAGCTTTTCTTACTCGCAGCCAAGTTACATTGCATCTCTGCTATAAATCCTGAATACCCTTTCTTGCATTGAACCACAAGTGAAATCCGTTTATTTAGAAAAAGAATATTTTATCTGCTTCAATATTTAAAATCGGCGCAAAAATAAAATGTTCACACTAGTTACAGGGTATAAAACTATCTAGAGCTCTACCTACCTACACCAAGGTATACACAACACAGAAAGTCATTCAGAAAAATAGCGATAAGATAATAAAATCCGCTTAGATACGCGAATAATTTTTTTTCATTCGTTATTTGGTTTTTTCTTTTTTTGCTTTTGTATCTAAGAGTTCTTTTATTTATTTTACTATGAAAATAAGCACAAACAGCTACAACAACAACGATCTCCGCGATTAAAAATGGGATTTGCAGTAAAAGCAACAACAACAAGCATAGCAAAGAAAAGAAGAAAAAAAATTAGCATAATTAGCAAATTTGTGTACTTTGTGTTTTTGCGGCTTTCGAAGTGACGTCCATGTCAGCGTTAAGTGTCTCTTGGTCGGTCTCTTGGTCACTTGGTCGACGACTGATTTTCATCATCTTTTCTTTTTTTTTTTGGTTTTTCTGCTTTTGCAGTTCATATTTCTTTGCCGGAAATGCTGAGTTTGCACAAATAGAAAACCAAAACACGCCAAACCACAGAGGAAAAACAAAATTCAACTAAAATTAAGAATTGCTGGTTTTTTTTCTTAAACACGCGCATTGTAAATTAATACAGGGTATGTATGGAAGGTTGTTGGAAATCCGACGATTTTCCACACTCATATGCATAGATTGGAATCTAAGGAAAAACTACGGCAAAAAAAGGCAGTTGACTCTGAGCGAAGTATAGATCGGAGCGTCTACGCAACCTTTGAAAGTCTCTTCGTCAAAGGTCCCCAAAAAATCAAGACTTTTTGGACAATATGGTCACTGAGGTCGAGACGTGAACGTTTTTAGATTAAAAAGAGACCATTTGTGGCAGAGGGATAAATGTTTCTAATGTTTTTTATACGTGAAAATTCCTGAAAGACTGAGAAAACGAAATGTCCGCCTTCGCTTAACCCTTGGTTACCATCCAACCGAAAAGCACCCAGAAAAGACATCAGCAACGCTCGGTGGATACGTGGGTAGGTACCTCGAAAAAATGTAGTCCGCCTTCTAATCATTTCATTTCATAAATATTATTCATTTAGTACGACAACTTTCCGGACAGACCCTGTATATTGTATTACCGGCAATGGCGGTTTCCAAAAAATACTTTGGGGTTTAAATAAATAATAAAAAAAATATGCACATGCGCTTAAAACCAAAATTATATCCAGGTAATATTATATGC
This sequence comes from Chymomyza amoena, assembly GCA_037043745.1. NCBI lineage: Eukaryota > Metazoa > Arthropoda > Insecta > Diptera > Drosophilidae > Chymomyza > Chymomyza amoena. The sequence continues at coordinate 323,450 of JBAMAX010001997.1, forward strand.
ATATACCATATATGCAAGCTCATATTATCAAAGAGCTGCCAGCATGTCTGGTAATGACAATTTTTCGTCATGGACCCTGTAACCATAGACTAGAGTAAGTAACAGGCAGAAGAAGTAGCAGCCCAATGTTTTTTTCATATAGCAGTCCATCGTGAATCACGAAATCCGTAAGAGTTAACGAGCATCCTACTGTGCCCAAAGATGCGTCATATCTCTAAAAGAGTTGCAGTTCATCATAACGTGAGCCTCGTCTTCCATAGAATCATCAGTAATGCGTCACAAAGGCGCAAAAGCAACGTCAACATTGGCCCTGTGTTTTTGCCTGACTCCACGATAAGAAGTCTTGTTCAAAGGGGTTCAATTGAAACGAAGGTGTCTAAGTCGACGTAAAGAAATTACTATGCCACGTGCTCCCTAACTATGGTCAAACACTTTTGTAATCCAGAGTGGAAGTAGATCATCAGATCATCAGAACCTCAAGATACCGAAAAAAATCAAGGGATCTCCAAAAAATATTCAATAATTCATATAGTATTTAAAGAAACTAAGGAATACTATTTTCGATAGCAAGGGCACCTGAGAATAGAGACGATATGTGTTTATGATAAGAAGTAATTCGAACTTCCTTGGCTCCTTCCTAATTGGGTTACTTACGGAATTCTGCAGGCATCTAGCAAAATATCACAAGATTTTCCAACACATACTATGCTATTAAAGAGGAATCCTGCTCGTGCCAAAAGAAGAGATGAGAATCTTGAAATACGATGCTGATTAGAACAAACCCAGACAATAAAGTTTATCTCTGGAATTTAACTAAATAAAGAGCTTGATTGTCTTCAATCTTTTTTTTATACGAATATATGCAATACATAAGATATTAATCGAAGACAAATTAACTTCTTCCATGCTCCTAAACCCGTAACTTTATACATATATGATGCTTTGACCATCATGGAAGGATAGAGGAGCGCGTGACACGAAAAAAAAAAAAAAAAAAAAAAAAAGAACTGCGCGGCACGTTCAAGGAATGCAAATGTCAAGTTTGTTTATCCTAGCTTTAATAGACTCCAATATCGAGGCGATCATACAGACGGACGGACATATCTGGAGCAATCATAGCTTAAGACGGACTCTGGGCTGTCTCTTTCTCTATGTTATAGCTAGCATCCCACCATAAGGAATAAGAGCTAGAGTAGCAGATACAAGCTTTATAGACAGAATAAAACGACCTTTTTGTCTATATATGCAACCCCAGCCCATGGTAATTAAAACTGAATTAAACTTCCAGCAGCATTTGCGGCAATTAATTATTTCCACGGAAAAAAGGGCAAAGGATTAAAACGCGTCGACTTAGTTGCCAGGACATGTTATTACTGCATTGCAACTAGAGCTTATACGAGATATGGCAATAGGCAAAAATAAAACCAAGGGGAATCAACAGCGAAGAAGATGCCGTCGGTTTGGTCAGCCAACCAGATGATAACGACGCAAATGATAACAATTGACCTCCCTTTTCTCAAAGAAAGCAGTACTATTGGACGAATTCGATCCATGTACCAAGTATAGATTTATCCGACTCAGACAACTGTCTTTCCTATTAGATCATAGAGCTCCTGAGCTAGTGCAATTTCAGAGATAAACTTTATTATCTGGAATATTGACTTCGCGCCTCACGACGCTATGTGCTTCTCCTGACCACACAAGTGCTCAGTTGCCCTGTCCAAATGTTGTAGCCAAGTGCAGAACTCTCGGCTCGTTACTACCATGAAGAACTTCCTCTATGGTCAGTAGGGTGACCATTTGGATCGCAACATCTTACAATATCAACAAGGCTCCATTGCCTAAAAAGTTTCGTCGTCAAGCATATAAAGATCATACAGGAGTGCCACAGAGAACAATTCGATTAGATTTCGATGACTAAAAATCTTGGTGCCACAGACATGGCTAGCAACGGTTGTAAGAACCGCTACATAGCCGTGTACTGTGGCACCACTAATTGGAATTGTATCGAAATGGAATCGAATTAAATTTATTAAAACTCTTGATAAACATATCTGTGGCACCAAGAATGGAAGTGTGATCGACTCGGTACCCAATGGCTCCTCAAGGAGATAAAGGACATAACAACAACTAATCTAGTCAATACCATCATGATCAAAAAGTTGTACGGAATTTAGTGGCAGCCAAAATCACAAATATACAAGATCTATTACATTAAATATCGATATAAGGTCCACTTCAAGATGACATAGTTCCCATCGATGCTTGCGATACAAATCCTTGATATACTATATCTATTAATGATACGTGTTCTAGCGGTATGGCCAAGAGAGCCATCTTCGGTTTTATCCATGACCTCATCTCAAGCAACGCGTTCCGACGGAATGGTTTTTTTGAAAGTATTGACCCGAACAGGCCAAAATCTCGAAGGGAACGACTCAGGTGACATTCGATGGTTTTTGGATTATCGTTTATTATAGGTACAAATCGTCTTCAGGAAAATCTTTCAAAATGCTGCGTATCCTTTTTTTGCCCCACTGAAATGTTTCCTGAAGGTATTTCAGAAGCACCAGCCGACACACGTCTGAGGACCAGACCTTTATTACCAAAATTATTTTGATTATTGGGTCATCTTTGTTAAAGCTAATAGGCCACTTCATGCGTACCATCTCGCTAATAACGATAATTTGATTAGTTAATGTGTATGGCCAAATGTGGCAATTAAAGCAGGGGGAAAAATTGGATGAACTCGATTGAGCGACGGTGATGTTAAGTCCGGCGAAATTATTAAGATCAAGGTAGATATATTGGGTCGTCAAACTATGTAGCAAATGGCACAAAGTAATACCATCCAGCAGAGTAATCCTACTATGCGGATACAAAGGATTTCGTTATGAGTATTATTATTATATTGAGTCCAATGTTGTCTGTAGGCTACAATGTGCTTTGGAGAATAGTTAAGAAATGTTTGCTTAAAAATCTACCGATTTGATGGTATTTGTGATTCTGGAAATTCCTGTGGAGGCATTTTGAACTTAAAATCTTTTCTTTCAGTCTCTTCAAACCTTTCTGCCTGAAAAAAATTTATTCTTTGCTCATATTATCTAAAGGATTTCTTGCCTATATTGCTTGTTCCTGTTTTTTCAACCATTTCCCCCTTTGACAGCGCTCAGTTACTCTGCTGCTTTTATATTTATCGTATTTATGAATGAAATTACCCCTGGCACATGTAGTGGAAAAGATTCTGGGCAAGATCAACGTCATCGCTACGTGCGTCACAAAAGAATACTTCAAACAATGCCAGACCAACAACAAACGATAGGAACAGCGCTAAGAACCGGAACAAGTAATTAAATACAATGCACAAAAGAAAAAGCAGCTGATACGGATACGACGCTGCCACGTCCGACGCGTCGGAAGTAATCTAAGGCATATGGGATATGCGGGCAATTGCCGACTGCACTGCAACTGCAAGAGGCAGCTGCCCCTGGTTGCTTTGCTGACAGAGAACGGAAGCAGCGACAACTAACGCTGTTAGCAGCAGAACGGAAGTAAATACTTCCGCACGTAGCAAACATAATGAATGAAAGAAAGCATGAATGAAACTCAGCTGGCTGGGGTAGTAATAGTATTAGTGTCTACACTTAAAAATATGCTGACACATGCACATGTGCCAACAACAACAACAACAAGTCTTTTGGGGGTTAGTTCCGTTCTTAGGGAATGTTCATGCTGGTTCCAATAAAAAAAAAGGGAAATGGCATTGCAGCCGATAAGGCGTTCTTTGAGCATGATTTATGGCAGGTGGGATTGAGATTCGTTGTATACCCTAGCGCTAAGGAAACGCTAGGAGTTCCAAAGAAGCCAAATCTTGATTTAGTAATAAAAAGTGTTTACAGCAAAAGGATTTGTGTATTACGACTATAAGTCATCAAATTTCGGAAACGTTTGTTGGTTAATTTTTTGTCCAATTCTGTGGGCATGAAAAACTAAAGATTTGATGATATTCCAATTTGCTTTAAGAACAATTAGGAATACTCTCTTTTCATACCCTGTAGCTTAAGGCAAGGTCTATCAAATAAGTTTAAGAAGTAGAAAGCGAAGACATCTTAAAATTACACCAAAAAATTGTTGAGGCAAAACAAATGTATCTGGACATCGCTTAGAACTTGCAGTCGTCCTTAGGAACTAGCATAATCAGACTTGATATTTGGATTCGTTATTTGTAAAACCATATCCGGATATTTACTTTTCTTCTGAGATATCATCTTTACTGACAAATAAATTTAATTAAATAAAAAAAATGGCGGACGTAAAGTCGGGCGCGGACGACTTTAGGATACCCTGTACCACTAGCTTGTAATAAAGTCCGATTTCTTCACAAAAAACAAAAAACCAAAAACAGAAGAATTTTTAAGCAAAAATTTTTTTTTTGACCGATCGTTCCTATGGGAGCTATATGATATAGTCAAACGATTTCAATAAAATTTGACACAGTGCTTAAATACCTTAAAAAAGATATGAATGAAAAATTTATTTCAAATATCTCTACAAACAAACAAAATACATCGAATTTTGTATAAAAAACGTGTTTTTGGACCGATTGGTCCTATGGGAGCTATATGATCTAGTCAAACGATTTGGATTAAATTTAGTACAGTGCTTAGGAACTATAAAATACTCACGAATGTCAAATTTGGTCCCAATATCTTAACAAAAAAACGAAACACAACAAATTTTGTTAAAAAATCGATTTTTTGCAAGATCGGACCTATGGAAGCTATATGATATAGTCATCCGATTTCGTTTAAATTTGATACAGTGATTGGGAACTATAAAAAACTTTCGAATACCAAATTTCGTTACGATATCTTCATAAACAAACGAATTATTCATCTAAAACGCTGTTTTTTTGTCGAGGTCGTCTCAAACACCCCCATGGGAGCTATATAATTTATCCCCGATATCAAAAAAATAAAATAAACTTGCCTCCTATGGAATAATATGGGATCTAATGTGAAAGTTTGGTAACTCTAGCTCTTACCATCTCTGAGATCTAGGCGTTCACACGGACGGACGGACGGACAGACGGACAGACGGACATGGGTATATCGACTTCTCTATTCACCCTGATCATATTTTAGGTAACTTTGGGGTGTCTCCGACGTCTCCTTCTATATGTTACATAAATTTTCGGCTTGCACAAACTTAATATACCCTTGGTACCATACGGTACAGGGTATAAAAATTGTGAAATAAAAAGTCTTAAGATTAACATTAAGGATCGTAAGCATCTAACTATATCTAACTATATCTAGTATAATCGCAATTTAGTATTTTAAGAGCGAAAGTCCACAACGCCTCAAAGAAAAAAAAGTATGTAAAAGGGTAATGGAAAAATATTTTTCGGATTCGTTTTTGTGTGCTCCGAAAAATGTCTCCCTTATCTTTACGATAAATTCTCATTTTGTGTTGGCGTGAAATAGCAGAAATAATCAAAAAAAAAAATATACATACATTTAGCATTATTATTATCTGGAACATCCCGGAATATCCAAGATTGAACAACTTCCAGAAACATATAATACTGGACTCTAACTAAATTTGTATGCGTTTTTTTGAACCTAAAATTGGGATAATGCGTTCCCAAAATCACGGTCTGTCATGCAAACCAATTCGTTGATTTTCTTGTTTGCTATTCAGTCCATAGTTTTATACCGAAATTCAATCAAGTAAGATTTTTAAATAGTGAGTAAATTCGTAAACCTTCTTTGGCTTGTACTTAAAACATAAAAAATATTTTGTTTGCGCCATTTTTGGCCAGTTAAGACTTTAATGTAAGTTTTAACAACTTCCTTTTTGTTGCTTTATTTCCTCTGTTGTTGTCCAAAGAAAACAATAAACGGAAGTTGAAAGGCGTTGCCCAGCTCTAAATCCGACAGTCACTTAGCATATATGTATGTGTGTGTGTGTGTAATTTATATCTCTAAGATACAACACACATAGATACACACATACTCAAGCAGACTACACCTCTAGCTAAATTGTCTTGTTGTGGCTTAAAGACTATATTTAAAGTTGAACCCTCCAAGAAATGCTGGCAACTTAGTAAGTAGTACAAGAGTGACTCTTATATAGTATTATTTTAAATACATATTTACGTACACGTTTATACAGGGTGAGTCGTTAAGAACGAGCGCAAACCAAATTTAAATAAAAATTTTAGCGTGGGAGAATATTAAATTTATGCTGTTATTATTTGGAAGCTATATTCAGGAGTTTAAATATGAGTATAGAAATGAATAAGACGTCTGGATTTCGCTGGCAGTGCTTTTTGACCAAAATCCCTAACTTTCCCGAATTTTCAAGAGACAAAGTTCATTAATTGAGTCATTCAGGTAAGATTTTAGTATTCTTAAATTATTAGAAAATAAGAAGTGCTTGGGATGTCTCAAAGGGCTCATACAAAGGTATTATGGGGATTGTCATGAAATGCAAGCAGGTGGCGTATCCCCCTAGTTTTTGGTATGTACCTTACTGTCTTTTTTTATACCTTCGAATTTTTTGCTGCTCAGTATCGGTACAGATACCGCAGGAACATGCCACAACCAAGTTCAGAGCCTATATTCCAACCAGAGAGGAGTGGAATACTGGGGTACCAGGCCCAGCAGGCTCGATAAAGGTATATACGGACGGTTCCAAGCTAGACGAGGGAGGGGTCTACGTCGAGGATTTCGACATTAGAATTGCTTTTAGGCTCCCGGACCACTGCAGTGTCTTTCAGGCAGAGGTCACAGCAATCCGGGAGGCTTTAACAACAATAAAAAACCTACAAGTCCAAGATAAGAATATCTGTATATATTCGGACAGCCAAGCGGCTATTAAGTCTCTAGTCTCGATGACTTCGTGTATGAAGTCAGTGAATGACTGCCGCTTGTCTCTAGGGGACATGGCTGAGCAGCTTTCAATTCACCTGATATGGGTTCCAGGACACAGGGACTTTGAGGGAAACTGCATTGCGGATGAACTGGCTAGGAAACGAAATACCAGCATCCTCCTTCAAGATAAGGAGGGCCTGGGTATACCCATGGCCAGCTGTAAACTGAGAATACGAAACTTTTTCGCTCTATGTGCAAATAAAACGTGGAATCGGACATCGAACACGTGTAGAATCTCGCGGCAAACCTGGCCGACATACTGCAGTAAAAGAACCAAAAAACTTTGCTGTCTAAATAGAGCCCAGTGCTCATCTGTCATTCGTACCATTACGGGACACTGGTTGATAGGAAACCACGCATCCCGTTTGAATGCTCCCCACCACGACTTCTGTAGAAGCTGTGGCGATGAAGAGGAGCTAGAGACGGTGGAACACTTTTCTGTCACTGCCCAGGACTGGGCAGAAAAAGACTTAGGTTCCTACAGTCATATTTTCTAAACGATCTATCTCAGCTCTCTGAACAGAGTCCAAAATGCCTTTTAAGGTTCATTCAGGCAGCCGGATGGCTTCCTCAACTCTCGTAGGGGACCCATCAAGTGGGGAAATGTGGTGAATTGGCTCACTAGGGCCTATCCTTGGCCTAAGTGAGTTGGGATGTCGGTCCCAACTGCCGCCCTAACCTAAGCTACCTAATCGAACAGATAAAAAATTTGTCAAGTAGGTTCCAAAAGATTCTGTACTCAAGCTAAATTTAGTTTTTTCTTCCAGTTTCAATATCAAAGGCAACTCTGACAATCATGGCTGTCTATCTGGTCACCCTATACTTGCTTACATGCAGAAATTGTCTGTAGATAGTGTCGCATATTTGTTGGCTACCCGTTGAGCAGGTTGGTCTCTCTCCCAGAGGCAACCACAAAACTGAATAAAAGTTGGTAGCCAACAATAACAAAGTCAAGTGAGATCGTACAAGAGATCGATATCTTTAATAATTTCATTCATGCTGGGTTGCTTTTGTAGTTCTTGTTGTTGTTGTTGGAGGCAGGCCATGCCAGGTTGCAAGTGTTAATGTAGTTGTTGTTATTGGATGACGGTCTCTCCTACTGTTGTTGTAGCGGAAATGAAAGCTCATTGATTTTAAGATTGCTGCTGGTTTTTTTTTTTTGGGATCTCATATTTTTAATGGTTAATCAAAAAGCACAACAGATTCTTGCAACTTGATTTTTATTGTGTAGTTTGCCTTGTTGTTGTTAATATCGTTTCAATGAGCTTGCTATTAATTTATGAGTTATATAAGTTAAAGAAAGATAAATTTGATCACTTTATAGATACAAGATTTTGTTTTTTGCTGTAAAGGTTAATTTGGGACCCGTGTATTCTTGATAAGAGTAGAGTTGTTTTGGTAAAGAGAAAAGTTAAGAGAATAATTACTAAAGTGCATTGAAAATTTTACGCTCACAACCTACTCATCCCGCCATACTGAGCCTTAAGATTTATAACTGAAGAAACTTCACCTTGCTCAACGAGACCTTTAAGTAACAAACTAAGAGACAATGAAGTTTATTTACTTTGCCAAGGAAAGAAGCTTAATTCGTTAATCTTTTAGAAACTTGAGTTCATAGACTTCTGTCTTATGGCCAAACTTCTCTGGGTATTGGTCCTATTGGAGCTATATTATATAGTCAACCGATTTTGATCAAATTTGGTACAATGCTTGGGTACTCTAAAAAACTTCTGAATGAAAATTGGGTTACGATATCTTCATAAACAAACGAATTATTCATCTAAAACTTTTATTTTTTTTTAAGGTCCTATAAAACACCCCTATGTGAGCTACATAATTTAACCCTGATATCAAAAAAATAAAATAAACTTGTCTCCTATGAAATATTAAGGGATATAATGTGAAAGTCTGGTTACTCTAGCTCTTACCATCTCTGAGATCTAGGCGTTCAAAGGGGCAGAAGGACATGGGTAAATCGACTACCTATTCACACTGATCATACTTTAGGTAACTTTGGGGTGTCTCCGACGACTCCTTCTATATGTTACATACATTTTCGGCTAGCACAAACTTAATATGCCCTTTTTACCATACGGTACAGGGTGTAAAAATCCTATTTATTGCAAATTTTGTGGTATTTGGATTTTTGAAGGAGGTTGTATGAGATGTTAATTTTCGCCCTAAGATCAGGAGGGATACCATATTTATTATGGTACTAAGTAATTCAACAACAAAAAATTGTTTTATTGGTTTTTAGGTTAGAAAATGTATATTAGCTCAGGTCAACATGGTTTAGTTGCTGGAAATCTAAGAAAAATTTCCGAAGTAGGTTATTTGGCTCATCGCGTCAACTTTTGAGGTTATGTACCCGAAAATCCTCTTTTTTCCTAGTTTTGAGGCTATGTACAAAGTGTAAAAAAATTGGTGGTCTGTGGACGCTGAGAACAAATATGAAATCAGGACAAATTACACAGTAAAAAATATCTCAAAATCCTGACGTGTTGGCCAATTCCGATTAGGATTACTTCGAAAATGACGCCTAACTTTCCAACAACTGACATGACCCCGGTATTTGTAGACCTGTGAAATTGTTTTTTGTCAAAATCCTGGCCAATTCCGATTAGGATTACTTCGAAAATGACCCCTAACTTTCCAACAACTGACATGATCCCGGTATTTCTAGACCTGTGCAAGTTTTTGTTGATAAAAGAGACTATAATCTCTACAATCGAGCTAGATATGCCATATCCCAAAATATATATCGCAAAAAATATTGCCAAACTTATAACTTCCTTTTAAAACTAGCCTGTCTTCTTCCTAGCCGGTTTGTTTTGAAACTGATATGATAGGCGCACCCCAAGTCCGAGTCATATGCGAAAAAGTTACCAAGTCGGCTTTCTGACCAGAAAATCAAAGCAGTCACCTTTAAACCCTGTGGTGCAAAATGTCATGAACTCACCCCAATAAAACTAAAGTACAAAAGCCAATTGATTCGGGAACTTAAGCTGCCCACAAAGCCTGACATATTAAATTACTTCTTTTGATGTTACTTAAGGGCATACAGACAAACCCTTAAGAGCTAACCCGGGTTAAGGGTTGAAGTACGCATCTTGACCAACACTTTCACCTGTTAAACTCCGCAAAAGTTTGCAAACGGGAAGTGGAAGTGGTTTTAAAACAATTAATTGACCAACTGTTTGGCTCCAAAAAAAACGAACAACGTGAGAACGGAAGTTTTGGAAATAAAACAATTAGACGGCTGTTCAATAAAGTCCTCGTGCATGCGAATTCTTAACTCGATATCGAGTTGACCATTACAGATTTAATTATATAATTAATAAATGTAATCAACAGCAGAGTACAAGCAGAGCCTGGCCTGGCTCTGGTCTGGTCCAGGCCATCTGGCAGACCAATTGACTGGCACGCATGCGCAGAAGTTTCAGAGAAGGAAGTTGTCGTTTTTGGCTGCTCCGCCGAGCGGAATGGGCACAATCATGTTGTGTCTAAGCTGGCAGAAGATACCCTTGGCCAACTCGTTCCAAGTCAGCGGAAATCGTGAGGCAAATGCAACATAAAAGATACTTTAGAAAACAAAATAACAAAAAAGAAGAAAAACGAAGACAACGACAAATGCGCGAAATGCTTTGGAAAAAAAAAGCAAAATATAAAAGTGGAGTAGGGAGCACATGTGGCAAGTTCTATATCGAAGGTAGCCAGGGTTACTTGCAGAATAAGTGCCAACGAAAACTGGCCGCAGCTCAAATACCCTTCATAATAATAATCAAGACTATTCCCCGATTTACTTTGTATTAAATTTAAAAAGTATTTTAAAATATAATAAATTTCCGGTGCCTAATCCATATAGATCCTTTCTATAAATACACAAAAACAGACAGAACAGGGACACCGAGATAAATATTTTAAAAGTTTAAAAGTAGTCTTATAATCTATTCCTATTATCCTTTACAAGGGAACTAGGGGAGCTAACTTCTGCACTTACTCAAATAACCAAGCTGCTATTTAGGGCATTATCATCCTGGAGCCATAATTAACTCCAAACGCTGTCTTCCCAGAACAAAGTCGTGCTATGTTGGGTACCTGGACACTCAGGACTGGATGGTAACACGATCGCTGACGACAGGATGCCTCCACCATGACCACATCTCCATCTAAACAAATGGGCCGAAGGAGAACATAGGAGATACTGGTCAAGCAAAAGTGCTTGTCAAACCTCTGGATGCGATCAAGACAGAAGGTCTTGGCAGAGCGGACCTCTTGGTAGCTTACCTATCTGGCCACCACACTGTTAGATATCATCTACAGAAAATTGGATATCGGACTCTTCTGAGTTTGTGAGGAATCCTTACGGGAAAAAAAATAAAAAATCCCTATTGAAACCATTACGAGAGTACTTTCAAAAAAAATTGGCGTTTTGAAATTTTTTAGAGCACTTAAGCAATGTGCCAAATTTCAACGAAATCGGTTGACTATATCATATAGCTCCCATAGTAATTGTCTTCCAAAAAATCGATTTTTTAACAAAATTTGTTGTATTTCGTTTGTTTTTTAAAATATTGCGACCAAATTTGGCACTTGTAAGTTTTTTATTGTTCTTAAGCATTATACCAAATTTGGTTACGATATCTTCATGAACAAACGAATTATCTATCTAAAACTTTTTTTTTGTCGATGGAATTGTAATTTCCTTGTTTACAATAAGCGTCGTAACTTAAACATTTATCGACCGATTTTAATAAACCATAACTTTTCTTACTCGGAATTAATATTTCTTTAAGATTAAATGTAAAAAAGTAAAGGTGTTTTAACAAAATGTTATATAAAAATGACTTCAAAGTGGGAAAATCGAATAAAAAAAGTGTAAATCTTAGATATCTTTTAGAAACTCTTGTAGTTGCTTTGTATAAAGTATTAACAAGTGTATATCATCTTAAAGCTTGAATCTTCTTCTTTCCAAAGCCGTAAAGCAATCGAAAATCGGTTGAAAAATGGCGTCGTTGTGATAGTGGGAGTGATCGCAGTACCCGAAAAACGGTTTTTAAGCGATAACTTCCGATTTTGGGGGTGTTAGACAATTTTGAAAAACGCTATCGTGATCTACTCGTCAAGACCTACAACGTACACTAGATCACTTGAAAAGTTCTTTGATTTTTGTCAATTCTGTAGGACAGTGTAATTAATTGAATTAAAGATCATCAATAACCCCGGTTGGAGCGTAGGGCTATTTACTGTGGACTAGTCATATTTATATTACAGATTCTCTATGTTGGAGGTCTCGAAAAGTTTTAATCTTAGATGTTGATCGAACAAACTTTTAATGCGGATTAGGTTTCTGTTTTTTATATAAAAACTTTTGGAATTGATTTTGATCAGAATAGATGCCTTGGTTAATCGATATCTTAGAAAGTGCAATCAGGGTTTGAAGGTCAATACAAATTTCTAAATTTTTTTAGAAGTTGTTTAGGACAATATAATTATGAGTGTGAACATCTTATTTACTGAAGACATGTCATCGAATTTTGTAAGCTATGCCTGTTTCTGTGCATTTCCGATATAATAAGAATATTCTCTAAGACGTACCGCAATTGAACAAATTCGAAAATATGCTTGTAAAATTAACCTAACTTTTAGATTTCGTAATCAAAATAAAAACTTTCTTTTTTGTAACGTAACGCCATTTGTTACCGCTGAAATACTTTTAAAAAATAGACTTGCAATAATCTAAAAACTTGCAAAATTAAATTACATTATTTCAGACATGCCATAATAGCAGAATACGTAGTTAGTCTGTATAATAAAAGAGATCCCGTTCTAACCATAATATAGTGCCGAATTTCTGGAAAAATCTCTTGGTTTTTGTTATAAGATAGTCACACTATTTGAAATCATTTAAGGTATCTTTATGAGTTACTTTCGGTTATAAACTTTCTTATACATCTTAAAAAAAAGATAGTGATCTTCTATTAAAAGATATATTATTAAACTTGCAATTTAATTCGTAGAATGAAAAAAACCTAATAGTTCTTATAGAACAAACGTTGTTGGACTACGAATACAAAGTCAACTTGGCTACATGGATCAACCTACTGTTCACAGGATTCCTAATTACCAAAATACCTATTGCAAGAGTATAGAAGAATCAGTACTAAAGAGCTTTACAGCGAAAAAAAAAACTTTAAAATAAGGAAAAATGTTAAAAAGAATTGACGATGAATGACGGGAAGCGCACAGCTTAGCTGCGCTCTGCTGGATAATTGAGGAAGTTATAATTGCCAATGAATGTGCCTGGTGCCTGGCTGCCAACCAGACAGAGATACCGACAGACTGGCGGACAACCAGACAGCCGGACAAGACAAGCCAAACGCTCATCTTTGACTGGGGATACAGCTGGCAAAAGTCAAAAAGAGCCTAGAGAGGCGAAACCCTTTTGCAGCAGAGATCTGTTGATCCCAGGTTCTTGTCCATAATGTTGTTGTCAACTGGCAACTGTCATGGTTGTTGTTTCTTGTTGTTGTTGTTACTGATTCTGATGAAGGAAACAGGACATGTCAGCGCATAAATTGAAATGAGTGTCGTGTTCTGCACACTATTTATATGTGTGTGTGTGTGTCTTTGTGTATCTGAGTTTTTGCATCCGCAAACGGAAGGACAATAATTGAACACAAGTTGAAATGCGGTTCGGGGTTTTTAAATGCAGCAAAGAATTTCTGTTTCGAATTTATTTTTTTTTTCGTTGTTATTTTGCGACGCAATTTCAACGATGAGCTAATAATTTTTTTTTTTTTCAGTTTCCCCAACAAATTACATCACAGCACAAACGTTTTAAGGAAGGGATACGTTTATGGGGTGTTTTCAAGATCGTGATCGTTTATCATCAAGTAGTGTCAGGCACGTATTTGATACAAAACTTTTTAAGCAGCTGTGGTTGATACTAGATAGGGTGGGACTAATTATTAACATATGTAACCTACAATCGAATTCCAAAAAGAATCTTTGGGCTGGAATCAATAAGGCGGTAGTCATAGGCGTCCAAGAAAAACTTGGCGCAGGATGCTCGAGCGGGAAATTAACGCTACTGGCATAAGCTGGAGATAATTAAAAGCGATTGCGAAAAATAGAGAAAGTGCTAGGAACCTTATCTTGTATACTAACTAACTAAAAAAGACAATATGTTCCGAGACAAAAGATCTTTGCTGTGTTATTTTAATGTTTTTCTAAGCTTGTCCCATAATTTCAACTTTATCTTCAAAACGAAAGATAAAGAATTAAACTAAGAAAAATTCACGATTTTCTATCTTCTGCAATAATATTAAATTAATAAAATTTATTGATTAAAATATTCCTTATTCCCAATATTTTCTCAAACATCCACTATAGGAGCTATATAATATAACCCCGATATTAAAAATAATTAAATAGACTTGTCTCCCCTGACATAATAGCTCATCTAATCTGAAAATTCGATTGCTCTAGCTCTTACCATCTTTGAGATCTAAGAGAGATCTAATCATACAGGTAGATAGACGGACATGGGTATTTAGACTTCTCTAGTCACTTTAGGTAACTATGGGGAGTCTCCGACGCCTCCTTCAGTATTTTACATACACTTTCAGCTTGCATAAACTTAATATACTCTTGTACCATACGGTACACGGTATACAAATTTCATTTAAATTAAATAAATATTAAATTATAATCTATAATCTTAAATATTTAATCTAGCCCGATAAAAAGCATTTTGTTGCATACATAATGGTGCATTTAAAAAAAAAAAGTCCACACGAATAAAAATAATATTTTTTAAAAGCGTGCTTATAATACTCAAATGGTTCAAGCCTTATATGCCCAAACGTCAACTATATACGAGTTACTTTAAAATATATATTTTTATATTTGTATTTTATATATATGTATATTATATTTATTTATTTATTTTGCAGATAATATAAAATATAAAGCATGTTTTTTTTAGAGTTCAAAGACAAATTGTAATTTTTTTATTAAAGTAATGGTGATTCTAGTCATCGTAGAACTTCACATTTAGAAATTTTGTTTCCCAATGAAAATTGTGAATTCGAATTTAATTAAAATAAATAAAAATTGTGTAAATCCAAAATAAAAGAATTAATAAAATTAGTTTTCTTAAAAACTTGAAATCGAAATAAAAAATTAATAAAAAATTTTTTAATTACATAAATAAATTTAAAAAATTAACAAAACATTTTTATAGGGTTTATTTGATTCAAATAACATTAAAAAAAATTAAAAGATTTTTTATATTATTAAAAATACTAAAAATTGTGTATACAAAATAACAAAAAAAAAAAAGTTAAATTTTGCAGATAAATATTAAAATTTCTCAAGAAAGATTTCAATAAAAATATATTTTTTTTTTACTATTTATATAAAAAACTAAAAATTCGTTGAAATTTTCCAAAACGATTTCAGCAAAATACGTAATTTATATACTAATTAGAGACTAGAATTTTTAAGAGAAGAAATTAGTACATAATTTTAATTTTTTTTTTTTTTTTTTGTTAATTTTTTTATCTTTTTATGCCAGCCTTAACTGCTGTAAAGGTCTAGCTGAATAAGGTACTAGAAATTGCACCCAAGGATTTTTGAAAACTAATATTAATATAGTAAAATTTCAGTTGTGGCTTAATTTAAAAAAGGTTTTTTTTAATACTGAATATTTTTGAACCAATTTTTTTTTTATCTAAGTTAGCAACAGGGCTCTTTAAACAAAATAAATTTAAAGTTTTTAAACACATTTTCTTAAAAAAATTAAAGGGTCTAGCTGGATAAGGTACTGGAAACTGGCCCAGCGATTTTTGAAAAGTAATGATGCAATTCGATGAAAAATGGCAATTGCGACTAAACTATGGCTAAATTGGTTTTATTTCTTATGTTAAATGTAAACCCACACAATTATTTTCCTAACAGGTAGTCCCCGTTTTTAATTTGTCAAGTTATTCTAAATTTCTTTGCGAAATCGCTGACCGTATAAACATTATACTTTCCAAGTTACTGATCGCAAATAAACAATGAACCTTAGGTAAGCCCAGAGCTGGCTGCTCACCTGTGTCAACAAAAGCACCAAATCAAATAAGCAAACCAATTGCCAAGGCGCATTTTGATCCACTTCACATGCTTCACACACACACACACATACTCACAAAAGGTATCTGAACAATTTGTATCTAGATACTTGACACGATTTAATCTTAAACAAGGACTTGCATTGTATTGAATAGGGTAGGTAGGTACCCCTTATGGTCTGATCTACGATTGAACCCACAATGCTCAACCATTCAAAGTTTAAATCCCTCGTATAAAAATAGTTAAATATTTGAAAGAATTCTTTTTTTTTTGTACTCACCTCTTTGCTGGGCACGCACATCGGTGTGCCAACTTTGACAATACCATTCTCTACCATGACACCCATGACGATCGGATCACGGCTGTTGAATACAAATTGTGGCAGTATCTGGAAGAGAAGAAGTGAATCAAGTTGCATGAAAATTGGTTTAGTCTGTTATTGCTTCTAGACATAACTACTTTTGATTGGCATGAATTTCTTATAGTTAACTAATAAGCGGTAAGATCGTCAGGCCATCTAACGTTAGAGATCTTAACTACTTTTTAAATAATGCTACTTAATTATAGTAGCTAGCAAAAGATGCATCACCAGAGCTGTCGAGTTGTTGCACGCTACTGAAAGAACTGGAGGGTAGTTTAGTTTGTTGGAAACGTAAAATTTGAAAAATATTAGACCAAAGAATTTTGGACTGATGCGAATAAACATACTCTCAAAAACCATTAAGAATATTATAATCGAAAAATCTGTAAATATTGTTAATATTTTTTTAAACTTCTAACAGTTTAAATTTTTCATTATTACGAAAAAGACATCAAGTCGATCACCTTTAAAATAAATCTCTTCGATTTCAATAAAATTTTGCTACAAACAAACTATCGATAACTTAATATTTAGGTAGGCTTTGTAAACGACTAACAATACTGGACTAATTTGTTTCTCATTAAATTAAAATATAATAATAATTTTAAAAAATATATATATAAATAAATTAAAAAATTAAATATTTTTTAAAAAATACATATTAATTTAAAAAAAATATATATAAATTTAAAATAAAAAATATATAAATTAATTAAAAATAATATAAATATATTTAAAAAATTTTAATAAACTTAAAAAAATATGAATAAATTTAAAAAAATATAAATAAATTAAAAAAATATAAATAAATTTAAAAAAATATATAAAATAAATTTAAAAATATATAAATAAATTTAAAAAAATATATAAATAAATTTAAAAAAATATATAAATAAATTTAAAAAATATATAAATAAATTTAAAAAAAATTTATAAAAAATATATAAATAAATTTAAAAAAATATATAAATAAATTTAAAAAAATTTATAATAAATATATAAATAAATTTAAAAAAATATATAAATAAATTTAAAAAAATATATAAATAAATTTAAAAAAATATAT
The DNA here is from genome assembly GCA_037043745.1 of Chymomyza amoena. Taxonomy (NCBI): domain Eukaryota; kingdom Metazoa; phylum Arthropoda; class Insecta; order Diptera; family Drosophilidae; genus Chymomyza; species Chymomyza amoena. The sequence continues at coordinate 340,935 of JBAMAX010001997.1, forward strand.
AAATAAATTTAAAAAAATATATAAATAAATTTAAAAAAATATATAAATAAATTTAAAAAAATATATAAATAAATTTTAAAAAATATATAAATAAATTTAAAAAAATATATAAATAAATTTAAAAAAATATATAAATAAATTTAAAAAAATATATAAATAAATTTAAAAAAATATATAAATAAATTTTAAAAAATATATAAATAAATTTTAAAAAATATATAAATAAATTTTAAAAAATATATAAATAAATTTTAAAAAATATATAAATAAATATATAAATAAATTTAAAAAAATATATAAATGAATTTAAAAAAATATATAAATAAATTTAAAAAAATATATAAATAAATTTAAAAAAAATCATATAAGTAAATTTTAAAAAATATATAAATAAATTTGTATATTAAAATATATAAATAAATTTAAGAACAAATATATAACATAAATTAGAAAAATATATAAATAACTTTAAAGAAAATCATATAAATCAAATTTTAACAAAATATATAATTAAATTTGATTATAAAATATATAGACCAAAGTTAAATAAATATATAAATAATTTTAACAAAATATACAAATAAATTTAAATAGATATATATAAGATAAATTTAAAAAAAATTTATAAACAGATCATTTTATAAGTTTCTTTGTTTTAAATTAAAAAATATATAAACATAATCATTTTGTAAGTTCATATTTTATTAATTTAAAAATTGTTTTTTATATAATACCTTATAAGTTCATATTTTAGTAAGTAGTACAAAATAAATGGTTCATTTTGTTTAAATGAATAATAAATTATTTTAATTTTTTAAAGTTTTATAATGCTTAATTTTTAAAAGTAAAATGTGTTTGCTCGAAATAATAGCATCGCTAACTAAGATTTTTTAAAATAGTATATCTAAATTTATTGTAATACACGATTGATTACAGGTTATTTTAAAGATCAAAGTCCGCGCTCGACTTTACGTCCGCCATTTTTTTAAACTAATTTATTTATTACATTTTTCTAATTATTGGTGTTTCACTTGAAAAGATATCAACAAAATAACTTTTTAATCGATTTCTTGATTTTTATGAATTCTACATATGTGACAGATGGACTGTTTATTGTGATTTATATAAACTACGAATTCTAAATATGACAGATATACCAATAATTGAAATAAATAAATTTGATTTAAAAAATAAAGCCACTCCAAAAAAATAAAAAAAGAACGACGTTAATTCAATCAACAATTCTACCTGTCACATGATAAACTTCCAATTGTTATTTGAGTTATCGATAACTTAGTAATTAGGCAGACTTTATAAACAAAATAAAAATTTATTATAATTTAATATAATAATATTGAGGTAGACTCTTTTCTTAAATATATAAAAAAAATCTATTCTATTCAAAAAAATTAGTTTTCTAATTCTTTTTTAACAAAAATTAAAAATATACTTTTTTTAATCTATTCTTAAAATGAAAATGCGTTTTTCGAAATCGTTTAGAAATAACTTAAGCCCAGTGAGAAAATAATATAAAAAATAATATAACCATCCATTTTAATTTTTGAAGTGATCTGGCAACTCTTAAATTGAATTAAGCGACATTTTAATATTAAAATAAAAGCGAACTAAAAAACTTGAACGTTAATACGAAGCTTAGAAATATTTGACTAATTCATATAAATATATCTTCCATACTAGAAGGATATTTTAATTCCAACAAAAGAAGGCTTATATCTAATACGTTTACTTAAATTCGTAGCACATTTTCAGTTCGTTGTGGGCCAGTCAGTTTGCCAGTTGTCAAAGAACAACTCAATTTCCGCTGGTCAAGTTTAAAGTGCTTCAGGCCTTCAGCTACTAAAAGCTGGCCCAGAAGATGCGCCGTCTTCTCTACACCACACGATCAAGAAAATGGAACGTTGGACAAACGAGCTAATAACTCAAACTAAACAACGTCATTGTTATTACAACAAAAAAGATAAATAAGTTCCTACCTAAAGCAGCTTGGCTAAGCCGCCGGTTTAGAGCTAGATAGCTCTACGAAATCGACCAAGAACAACAGCTGTGCATCTGCTGCTGCTGTCTACTCTCCAATTACAATAACAACAACGCCGAGCACGGCACAGTAGGTGAGCTGGAGGTTCTACTGGAGAACCATAGAAGCAGTAGAAGTAGAAGATGCGATGCGATGTTGCATACGACTATAATCTAATGATTGCCTATAAATCAAACACGCTGTTTAAACTTTATTTGAGCAGGAAGTGTGGACATGGTGCAGGCGTGCAGAGGCACCATAATCGCTTGTTGAGTAGTGAGTGGTGGTGCCTGTTGTTGGGGCAGCCTCATTAAGCCAAGACAACAAACCAAGCCAAGCCAAAGCCAGAAAGAACCCAGAGCTCTGGCCAAGAAGAGTGGGTAAGCCCCAGCCATGGCTCAGATGTTGTCGGCACAGCTGGAGTCGAAACATTTGCACCACACAACAGCGAACTGATTGCATTTTACACCTGTAGCTTTTGGGGTAATTACAGAGTCGGTCAGAGAGTCGAGTCGAGACAAACCATCTTGTGATCGGATCGAGGTACTGAGATCGACTTTGGGGCCCCCATGTGTGAGCGCGAGCAGGTTTGCGCAGCAGTGAAATAATAGTCGTAATCACAACAAGAGGAACAACAGATGTTGGCCCTATTACAATAGCTATCTACACTTGAAAAAAAATAAGCATATACTCGTTTTAAAAAAAGCACGAAATTGATAAAAACTAAAAAAAATTGGAACATTGTCTAATATTTGAGTATTTTAAAATAATTTTAAAAATTTATTTATATAATTAAACTTTACTATAGCAATGAACAAAAATAGCTTTTCTAGTGTTGAACGTCAAAAGTCAAGAAAATTAATATAATACAGAAAGGAAATATATTTCCCATGTTTTTTGCATTTTAAAGACAATGAATTCTCAAGGAATTTCAGAAATTCATTATTAAATATTAAAGTTAATCATGCAAAAATCTTTGATTCCTCAATCATTTCAAACTAAGTAAAAAATAAAATCCAAATCGTTACTTGTTTCGCTTCCAACAAAAAACTATTTTATATAAAACAAATTCATTTTCAAGGCAATTTCAAGGAAAGCTCTAAAGGGATATTGAGGCATTATTTGCGAACTCAAATTTGTCATAAAAAAGAGAACTTAAGATAAATTTTATTCATGCGAAAATCTTAAATTTCGCAATCATTTCAAGTTAATAAATAAAAATAAATAAATGAAAAATTTTATAAAAATAAAATAAATTAACTAAAAAATTTTAAATAAATTTAAAAAAAACAAATAAAATTGTGTACTCAAACTGTGTACGTTTGAAATATATTGTAAAACAGGACTTTTTATTAATCGTATGTAAGCTATTTCTTCGAAATATAAAAATTTTAATTTTTAATTAATATTTACAAAACAAATCTGGGTGGCAAAATAAGATGGGAATTGCAAAAATTTTACGTGAAAAATTTAAATGAAAGTCCAAGCTGAAATAGGTTATAAATAGAAATATCCAAGAGGTTTTTTTTTTTTAATAAAAAGTTTTTTTCGATCCAAAATGTTAATGTTACTTAATAACACGTAAAAACTAAGATTATTAGGACTTTTTTTTAATCATATTATGTTATGCGAGTATATTGGAATAAATTTGTCATCCAAAAGTTTTAATGATACAAATACAAAATGAGGCAATATAAAATATTTAAAAACAAAGTTGGGATCGCAAATAAGATTTATTGGGTTGAAAAAATCAAAGCGACATATTTGTCATTCAAGTACACGCCGCCATGTTCCATGTTTTTTAAAGGATTATCCAAAAAAAATTAAATATATAAATTAGAAAGATTTATTTTTAAATCATTAAAAAAAAATTAAGTTTCAACTGCTATTTTTTTAACTAAAAATTATTAAATTATAGTTGAATATCATTTGTCTAAAACTATTTTCCAAATTTTTTAATTTATTTATTTTTTTTTTTCAATTTTATCTTTAAAAATTAATGGTTACTTTTTATTTCAAAAATTAAAGAAAAGTATTTTATTTATAAAAAAATTAAAATTGGATGTAAATAGCTTTCATTTTATACATAAAATATCCTTGAAAGGTCCTCAATAAAAAAACATAAAAATTAAATTCCATTCCAGTACGCCCCTCGATTTAAAATATATTTGCATTAAATTTTTTTAAGAATAAAAATAATTAAAATAAAAACTATATATAATAATTATAAATAATTTTTAAATAAAATTTAAATAGATCTTATTTATTTTTTCAAAAACAAAAATAATTTAAATAAAAATTTAAGATAATAAATATTTTTTTGTGCTAATCAATTTTAATATTTTTAAATAAATAAAATATAAATTGAATAAATATGATTAAATATGATTTTATCACATTTTTTTTTTTTTATATATCAGATAAAAATATGACGAATTATAGAAACTGTGTAAAATAAATTCGAATAATGTTTCCAATATAGAAACGTTATATTTCTATATAATAATATATAATATAAATATAATAAACAACATAATGTAAAAGTAATAAAAATATACAACATTTTGTTTTTATTATAAATGTGTATCTGGGTAATATCCTGTAATGCAGCCTAAGGCTTATGGTGCTCTGGCTTTTAACTACTTTTGTTCCCCAGAACTAATCCTAAGTTACAATATTAAAAAATTAATAAATAAAATAATTTAAATTTTGCACTATTTAAGCTACGCTTTTAACTATTTTTTTTTTAACTACTTAAAATATAAACTACTCTAACAAACGAAAATAATTATGTCTTATAAAATAAATAAATTTCCAAAAACAAAATAATTCTTCAAGTGTATTTTATATAGAACATTGTTAGAGCTAAACTTAATGTACTCACCTTAAGCTTGCATGGGAAGACGGCTATAGAACGGAACTCTTCACGTTTCTTTTGTTTTAGCTCCTCACGAAATGCGGTAAATTTATCGAATAGATGATAGATAATGTCCGCTTGGAATATTTTTACACCCAACGAATCGGCCATTTCCTGTGCCTCACGCTCCACCTTAACATCGAATGCCAAAATCGTTGCATATCTAAAAGGGTGCACCGAGAACGAGACAGACAGACAGAGTAGGTATCAGTGATCATGCCATGGAGCAATTTAATACAATTAAAACCAGCTACATTGATAATAACAACAATAACAGATAATAATAATAATAATAATAGTAGTAATAGTAATGATTATAAAGTTGCATCTTCTCTTTGCAGTTAGTAAGCTTATGCTTAATGATCTTGCCACATGGCGCTGCAGCACATCTCCAGTACCAGGAAGCGTTAATAATTGAAATCACGACGATTCCAACAACAACAATGTGGAGGTCTGTGTGCGTTTTCAATGACAGGAAACGAGTGGCATTTGAGCGTCAAGAGAGCTACGTGGGACCGTGGTCATTTGACCATTTGGAGTGTTGACGCCAACGACGACTACGATGACTACGACAATGACGACAGGAAGGGTCTACAAATTATCTGCTGCTTGATAGTTTCTGATAGTTGGACGGTGGCTTAATGAGCGGCTACGTAGATTTGTTAAAATTTTTGTACAGGAAAGACATATAGCTAATCATTAAAATTAGCGCCAAGTGGCGCGGCTTAGTTGGGTAAGATCGGAATGAGCAACAAATAAGTTACTAACTCGTGGAACTAAGTTCGGAAAAATTTTGAAAAGCTCGCACTTGGCCCACTTCAACCCTTCCTACTTGACTAACAACCAGGGCATTTGTACAAAAAGAGTAACTAGAATAGTTATCCCCAACATTCTTGAGAAGAACGAGCAGGGAAAAAAGCATGCTGTTTATCTACTGGATCAATATATTTTGGGCATCGACGTTTCTTTTAGTCACAAAACTTTCTTGAGTGCCGAAACTTTGTCTCTGACAATTCACCGTCTACTATACTCTCATGAAAATAATAAATCATCTGACAATGGTTTCTTCTGAGGATTTTTCTCTACCAAAACAATACAATTAAGATCTGCCATTGAAACCATCGCTTAGTTTACAGACCCTCGCAAGCAAAGATTTCGCACTGCACTTTTTAGAATTTATGGACTCAAACCCAATATAACTATGTAAAACTTTTACTCTAACTTCTTAAGTTCTCTCATAGAATAAGCCCAAAATTTCTCTCAAAAGCTCGGCCCTAAGTTCTCTGATAAGTACTGGCAAACACTTATAGGGCCAACTAAATCTTGGGGACATTATTCATAGAGCACTTTATGAAGCCACAACAAAATGCCAGATCGATTTATTTGATAGCCTTCGGAAAGCCTAAGCCAGGCCCAAAATAAATAAATTTAAGAAAATAAAACAAATTGGGCAAGGAACTTGCTTACGATACGAAACTCATTCTTCATCATAAACACGGGGAATAGAGTAACTGAAGTGCTGATACAAGTTTTCTAGAGAGAATAAGACTTCGAACAGTATACCTTGATTAAGAATGACAATGTAACTATTAGCTGGATTAGGAAAACCAAAGAAAACTAGATCTAGTATTTATTTCAGACAAAAAAAATTAGCGGCTGTGGAGGACTTTGAGATACCCTTAACATCGCCAATAAATAAATTGATTTCGTGCAATTATAGAAAATATAGAATTCGGTTCGATATCTTCATAACCTCACGAACTAGGAACTAAAATCTTTTTTGATCGATATGGGCTGCATGACCGAATTTAACCATATTTAGCTATGGGTACTTTAAAAGACTTTTCAATGATATCTCTGAAAGAAACGAAGAAAAAAGACGTTTTTCAACCTATCGATACAAACGATTTTCATATTATTTGATACGATAACTTGGATCTTTATTTATGTTACGACTCAATTTAGTAAATTTAAAACCCAACTATTTAGTTGCCGAGCTTAAATTAGCCGAACTATTTGTTTTAGCGCGAATATTAATGTTTTGAAAGAAAACTAAATAAAGCTAAAATGATTGTTGCAGCTTTTTGAATAGTACCAACATGTTGTTTAAATATCATTCTTCATTTAATATATTGCTAGTTCTTTATTATGAAAAATAAAAACGAATCTAAGAATATCAAAAAATATCTAAGAAATGATTTCAGTATAAAATTCGTGATTTATCAAAACCAACTTTAGCGATTTTTTAATTACAACTCAAACTACATAAAAAATTCGACCTAACATTCGTTTTCAAATCGATATCCTTATAAATTGTTCGGACCTAATTTTCCGGAGCTATTAATTGTAAATTAAATTAGAGTTAGATTTGATTAATTAGTTAATAGTGAGTCCCTTAATGAAATGTGGAGATGCAATAAATAAATAAAGGATTGAAAAAGAAAATGTGGCGGATCTCGGCTGATAATGTTTTTGGGGAAAGGCTACATTTCAATCCACCTACCTGACTCTAGAGAGCTTCAAAGAGACAAACTCCCGGAAAAATAAAATTTAAATGATTTCGGATGGTTCTTAGTCAGTGTGACATCGTGCATCGGGAAATTATATGTCCCTCAAAGAGGGATATACCTTACCCTTGGCTAAAGCATAACTCATTCTTCAAGTATGTATTGGGAGGTTTGCTCCTAAATTTCGTTCCCCATATTCGCAAGGACTCTGCCTGTTCGCTGTACCCCATATGGTAACCCCATTAATATACTAAGAGAACTCTTCCACAATTGGACTATGTTCTTAAAGTCATCCAAGTTATGGGCACAGAGTAGCTGCTTCGCCTGCCTTCGGACCAACGTGTGGATCCAGTTAAAGTGTTTTGTGGAACGTCTCTTTTTTTCGTAACAGCTGCTTGGGAGAATGTCTGCCAATGCCCAGAAGGGATTCGGGCCTGAGTTCGACGGAATTTTGGTATGCACCGAAATCTAATCTAGGAGGACTTTCATGAATTGCTTTCATGATTTCCCGAACAGGGCATGGTGTTCATTAACTTTATTTAATATAGCAAAGAGAATTCTTGCGATAATTGGAATATTTTCGTAAAACTTATTACAAGTAATATAGTACAAACAGAGTAGCTGCTTGCCCTGCCTTAGGCCCAAGCTGTTGATGCAGTTTGTGTTTCTTATGGATCTGCATCTGTCCGCCAATGTGCTAGAAGGTTCGTATCAAAAGCTGTCCCTATGATTTATCAGCTATTGTAGTGTAGTATGTACTGAGGTCTATCTATCTAAGGGGAATTTTAATTCGATTGTTTTCTGGTTTCCCGAACTATTTTGGATTTAGAGATCGATGTCTTATGCCTTAAGTACTATTATTGACGTAAAATATATAACCCATAGAATCATGGGTTGATTGCCAATAATAAATATTTAAGAAAAAAAAAAAAATATATATATAAGGAAAAGTACGCTTGACGTGACGTTACATAACAAAAAAAGTGGGTTTTGAATACCAAAATCTTTCTTTAAAAAAATGAATTTTTTTACTATGAGTCATTATTTATCGCTTCTTATTCCAAAGACCATCTTTAAACTCTCCTGCGGGTGAACGGGGTAAGATATTGAACTGAATCAAAAAAATTCATAAATATCTTAATATATAAGCAAAAGTATGCTTGGCGTGATGTTACATAAAGAACGATGGGGGTTTCAAATACCAAAATCTTACTTTAAAAAAATGAATTTTCGAGCCATTAAGACGGAGAGACATGGCTTAGTCAATAATGAGCATTTTAGATTTATAAAGATTTTACAAATCGCATATATAAATATAGGTGCAAAGATCTTTATCACTACAAATTATCAAGTGTTAGCTAGTTTAACAAAAGATACAAGAAAAATTCCTAGAATTTCTTGACATTACGGCTAAATTTTAATGGCGCTGATTATCCGACCAAATTAATTATCCAAAATATTGCCTTAACGCCGCCCACCCACAATTATCGGAAACAAGATATTTATTAATTTTTTTTTTTTCTATGTTGAGCTAAAATGCCCATAAAAACAGTTAAGCATTTTATGTGGCATATGCAAAAAAAAAAATATACCTATATATACTATCTGTACATATGTACAAAAATAGAGAGGCAGTCAGTCGACAAGCTGCTCCCGCGGCTTTATGTGCGTTAATAACATAAAAAGCAAATTTTTATGGTAAAAACAAAAAAATTCCAAACACGTAAAATCATAAATAAATAAACGCAACACATACTAAAAATTGTTATTGATTTTATTACATGGCGGAGTTCGTTCGTTGTGGGCTTCAAGGGCCGCACTCTTAAGTTGTGTTCGTTGTATCTGTCAGATACTTTAGCACATTTTTATAGATAGAGTTGAGGAAACTAATTCTAATGGCTGCGCGCAAGCGCAAAGGGACCGGAAATGTGCATTAAAATGTCTCTGTGTGTGTGTGTGTGTGTAGCGGAAATGTGTGCCTAAGCTAAACTTGGGCGTAGATACAAATATAGCTGAAAAGCTTTTTATGTATCTATTTCTATTTTTTTTTAGTTTTTATACTTTTTCGCATTTGGCAGCGTAATTTAAACGCGTTGGAGCGCATACTCAATGTGTGTGTGTGCGTGTGTGTGTCAGTATGTGGGCTTCAGAAATGTATCTGTAGCAATGTTTATGCATTTGTATCTAGTGGTTTGTGTAGGTTGCTGACTGGCCACAAATCCATTCACATTTGCTTTGTTGTTGCCAAGCAGAGCACAGAAATAATTTCAGTTTTTTTTTGCCGGCCGGCCTGAAATTGGAAACTTGTCATAGACAAGCAGCAGGCAAAAGCTAAGCCGGCTGCTATTTGGCATTTAATTTACACCACTTAATGGCCTGAAGCAGAGCACCCTATCATCGCTAATGAGACAAAGCACAAGCCGCCTTCGCACACACAACAAGATACACAGATCCTCACCCCAACGGATTTACCATATATAAAAATATTTTTGAAAAGGTCCGACTATAATAAATCATGTGTATCTTCGGCGCAGGCGCGCAAAGTGCATTTTGTGATTGCCGCTTAAATGAATCATTTGAACTGTTGGTCACTCTTTTACTCGGCTTTAGCAGAATAATAACTTGCAAACTTACAAATGTATCTTACAGATACAAAACGACAACGACAACAACAAAGTCGCGGCATTTATGCGCCTTTGTTCTGTGCATCACTTAAAGGCGTTTTGTTGTGGGTGTGCGTATCTGTGTGTGTGCGTGAGTATGCGTGTGTATCTTATGCACGTTAACAAAGTTAAAAGGCAATAAAATTGCATTGTCGGGTGTCATATATCAAAAAGTCGTTTTACTGGACGCCTGTAGATTTTACTATATACAGTCAAGTTGCAACATTGTTGCCACAGATAATCATTTGATAAATGGTCATAGTAACTAAAAACTGTAGTAAAAGCTGCATTCTGTATATAGGGCCTGTTGGCAGCTAAAGCGAAAGTTTAGATTAAAATGTAGCTATATTGAGATGGAACAGGAAAATCCAAAGTTTGTGAATAGATGTCTCCGGCGTATTCTTAAGGTGTGATGGCCAAACGTCATCAGCAATGCCGACCTATATAAAAAGTGTAACCTGGAACACATGGCCAACACTATCAAGCTAAGGAAATGGAGATGGATAGGCCAGACACTGCGGAAGGATGCGAAGGAAGTTTGCCGTCAAGCTCTTGATTGGACTCCCCAAGGAAGCCACAAAAGGGGCCGCCCTAAGACAACATGGAGGAGGTCGCTACAAAAAGAGGTCGATGAATGAGGAAAATCACGGCCCTATGCTCGAACCGGAGATAAAGGAATTGATGATGATGATGATAATACTGGGATATGGACCTATGCTCCTCATAGGAGGGACAGGACTTTATATATACTGAAAAATACCAGGACTTAGCCACGATAGCTTTTATCGATACAAAATTTTTACAAAAATTCGAATTCTAAAAAAGTATACCAAAAATTCTAAAAAAAAAATTTTAAATTAAAAAAAAAATAAAGATTTTCCAATATTTGCTTCAGTCAAGGCATGCCGATACAAACCTAAAGGGTTTATATTAGGGATGCGCGATACCGATCCGATATTTTGAATATCGAGAATATCGAAGTGAATACTGAATATTTGATACCGCTATTTTTGGTTCACGATTAATCCTTGATCCGATACCAATTTGCTTAGTATTTGTATGGAGATAAATTTCGTTTCACATTTAGCGCTCGCAATTTATTTTCCAAAAAGTCCCTTTAAGGTGGTTGCCTATTCGATATTTTGGTCTACCTAGCGCCACTTCCATGAAATAATAGAGTGAGCACAGTAAAAAAATTATTCACTGCATGTGAATAAGAAATAGTTTCTATCATTCTTAGTTTCATTTCAATTTATTATGAAAATTAGAAAATTTATTTTTTTGCAAACACCTCCATTTTGTTTAATTCTTCTGAAAAAAAGATGATACCGATACCGTCGATATCGATTTCTTTTTCGGAGAATCGGATCGGTATCTAATTTTTTTGGAATACTCAATACTTCGATTCGATTTTTTTTCTGGTATCGAGCATCCCTAGTTTATATGCCCTCTGATATGCCACAAAAAAAAGGAACATATTTTTATGACATATTTGGAAAAGAAATAATTTGAATATGATATTTAAAAAATTTTTAAAATTTCGAGATAGTAGATCTAAAGTTACGGCTATTTACAGACAGAGCTGTGAAGAAAACCTTAAAGCCCTACGCTTAATATGCGAATATATCGGAAGTTTTTTTTCTTCAAATGTATAGTAAGTGCCACGATTTCTGAATTAATTTTAATCGCAATAAAATTTTCTCTAATTTATATTAAGCCTGGGAAAATTACTAAATTCGCAGAAATCAAAATAAGATTAATTTATTAAATCGACAGGTTGGTTCAAAGAGGATACAGGAGAGTAGAGGACTAACTCAAGTGGCATCACAACTGGCCTTTCGTAGGTCTAGGTATGTCGGAAGACAACCACTTCTACCTACCTACCTATGTTAAGCTTTGAAAATAGAATTTTCACAAATTAGCCGCTGTTCATAAAAAATTTAGATCTTTTATGAATTTAATCGCTCACTAACTCGAGATTGCAATATTTTATTAGAAAATGTTTAATTTCAAGCTGCCACTAGCTTAAAAAAGAAGCTTTTTGGGAGTAGGACCATAACTCCAAAAAAATAAATTATTAAAAAAAAATGTAATCTTATTCAATGTAGATCTTATAGTTTAATTAATCAAAAGTTTCATTGAGTGAAAACTATTAAAATCGCATTTTTCATACAATGTTCCATAACATCTACGGTTCTTATCCGATTTTGAAATAATAGGCTCGGAATTTTTGTAAAAGATCTTTTTTTTATTTCAAAGCTTAAAAAAAAATCTCGTTCATAAAAAGCAAATTGAAAAATTGTAATTCTGAAAAATAGTCG